>OX439001.1:8895000-9495000 GCA_949316495.1 Amphiduros pacificus | reverse complement strand
TAGGTTAGGAATGGCAGGAAGGCACAAAGTGCTGGCATGTGATCTGCATAAGTACACATGTCACATGACTGTCACATGATAACAAGCAATGTGCCTGACGCAAGGCGACAAGTTAAACATCTTGTCTTCAGCCGTGTCATCAACATGATAATAAACCATTCCTGGCAATGCTTTGAACTCCTACATTGGCCAGGGACTTTGATTTGATAGCAGGAACCGAGCTCCATCTGTGCGAGTTGTGCCCGTCTACTCACAAACCTACAGAGGCAAATCTATCTACTTAGCACACAAATAACAGTCGCAGTTTTTATTACCCAAACAGCCAAGTATGACTCGTTTGGGATTCAAACCTAAGGCATGATGGAATTTCTTTGGTTTATGATAGATGACACTGCATTCTTTATAAATTTTGCCGAGACTTGCCGTATTTCAATATGGCGGACCTAAACATATCAACATGCCTTTCATGCCATCATCACCTACGTGTCTCTTGCTGGTAATACGCTCCTCAGAGCTGACTTAAGTATTCATTGCATCCAAGATTTCTCACAACTTTCAGGCTAATACAGATTAGGTTGAACCTTGTTATGACTGTTCAGAGAATATCTCAAGGTCATACTCTGAAGGTCATATTTTCAAGACTTATCTGGTATTAAATTTCTTTAGCTTGAAATATCTTGTTTTATAATCCTGAAGGTACATGTATGTATGCATGTACTCTGCATTATATTGATTATAATGCTAATTATCAGATCTTCTCACGACCTCTGCCATCATTGGAAGTCCATTTCCAGGTATGCATGTGAATCTCACCCACCAAAATATCATGCAATCAAAATTTCTCAGTGTCAGGTCATGACCTGTGATGGCTGACTGTGTTGGCAGAATCTGTATGAATATTCATTTATTCCTTCACCAGTCAGTGCACAGCCTGATTTTCATGAATAGTCATGATTTGAACACATTCTTTTTACCATTGACGACATGCACTGATTTTTGTTTGTTTGTTTAGGGTTTTACATCACTTTCAACACTATTTCAGTCATTTCATGATGAGACCTACTTGTAGCAGATATAGTGCTGCCTCACTGAAATGCCTCACTGAAATGTCTCGGCATGGCCGGGGAACTTAGACGTGTTAAAATGCATGAACATTTTTAGCATTTTTTAGTGGAGGCAAATAGCAAATTAAATATTTACTAAATAGGGATGGAAACACATTCCTTGCTCAAAGAATAATCCTTTCAACAATATAACTGCAATTCAAAAGATGACTCAATTACACAAAAACATCATTTTCTATCAAGTTAATATTCATTATAATGGTAAGTGTGTAAGTCAAATTCAGTTTCTCATTCAGACCTGGAGTGTGTTTTGAATTAAAAAAATTGTAATGCTGAAACATGTATGAGGTTTGCATTGGGCACAACCGAGGATATTGCATGATGATATTTACTCACATTATTTTCTTGCGATGCAACATGTGGCGGGTGACAGAGGTATTCTGTTTGATATAACTTGATCATCTGTTGGAAATTTTCCGAAACAAAAAAAAAAGATGTTTTTTGTTTTTATTTGCACAAGAGGGCCACAGAAATATCAATCAGTATTGAACTCTGAGATAAGTTTTAAAACCTAGAAACAGAAAGGGATATTGATGCAGACCAGCATTAACCACAATTTAATGAAATGAAAGGATATAATAAAACTATAGACATAGATAATAATTGCCGTACCCCGGGATTTTATTTTTAGCTTTCATCCTTTAAGTTGTGTATATAGCACATGAGAGAATTGACATCGCATGTGCTAAACATATTCTGCACTATCTTAGCTTTTCAGATTCCCCATGGACCAAGGAGAGGTTGTCGGGCTGGACAGCCACGTTTGCTTTTGCTTCCTTTCCACATGAGGTTTTTATTTTGGACAAATTTGTAAAGTTTTGAACATTACAAACTCTCATCAGTTGGCAAATTCTTTGATTTTCTTTAGTTATTAGCTCCCGCAACATAAAATATGGTTTTGCATTGTGACCTGTGTCTCCTAAAGGTATACATTTCATAATCTAAATTAACATTTTGCAATTTCCTTCTGTATTTCAATGTATTTGACCATTTTGACAAGCAACTGGTGTGAGCATCTGCGGCTGGTCAGTTGCCTTGTTCGTCTTTGGTCATATATGTGTGTAATCACTAATATGCAGAAACTTTAAACATTAGTTAAATTTTATAAAAGAAATTCATTAGAACTTTTCAAAAGGTGGTGAAGATTAAAGCACAAACATTTAGGAATTATAGTTCAAAATTGCAAACATCAATCATTCCACATAAATGGTATTATAAGTCCATTTAACATTTCCCAGCAAAAGTAGCATTCATTTGAGTATACCAACCTTGAAATAAATCTTTCTAGGTTGGTATGTTAGGCAATACCCAGCTTTACTAGGCCTCTTCAATATAAGCCTAGTGATGATGCGACCAATTGTCGTACTATTTGGGCGCTCATGAATATTAATGAGCTAGAGAACTTAGTTACGTCATCGTATCGTCCACGTGCTGTCCTACTGAAAGTCTGTTATTACGTCAATGCACCGTGCACGTGCGGTTGGATACATTCAAGGGGCGGGGTTAATGGAACGGGCCTATTTGAACATATCTGATCGCATAATCGGAGAGGGTGTTATATACTGAGCCCGATGCAAAGGAGAGTAGTTAGGCAGAGACTTTTACTAACTTTGATAAGGGTTGGTTGAGTTTAAAGTGACAATTATATTTACATGATCAAATGGCAAGCAAGATTTTGAAACCAGCAACAATGGAAATATATTCAATAAACTGTATGAAATATAGAAATAATAGCAATAAGATAATTTAGATATGAATATACCTAAGAAATAAAAAGGAGAATATTTGCAAAATGGATGGACATTGGTTATAGAGTTTGCGGGGGAGGGCAGTGGTGACTATAGTTGTCTGTGTGGGAGTAGATGTGCTGTGCTGGGTATAAGGTAAAGCTTTCCCCACTTCAATGTTGCCATAATTGCTACAGAAAGCTAACTGGAGGTACACCTGGGGAGACACATACCAGGAGCAAAGAAAACACAACCTTAGAACTCTAATTGCTCTCCAGACATTAACGATAGAACTCTTCATAGGAAACAGCATCGCGGCTAGTTGACAATTGTTATTCAAATCAGCTCACCCTGCCGTTAATGAGTTTATAGTCAGAGGTTCTCATGTGGAGAGATTGACATGGATAGGGTATATGAAGCATGGAATTATTGATATCATCCCATATTATGCCTTCACAGAAGAGCTTTTACTTCAAAGTTTCAACTCCATAAAGTCCTTTATTTTGCAAATATAGTTGATTATATGTGATAAAAGAGTTATGATTTACCTTGTGTAGAAAACCATGTATAAAATAGAGCTAAGATACATATCTGTGTCACAGTAAAGCATACAGATATGGTCTACGCAAAGGTTAACACAAAAAAAATCAATAAAAACCAATTTCCCTTTTGCTCATTTTGTAGATTTTGCACTTGATAAAATGTGATTTTTAGCTATGCATAGCATGACCTTTTGCAGTGAGATTGAGAGATTTTCTGTCATTCTGCCTGTCTGTCATCTTTGTTCGGAAACTACTGGTCAGAGTTCTCGGCTAATAGTAGGTGAGATGTTGTATCTTTTAGAGAACAAATTCTATCTATTTTCCATTAGGTTTGAATCTTTACTATTTTATAATGATTTTTGAAAATTCAAATACCTATTTCTGAATTGGCAAGGAGGCTGTTATGATTAATAATAATAATAATAATAATAATAATAATAATAACAATTTATATAGCGACTAGGTCTGCTCAAAGCGCTTGATTATGATTTATGAATATGTCAGTTGCAATGAAATAGTTCCAAGTGTTTTATCGCAAAGCTTATGTCTCATAGGTCTGATTACATACATTTTACTTCAATTATGGCACAATTACTCACTTAACTTTTGCCAGGATCCATATTTCAGTTACCCTCCAAAACAAGACTTCTCTGTCATATCAGTCCTTGTCACGTTAGATAAAAAGGTGCACATAGGATCAACACCAAATCGTGATTATTCATAGAAATCTGGCTGAGAACTGATTGGTCACAGAATAAATGACTATTCATACAGATTCTTATTGGTAGCGTCTCGGTCAGACAACTGATTACAGGTCATGACGTGAGATTGGTCAATTCTGATTGTATGATATTTTGTTGGTCGAGACTCACATGTATGACTTGACATATTGGTCCAGATTTTAAACAACGTCAAAACAGGGCAATCGTGGCAGAGGTAGTGAGATTTACCAATATAATGCAGAGTATATTTCAATATAAGTATGTGTTATAATAATTATATTCAAGGTTATGGCAATTCATCAATCAATTCTGACCACATATCTGCAAATATATACTCGGCATTCTTATTCCAAAGCAATAATATTCAAGATTTTCAAAATGTTGAGGTGTTCAAATTTACTCATGGCAGCCATGATGAAAACCAACAAGTCACATGTCACCTGTGTGTGAACGTGACATTTAGGCTTTATTGCTGATATATTATGATAAAACCACAGCCTTTAGTGTATTCCAGATATATTGTGATAGAATCACAGCCTTTAGTGGATTCCAGATATATTGTGATAGAATCACAGCCTTTAGTGGATTCTAGATATATTGTGATAGAATCACAGCCTTTAGTGTATTCCAGATATATTGTGATAGAATCACAGCCTTTAGTGTATTCCAGATATAGTGTGATAGAATCACAGCCTTTAGTGGATTCCAGATATATTGTGATAGAATCACAACCTTTGTTATATTCCAGATATATTGCGATAGAATCACAGCCTTTGTTGTATTCCAGATATATTGCGATAGAATCACAGACTTTGTTGTATTCTAGATATATTGTGACAAAACCACAGCCTTTATAGCACTCCAGTTATATTGTGAAGAAAACATTTGATAAAACCACATCCCTTATCTAATTCCTTATATATTTTGACTAACCACAGCCCTTATTTCATTCCTCATATATTTTGACTAACCACAGCCCTTATTTCATTCCTCATATAGTATTCCTGAAAGGTCTCAGAAGTACAAGGGGAAACTACAGCATTCTCTTTATCCTCTGAAGTTCCCAAAGGTCAAAGTAAAATGACAAGATTCTCACTTAAAGGTCTTATAAGCTGTGGTGAATCCACAATTTTTCACTAATTGCCATAATAAAACCCACTTGAAGCAATTAATTTTTTTTCATTTATCCTGAGGAATCTGAGGACTTGTTGTCCATATAGAACTTTGTGACATCATAGGAATATGTGCAAATGGGATTGTGACATTAGACATCATGTGACTTCATAATCCAGTGATATGCAACATTCTGGTGACCTTTTACGGGGACGTATCTCAAAGTATTACTTCAAGTGAAATAAGTCAAGAATGCTGAAGAAGGAACTTAACACTCAAGGTCGTCCCTAATGGAACCCATTGCTTGTCTGACGTCTGCTTTTTATTGTAATGGACACTAATTATGCAAGGAATGTTTTTATTACTGCGCCACTTCATTGACATCTGACTTGGAGGCATTTATTTCAGTTTTGCTTGCTCATAGATTCATAATACCACATGGAACTTAACATAAAAATGTCATGAAATGGTCTGTACATTCGTTCTGCCCAGCCATATGTCATATTCTATAATGGTTATGAAATGGTTATAAAAAGTTATATGCTATAATCCTACACCCATTACTAACATTCCATGCTATAGTATATGTGTCCATAGCCATTAGTCACGGTCCATGCTAATTGATTATGACAATAGGTCCCAGTCCATGGTTTATGTATATAGTTATTAACCCCATTAGTCCCAGTCCATGCTATAGGCCTACAACCATTAGTCACAGTCCATGCTATAGGCCTACAACCATTAGTCCCAGTCCATGCTATAGGCCTACAACCATTAGTCACAGTCCATGCTATGTCTACAACCCTTGGTCACAGTCCATGCTGTGTCTACTACCTTTGGTCACACTCCATGCTATGTTTACAACCCATGGTCACAGTCCATGCTATGTCTACAACCCTTGGTCACACTCCATGCTATGTTTACAACCCTTGGTCACACTCCATGCTATGTTTACAACCCTTGGTCACACTCCATGCTATGTTTACAACCCTTGGTCACACTCCATGCTATGTCTACAACCCTTGGTCACACTCCATGCTATGTCTACAACCCTTGGTCACAGTCCATGCTATGTCTACAACCCTTGGTCACAGTCCATGCTATGTCTACAACCCATGGTCACACTCCATGCTATGTCTACAACCCTTGGTCACACTCCATGCTATGTCTACAACCCTTGGTCACAGTCCATGCTATGTCCACAACCCTTGGTCACAGTCCATGCTATGTCTACAACCCTTGGTCACAGTCCATGCTATGTCTACAACCCTTGGTCACAGTCCATGCTATGTCTACAACCATTAGTCACAGTCCTGATCATATCTCAACAACCATTGGTTAAGGTCCATGCTAAATCTCAGTAACCATAATTGACAGTCTAGGCCATATCTCTACAACCATTAATTACAGTCGGGGCAACTCCATGTACTTGTTATGACCATCAAGACCAATCTCTGCAATGTTGGTTGTCACATGTTATGCTGGGTGTATTTGACCTTGTAACCCTTTGTACACCATTTCTTAGGAACTGATAAACTTCATATGGTAAATGCAATCTGATCTCGTCTTAAACCCATACCTTGTCATATGCGATATATCTATGAAACTGTATGGATGCAGACCTTCAAAAATCTGGTTAACTCCGGTAGAGGTGTGGGTGTGCAAATGCTCTGAGCACCATTTCTTCCAGATTAATATGACATGACATAAAGACGGCATTGTCATTTTAGATAGGAGCATAATAACTCTATTTACACATTCATAAATGAAAGATACTTGAGAGAATAATCCTCAACCTCAAGTTCTAGGTATTATATCATGATGGCGATGAAGTTGCACAAAGCAGGATGCCTTTGATTGCAGAGGAACCTATGAGGAAACTTCACAGCTCAGGAATGTTCCAATTCTCAGAAGTCAAATCACACATCAGAGATGGCGACGATGTGGCACATCACAAGGGAACACGCCTGCAGGTAGGCGCAACATGAAGAACTGGACAAACGCGCAGGAATCTAGCCATGTTTATGTACATATATGTGAGAGCTTTGTGGGCTGAATAGAGAAGCTCAAAGAAGGAAAGAAGCAACACAAAGAAGGAGAGGAAGGCACAAAGAAGGAAACACGAGCTTGTCTTCTTAGTGTACTTTGATTGTGTTGACGGGAATGACTGTCATTCAATTAGTGTGAAGTACCCCAGACAGGAAGTATCATCTATTGATGATTAATAGATAACCAAAAGGAGTTTTTTTGCAATTTTGGACGTCATTAACAAGACTAGGATCATCATGATCTGTTTATTGAGAAATAAAGTGGTGTAATCTTTGCCAGAATGTTTTATATCGCGACATAGCTATTTTCTAGTGGATGGACAAGTTGTGTGGAGAGCCTGAAGTTGTGAAATAAGAAAAACGTGTTCTCATGCCGCCTGAAGCATTGAAGAGGCTGCACTGAAGTTGTGAAATAAGAATTTAAAACACTTTCTCAAGGTCTTACAGCCTGCAGCATTCAAGAGAGAGAACGGAGTCTGAGAGGAAAGGTGAAAGAAGGCCACATTTGTCCGTGTGTGCCGTTGACATGATTAGATTTCAGTATGGTGGACAGTGTGATGGCATGGAGCAAGTCTCTTTGTATGAGACACACGCGACGGTGGCGGCCTGCGTTACCGCCACCACAGCATTCTCTACCTAATTCACTAAGCAACACAGCTCCGATTTCTCAGTGTTTGCTAAATCAAATCAGTACGCAGTCTCATTTTCTTTATCATCTCAGTTCTGCGTACCCACAGGTGAAGATGGTATAAACAATTCAATGTCTGATAAATGGATACCTTTTATGATGTACAGAGGCTTTGAAACTCAATATATTTATAAAGATACTACGAGAGTGTTGCTCGGATGTTTGATAATATATGAAGCCAAGAGGCGTCAGAATAAAAAAACAAAGATAGCTTCTCATTTTCTCAAGACATCAAACTTTCAATAGCAAATCTTTTTATTTAGGTTGTAGGGGGTTTGGGGCCTTCCAGCAATATAATACCAAAACTCTCTCAGAATATTGAGGCAATGAAAATAGAAAATGATTTATATTCCATCCACATGGCAAGCTTTCACAGTTGTGTCATCCCACCAAATTGGCCGCAATCCTGTTTGTGATAAAACACTTTGGAATTTAGACCAATGCTGCCTCTCTGAATAATGAAATTTGTATTCACACGAAAGTAAATATAAGAAAGAGTAATATGTCTGATGGCAATATATATTGTCCATGCATCAAAGGGCAACTTTATAAATCTCATGTCCGTTGATGATGTTTTTATGATTTGTCTTAGGACAACATATTGAATAATAGAGACATTTTTATTTATCTGAGGACAACATATTGAATAATAGAGACATTTTTATTTATCTGAGGGCAACATAATGAATAATAGAGACATTTTTATTTATCTGAGGGCAACATATTGAATAATAGAGACATTTTTATTTATCTGAGGGCAACATAATGAATAATAGAGACATTTTTATTTATCTGAGGGCAACATAATGAATAATAGAGACATTTTTATTTATCTGAGGGCATCATGATAAACACCAGTTGCATTGGAGACATTCTAATTTTTTAAAAGGTGACATATTAAATGTCTTGAACATTGAGGGAAAAAAACACGGAATAATTCAAGTTGTGATAATGACTTGGGGTATATTGTCAAACCATTTAAGTCATTCTTCAGCTAAATCTTGCCATCTTTCATCCAGCAGAGATAAAATGACAATGCCTATTACTGAAACCATCATAAATTCTCATCCAACTCTACCGGTATTTATCACTTGATTTGCTTTCCTCTCGGCTGGAGAAAATAGGATTCCAAATGAGGTGTGAACACATTTCTCCTTCATGCTTCTCCAATAGTTCTTGCGGCCCCGTGAATGCTGCTTGATGCTCACCCATCTTCCAATCAATATATTCTCAAAATTTATTTCAAGGGTTTCGGAAGAGTAATAGAATTCAGATAAATGTTTGATTTACATCCGGCGATCTTTAGGATTTTAGGATTCCACGTCTTAAGATATTTATGCTAAGATATGTCATCGGGTGTAATTTTGTTTATGTTGATGTAGCACAATTTCTCATGTGTATCTTAAACCTTAAATTGCAAAACAACAAGATACCTCGGTAGATTTTAAGGTTTATTATACTGTTTTGATAGTAAATTAGCTAATTTACTAGCTAATTTACTATCAAAACAGTATAATAAACCTTAGATGTTTCAATATAAAAAGTGCAAAAAATATATATAAAAGTATATATTTTCCTTAACGATTTTCACACTTAAAGAGAATTAGTCTAAGACCAATAGAATGTGAAATGTCAGGGGAGTGGATGATAGCTTAGTGACGCCGAGGTGCGGCAGGAATGTTGAGCCCTGAATGTGGCCAGAGTACTGATGACAGATGGGTGTCATAATCCGCCTCTGCCAGTGCTATGTCATGTCTACTTTACCTCTCGTCACTGATACCCTAATATGGAAATTTATATGTTTTTAACTTGATTTCACCCCCCAGCCCCCCCCCAGTAGTGTGTTTCTATCACATTTTGGAATAAAGGCCAGGCCTCCTATGTCAAGAGAAAATGAAAGAGAAACTATATATTTCCTGGTGTAGTTGTTTTGCAGGAAATATATGTCACATCATCATGTAACATACATCGTGTCATTTCAAATCTTTTGCCAGTCATGTTCATGACATCATATTCATTCTATCATTTGAGTCACATTATATGCATCATGTCATATACATTGTGACATATGCACCATGTTATTTACATCAACTTATCTGCAAAATGTCATTACATCATGTCAAATTTAACATGTCAAAAATATCATGTCATATGCAATAAATCATTTGCAAGACTTGGTTCTTACAAGTAGGAATAGAGACTGGTATGGGCCACTGCACATGACTCACATCCGTATTTCTGATTGGCTGGTTGTTTTCACATCTTTATGCCTTAGACTGATTGTTAATTTATCCACACAAAAAAAACAGAGTGCATTCACACTAACCACTCACTCACACTGGTAAGATTGGTTGGTCAAAACTTTAAACCAATGAGAAGACCTCTGACTTTGAGACATTCAGACCAATCATAGCCATGCTCTCAATGGCCCATACCAGACCGTAATCATGATCTGGATGGGGTACAAGAATACTCATTTGCCCCTCATGTTTGTTCTCAGTTGGCAGAGATAGAGTTTGGAACATGGCAGCCTGTTTCACCTTTAAGTTTGATTCAGTTTTGTTGTATTTTTAGGGGACCAATTCTAACTATTTTCCATTTTGCTCAGCATTCTTCCATTTTTTATGATTCACCAAAAAATCTTATGTCAAAGAGGTTACCATTTTGGAGAAGAAAAAAATCAAGATAACAAAGAAATTTGGGGCAGAATTCAGTATGCAACATGTGTTTTGATTGCAGAAATCATCATCTGCACAAGTCTGCAGTGGGTATGGACTTAAATGATCATTGATGAAATGTTTTGTGGACGTTTCCAGAAAGTGTTCACAAACATTACAAAAAAGCAATGATCAGAATAGCGCTGAGGCCATCAGCCTATGCTTCAAGTTGCAAAACAGCATAGGAAGAAAACAGGCTACTTGGAAGCCGACTGTCCTTTAAGAAAACAAAGACAAAGACAAGCATAGCCAGCCATTTGATAGGCTTTGTACAAGGACTGAGACTTGGCAAAGGGTCTTAGCAGCACTAATCCTTCAAAGTTAAAAATCAAAACACGATCTAAGATGAGGTATCAATGTTAAAACCAATACTACAGTTAGTGTGCAATATTGCTCGCCTACATAATACTACAGACTGTGAGAATAATAGGCAGTTCTCGGTGGCCTTCTGGTTGAAGACCGCGATATGCCAAATCTGAGAGTCAAACTGCTGCAAGAATGATGTTGGATTCTTCCATATGAATTTTATATTATACAACATTTTAAAATAACTTGGAACATGTTTTAGATATTTACAATGCCAAAAGCGATTAATTGTCTTAAAATCAGTTTTTTTATTGCATGTTGAGTACTCTTTTATTTGGATATTTTATTTAATCCAAAATGTTAAATCAAATGAGTTTATTGATTTATATCATTTCAAGAGTGAAATATTTACTGTTTACTGTAGTATCTGAAACCTAATGTGGCATGCAGCGGTGCTGTGAATGGTACAGTTAACTTGGGCAGATCATGAATATGGCTGAGAACACAGCGGATATATGTTCCGACAGCTCGTTAGCTGATGCCCTGTAAAACGTCATGCTGATATCATGACCGAATCAGCGATCCCTTTGTCTCCTTATCATAAAGCATGAATAATTCATAAAATGGAGTCGATACTTGGAACAGAGAAACCAACTTGGTGTTTTATGTTGACACACGACACGAGCATTTCACATGGCGTTGTTTAGGTTATGATACTTGACACATGATATTAAGAGACTCCAAGCTTTGATCTACTTTCATACTTACCGCTAACGCTACATAAACTGAATCTTTTTCTCATCTGCTTCCAGATCTGATATGTACATTGCAAAATCTTGGATCATAATGGATCATTAATAATTCAGGAATAGAGAATCCAATTTCAAATCTTATTGACGCTATCAGATTAAATTTGTGATAGTACGATTTTAGCTGTGATATATAGCTTATTGCATAAAATCAGAGTAACTGTGGGAAAATAATTCAGTAACCAGTTTTATCTTGTCTTTATCTTCAACTAATAAGCTGGGTTTTTTTTAGGGGGGGGGGGAGAAATTATCTCACGTGTAATTATTCTACTTAAATTTGAAAAGAGCCACAGACAAAAAAACCCTCATCAGAAATTAATTGAGCAGGCGTAAAAACAAAAATGTAAGATGATAAGATTTATGAGGAAGATCCCTTAAAAGCAGTTTGATTGGCTGCTACTAATAAAATATTGAAGTTGTCAAGGATTAATGCGATGAATATTCTTTTTTGATTCAATTTTCTCCCCGTAAATTCAAAATCAGCAAAACATTTCGCATAAGTTCTTCGTCAAATATGCGAGCAAATTATCAAGTGTGATTTAGGTGGGATAAATCATTGATATGATTCAGAAATTTCAGCATCAAAATAGCTCAATTTATGTATTTTTATCTGTTGTGATAGACAAGACTCACATTATTGGATTCTTTGAACACTTCCAATTGGCGAGAGGAAATGCCAAACATTCTCGTGGTCTGCAGCAATTTCATTAACCCTTATTTGTGCTTCGATTTTGGCCTCTACGTAGCAGTACAATCAACAGGAAGTACATATCTCTTCTAACCAGAACATTCTTGAGAAATAACTATGAATGAATGATGAAGTTGTCAGCGAGCGCAGTGTTGTTATGAAAGTGCTCACATATTTGTGAATAGTAGCACCTGCAGGATTATTAATCAAACATACATCTGTTCCATATGTGCCTATTTGTAGGTACTTGCGAAATTTCGCACCAAAATAGTTCTGCACCAAATATTATTTCCATGAATTCTATTGGAAAACAAGATGGACCCTGATTATTTTAGATAATATTTTAAAAGATTTAATATCACAGTGATGAGGAAATCTAACATTTGGAGGATTTTCTTGGAAGAACATTAGGTTTTGTGCACCTATTTAAGCCATTAGTATTTTGTTTTATATTGGTATTGATGGTACAGACTCCATCATGAGTATCTTTATGTGCATCATTGATACAGTGATGATAAATTTGTGTCCTGTTTCTCATCTACAAGAAATGTATATGAAAGAAATATTATTAAGAGATTGGTGGGATAGATATATCACATGACACACGTCATGTGACCATTAGTTGAAAAAGACCAATGATAACATATTATCATTCGAATATTTTGAAGGGATGGGCACTATAAATTCAAAACTTAGATTTTTAAGAATTGTTCAAAAGAACTTACTATATAGATTTTAAAAATTGTTTAAAAGAATTTTGTATCTGCGAGAAGTAATTTTGATGAGAGGCTTGCAGTGGTTGCTTATTGGCACGAGCACCATGTGTCTTCTGTCAGGTGATTGTGACACCTTTCTGATCATACAGGTGTGAATCTTATCTCTCACGTGTACATGCACCCATCAAATCACCTCCTAACATAGATATGGTGCTGCTTTTATCCAAAGTACAGTAGAATCACATAAAAACCCTTCACATATATCTCACCTTCTTGAGCTCTTTTGATACCATTACAGCCATATCTCTTGTCACTTATACATTATGTGTATCTGAATTATTTTGAACCAAGAAATATGATGTTCATTGTTAGTTAATAAAATTGGAAGCTTAGATGAAATAATTATAATCTTTCATAGTTTTTACAAGAAATCTTGTCTTAGCATAATGTATTCCTGTTGATGTCACAGTCATTTCTAATGCCTGTGTTTTATGCATCTTCCATTTTGATTGTAAAACCTGCACCAGAAAATATTGATTTAGATATTTTGATACACACAGAATGGGACCGATTAATATCTTATGTTATAAAATGCTAATTCTCATCAACTTCAATTAGAAAATGGTTGCAGGGAACAGTTCCAAGGACAGGCAAAAAATATAGTAATATAAAGTTATATAATTTGCAAATGAATAAAAGATAATTTTAAAGTTTTGAAAAGATTCTTATAATTATTTTAGCACCACAGATTGTTAGTAAAATGTTGTACTATTTTGTTTTTTAATTAAATTTGTATACTTTGCTCTCTTGGACAGTATCTGTTCATAGGTATAATGAAAGTAATGTCCAATAATGTTATATAAGTTAGAGCCAAACATCAGTTTGAAGTCACATGACCAAATGATGTCAGTTTGAAGTCACATGACCAAATGATGTTTGGCTTCAACTACATATAAAATATACATATATATATTGTAATATACTGCAAGATTTAGAGACTTATCCTGTTACAGTAATAAACTATGGCCCATAGGATTCTGTGATGAATATATGTTTAATTTTTTGTCTTCAGGTGGCTTCTTAACATGCCAGAACACCGGTAAATATAACAGACACCATCATGTATTTCTTTCCCTGATTTGTGTGGGCTGACTACTCTACATGAGTCAAAAATCACCAAAAATGTCTGCCCCATTCATGTCAAATACATCTTGCTCAAAAGGAAAAGCTGCACGCGATTTATGTGCTCGATAAAGTAGCTTTATGGAGAGGTTTGAAAATTGATAGCCGCAATGTTATGGAGGTCATTTTTGGTATAATGTTTGGCCAGTACAGTCAATGCCCAACAGAAATCAGGGGGTCATTTCCGTATTTTGTTTCTTATCTTGAGTCAGCGTAGATTGCAGCCTGTCATGGTCATTCAGTGCAAATTGATTGCGTCTTAGAAAATTGACAAGGACACAGCGTCAGGTGACAGCAAAGGGTATATATCCTGGGAGAAGGCAAGGTCTGTGGAGTGTGTAAGCTCCCCAGGTCAACCATAGACCTCAGACCTCCTGCTCCTCTAAGAGAAGGTAAGGTCTGTGGAGAGAATAAACTCCCCAGGTCAACCATAGACCTCAAACATCCTGCTCCTCTAAGAGAAGGCAAGGTCTGTGGAGAGAATAAACTCCCCAGGTCAACCATAGACCTCAAACCTCCTGCTCCTCTAAGAGAAGGCAAGGTCTGTGGAGAGAATAAACTCCCCAGGTCAATCATAGACCTCAAACCTCCTGCTCCTCTAAGAGAAGGCAAGGTCTGTGGAGAGAATAAACTCCCCAGGTCAACCATAGACCTCAAACCTCCTGCTCCTCTAAGAGAAGGCAAGGTCTGTGGAGAGAATAAACTCCCCAGGTCAACCATAGACCTCAAACCTCCTGCTCCTCTAAGAGAAGGCAAGGTCTGTGGAGAGAATAAACTCCCCAGGTCAATCATAGACCTCAAACCTCCTGCTCCTCTAAGAGAAGGCAAGGTCTGTGGAGAGAGTAAACTCCCCAGGTCAATCATAGACCTCAAACCTCCTGATCCACAAACATCCTGCTCCTCTATGTGTGAACCGCCATGATAAGTGATGCATCTCGGGTGATGCCATATATATAACCTTCTCCTCCATTGATTTGCACCCAACCTAGTAACGTCATAACTCATAACCATCCACTCGTTTATCAAACAACTAGACACAAACTGTTCCCACAAATAACACCATCATTCCAGAAATTGGCAGATTATGGCCAATGTTTGAATTATTGTTCAAAGCTCTCACACATCACTCTGAAAAATTCAAAATAAATCTTTTTTTCCGTCTCAAAGATGGTGGTGAATGACAAAATTATGGATTGTACCGAGCTAAAAGCTTTCGTCAAAACGTAGCCTTTTCTTGGCGTGAAGTGAATCCCTGATACTTGATGTTGCAGAAACGTCATAGAATTGAATAAGAAGAAAGTGGAAATATTATTCTTTTGATTAATCAAAGCATCAAATGCATCTTGAAGTGCATATATGAATTATTCACGAGATAAGATTAAAAAGATTGTGGCCTGTTTGAAGTAACAATTCATAATAACGAACACTTTGAGAAACACCATAGTTGCTTTGGATATATATTGAAAGTCATGCAAATGTGATATAAAAAAGAGGCTGTGCCAGGGCCTTTAACTATTATGGGAACATTTCCAATGTTTTCAGCATAAGTGGCTTTGTTTTAAATGCGTCTTTGTCATTAGCCCTTTATTTTGTATGGCAAGAAAAAAAAGAGTCTTTGTACTAAAGCAATTTTCTGGATACAATATATGGAGCAGTTAATTTTAGCTGCTTTATCATTGGAAGAAATTAAGAAGAGGCCAGTAATATTATAATGCTTGATGTTTTTTACTGCATGGAAAGTGAAAAAAATTCTATAAACCAAAAGATATTCTTAAATTTGGTTTAACCTTCTTATACACCAGAACAGATAAGGTGCCTCTCTCGTGTAAATGGTGATTTTTTGAGAAAAAATGTTTTGATTTAAGATAAACTCTAAAAACATTAAACATATGGCACATTATGAGATTAAATTATAATTTTTTATTGAATGTTTGTTCAGTGAGTGAACCCTGAACACCCAGTACAAAATGAAAAAATGGTGAAATTCTAAATAATACAAGATGATAAATAAGATGAGTGAATAAGATGAGTGAAATAATGAAACACATATCATGGAACCAGCCAGAAAAATGCTGATTTTTAACAAACTTTTCTAAGTAAAATAACATTGGTATATAATTGGAGACAAAATGCAGATTTGTGCGGAATGTCTGCTTTGACCTCCATAAAACCAGCGACGTCTCATAGGAAGGAATAGGCCTCAGCGCTGCACTTTACTACTTCGTCCTAGTACACCTCATGTCATTGTCCATTTCCTTGATTGCCATGGCAACTGCTTTTTCCAGGACATAGTGATCTGTTATAGTATGCTGTCGGAATGTGTGTAAGACCTAGGGGATGTGCAACTTTTAACCATTTTTGTCAGCATTCTCATTATTTTGCATGAGACGGTTTGCTAGCCCTCTTGATTGATGGAGAAATCCGCGAACAAAAGAAAATCACAAATGAATGAAACAAGTTTGTTTTTTAACACACCTGGTGGACTCTTAATGAAGGAACATGGCGTCAATGGCAAAAGCGTTTTGATGCAAAATATTGAGACTGTGTCGCATGGAATGATTTTGTTAAATGCTTTATATATTTCTGTGTCGATATATCTATATATGTGCATTTATATAAGACAACTATTTACCATCATAGAAAGTATGTGGGAAATTAAAAAAATAGCATAAGATATCATTATAATCATGTAATCTGTAACTTTGTGTTCAAGAAATGAATTATGTTATTTAAGATATTTGTTTCCCAAAACGTGATGTGTACAGACATGATTATTTGCATTACGGTATGTGTGTGGACAACTGTGCGTATAAAACTGGTGAATCTTCTATGAAGTTGACCGATATTGATCAAATAAAGCCAAGTCTGGTCAGAATAAGAGTTGAGACAGGAAGTCGGACTATTTTTCTTGAATGTTCTTTTCTGTGTTTAAAAAAGAAAGAAATGATGATCTGCATCTACATTAGGAAATGTGGCTCTCCATTAAAAAAAGATTGTGGTGCATTTTATTTTTTTTCTCATACCTGAAATTCACAACTTCTGTATTTTTTTCTCATACCTGCAATTCACAACTTCAACTTAAATTTTCATATTTCTAAGTCATAAATGACATTTTGGCTTTTGAATATATTTTGGGGTAAACAGCGTGATAAAAATGGAAACTTTTCAATATTTGCTTAAAGGGGAAGGAAACCTTGTGGAAAAAAATTCTGATAAAGGAGATCACAGCCTGAATTTCACTGCAGCTGACTTATAGCATTTATAGTATTGACCTTCAAAGTCCTTGTGATGCGAGGCAAAATGAAAGGGTGCGCTGTCATTGTTCCCACATTTCAACCTCAAAGGGGGATTCCATGCAGCCTTTTAACAGTAATTTAACAGTAATATTGTCCAAAAGGAATAATTGTTTCACAAATATATTTTTGAATCATATATTAATATATTGGGAATGATACAGTCCCGTAACTAGAAGAAGACAGTTATTCGTGTTTTCAGTAGATTTTATTGACATTATGTCCTGCTCAAAGATGGAGGCAAATGCGGTCCTTAAGACAAAATGTTATTTTCTTCTTAAAGGGTTAATACCTTGGGAAGCAATACACACAGAACTGATTTGAATATGTCTGAAATCATGAGGATAATGATTGTTAACTGCAAAAGAAGTTGCAATTTTTTTTCTGAAGGTTTCACATTAATATCTTGGGAAATGATACACTTTTGGGAATAGTTTTTTTATTTTTGAAATCATGAAGACAAGATGAAGACAGTCAATAACATTACAAATGCTTTTATGTGTGTGTTTTGCATGTGCGTATGCATGTGCATTTGCAAGCACGTTCACATGGGAGAGGTTAGCTGAATTACCACACCACTGCACTGGTTTTGAATTGTAGACCGGGCATTTGAGCAATAGGGAAATGTTAGATATTTGGTGCAAAATGGATCTTAGATACAAAACTGTGTGAGTTAAAAAGGGTATGTTACAAGGATTATTATGATTGGAATTTAGAATAGGGGTTTTGTTGCTCTTTAAGTCATTCACACTTGCTCCGCAGTTGTGTTGGTTGGAATTGAGAGTGCTGCATTTGCTGTGCAATATTTCTGGGATCTGATCAAAAGAAATGAATAAATTTCACAATGCATCAAGTTGTACATCACAACTAATATCATTTTCTCGTTAAATATATTGATGAAATATGTTAAGCAGATAGATTCTGGTAGACTGCTTGATAAGCAAGGCTTCGAGTAACATCATTTACTGCTGCACTGTATTTTTGTTATAAGAAAGAACAAAGTTTTAGTCAATAGAAAGGCATGCATTCATATTTCACAAGTACAGATGAAATGTATAAAAAGATATCCTTTGATGTTGCATTTTACTGTTCCCGTATATTCCAGCAAAGTGCATGTTATGCTGTGTCACATATACATGCAAAATATGTATGTGTATTCACTGCTTATTGTTGGGCTGGAATGTGACCATGACATGAGATAATGGTCCAAATAGACGGGAATGACCCAGATCAGCTGAAATGAAACAATAAACTTCACAAACTGATCTAAAAAGGCTGAAATGTAACCATAAACATCAGATAATAGTCTACGTCAATTGAAATGTAACCATGAACATGAGATAATGGTCTACATCAGCTAAAATATAACCATTAACATCAGATAATAGTCTTCATCAGCTGAAATGTAACCATGAAAATCAGATAATAGTCTACATCAGCTAAAATATAACCATTAACATCAGATAATGGTGTTTATGGCTAAAATGTAACCATGAACATCAGATAATAGTCTTCATCAGCTGAAATGTAACCATGACCATCAGATAATAGTCTTCATCAGCTAAAATATAACCATTAACATCAGATAATAGTCTTCATCAGCTGAAATGTAACCATGAACATCAGATAATAGTCTACATCAGGTGAAATGTAACCATGAACATCAGATAAAGGAGAACACTATTACCATGAGCATGAGTTAATGGTCTGAATAGGTTTGAAATATTTCCATATCATGACATATACTCTTGGCATGTTATCTCATTTTAATGTATTCGTACATTAATGAGGCAGCCCAAGAATGCAAATTGTACTAATTAGGCACTTGATGTGAACTCTGTCTCACAGTTAGCCAAAATGTGTATAAGCCATCAATAATAAAGAAATGCTTGATAATTAAGAATGTCTCTACTGTTATGTACAGTAGTAATTGTTTATGATAATAAAGTAATTCGGTGTTGTCCTAAACCCCAAAAGACAGACTCGTTCTCACATCTGCATTAACCAAAGCCTCTTCCTTGACCTGAATCAGGATTGCAGTCTGGTCGGGACCATCAAAACCAGGGCTGTGATTTGTCAGAACTTCTCTCTTTAAGCAGTCTTCTGATTGGTTATGAATTCTGACCAACTAATCTTATTAATGTATAAAGATATTTTACTTTTCTCTTTTTAATTGCTATGTTTACATTTCAACTCTTTATAGAATATTATGTCTACAGTTAAATCGTCTTTTAAGATGAAAAAAACATTTATGGCCAAAGTGGAAATCAAAGAAAATTTACCTGTAGAATGATACAAATTGATATATGGATAATCATAGTATTACTTTGTTATCATCTCTGCTCACACACTTTCTACATTTCCAGATTGCTCTTTTAAGCTTGTGACAGCAGCCCTAGATTAGGGCCACCTTTGATGATTTACCAGTAGCTTGTCATTAGCACCACCCAAATTATGTGCTATTTACTGGTGTTTAACCTTGTTTTGGGACTGTTAGGCTGTTATCAAGATATATTTTGGTTAATAATACCTGGGCCAGCAGTAAAGAGATGAAGCACACGATGTTTAATGGTCGTGATTGTACAGTGTATGTGCAGGAATCTGAGATAATTAAGTCACTGTGCAAAGGGCAACCCGACATTGGCAAACATACCAATTTGATGCAATACCTTGGCCTTCGTGCAGTTAATAATTGCAACCCACTCTTCCACCGCCTCGCTTGAAATCTGCTCCTAATTTCTACAAAACTGATGGCTGTTCTGATAGGCAGGAGGATAATTCTCGAACATCCATGCCCCTGTTTGGATATTTTAAGAAGTAAGTCGTCAAGAGAGGTGCGAATTCTGCACAGCGAGTCAAGTTAGGAAAACTGGTGGATAAACTACCGGTACCTAGAGGCAGGGCATCGAAGCAGATGACATTTCTAAATAGTTGAAAAAATAGATGTGACCAGCAAATGCCATTAGTAACACGTTCAGTGCAACCGCAGAAAGCATTTTCAGAAAGTCACTCTTGGCTCGTATCTATAGATATTACAGACTAAAGACAGAGACAATATCTGCAAAATATGGGATGGAAGCGAGAGACCTGGGTACATATTAGAGAGACGCGAGGACTTGGTTTATGTGTAGGAGGAAGCATATGAGTCAACATAAATGTTTGTGCTGTGAGCATGCACCACCATGGTCGTGCCACCAATGGCCGCCAGCTTCTTAAATGGAATTGTCCTGCTTGGGGCACTTTAATTTACTTGAGCAAATACCTTGCTTGGATCTGTGTTGAGATGGGCTGGTGAATTGTTTCATCAGATGACATGGCCTCGCAGGGCAAAGGTGGCTATATTTTGGACAGTTGCAGCTGTGTGTGCAGGATGGAAACGGCTCCACATTCAAAGTTATCTTATTAGTGGGTATAATAGAGAACAACAGCCTGGTCAGCCGGAGCAGGGGAGAAATGTTCCATTACCCATGGTTTTTCTGATCAAATAAAGTAAATATTCAAAGCTGGAAAGCAACCACTTCATGTTAATAAAAAGGAAAATCAAAACCAGTTCCTATCAATGATTATTTTGAGAGCAACTGTTTTCTTTTATCATACATAGAGAGCAACCACTTCCTGTTGATAAAAGTAAAATAGAAACCTTTTCCTCGAAGTGAGTATTTTGTGAGCAACCATGTCCTTCTATCATACATAGAGAGCAACCACTTCCTGTTGATTAAAAGCAAAATAGAAACCACTACGCTCCTCTCAATGTATATTTTGAGAGCAACCATTTCGTTCTATCATACATAGAGAGCAACTACTTCCTGTTGATAAAAAGCAAAGTAGGAACCTTTACCTCTCTATGAGTATTTTGTGAGCAATCACATCCTTCTGTAATATAAAGACAGCAACCACTTCCTGTTTATAAGTATAAAGAGTAGCCACATCCTGTTCACAATAAGCAAGAAAGAAACCATTTATTTCTATATATATATTATATATCAATTGTTTTTAGGAACAGCAAAACAAAATCGTAATATGTCTGCTGAGATGAGTAGGATGTTTACATACATCTCTCAGTGTCTCTCGAGTATGTGAAATGGCCCAAATGGCCAAGTGCTTTATTTGTGGCTGGGGACAATCCAACAACAGTCAACAGACTTAAAGACAACGAGGACTGTCAAACAGTCAACTGACTGCTGCATGCTGGGTAAACTGCTCCGTCACCTTGTAATTACTGGGGCTGTAGTGCTCAGGTTTATTTACGAGCATGTCACATGTCACTCGGCACATTAACCGTGGTTATAAGGATATTGTTTTAGATTTATGTCTAATTAGACGTATCCATATGCCCCCTGTGTCTGCAGCTAACGTGTCACATTCCAGCAAATGTGCACAATAATGTCTGGAATGAGAATAGTCCTTTCCCGACAATATGACAGTAATTTACCATTTAACTAAATGGCAGAGGAATTTGTTTTGCATGAGTGACCTTTCAGGAACTCGAGAGACAGGCAAATTAGAGATAGTGACTTAAAACATTACCTTTTCAATTGAGAAATATATTGCATATTTGCATAGATTAGATTATATCATAGAAAATATTAGAATATGAACAAGATGATTCAGATTCTTTTTATATGATAATAAGTTACCATGGCAACATGCTGAAAGGTTTTTAATTTGACTTATTGAAACCAGTAAGAAGCTTACTGGCATGTTCAGAGCTTTATAAAATTTTATGAGAAAAGTGGTGACAATTTGATCGGATCTGGAACCTATTTTATACCAAACTTCCATTTGAGAGTGTCATTATTCCGTAGCATACTTCCGGGTTTCGGTGCAAGCCAATACCAAACGCTTTGAATGTTTTTGATCATAGTTACAAAAATAACTTTCAACAGGTAAAACACACTAGTAAATAGCATAAGATTTTCCACATTCTGACATTTTTATTTTTTGTCAAATGACCCTTGTTTGACAACGCTTTAGACCATAAGCCAAAATAAAATAAAATATTCTGATCTGAAATGAAACTCAAATATGAGACTGTCGAGTAAAATGACAAAAATTTGTAGGTCATACACAAAATCATATCTTGATGAAGTATATTTTTGCAACATCAATAAAACCCGTATTTCAATGTGCAGTCATACCACCCTTGTTATCTTTCCTTTTCCACCCCATTCAGTTGCCATGTATTTGTGTGTCCCAAGAGTCTGAAATTTCCCTATTATTGCTCACATGCTCAATCTGCAATTCAACATCTGGCCATCTCAATTTCCATGGCAAATTATCATATCATGGTTGGAACAAGTCTCAAAATTATAGCAATGAAAACAATTTCTCCAATTTGAGATCGAAAAATAATGCACCTTTCTCACAACTTCGAGTGATCTGCATAAGAAATGAAAGTGTCATGGCTACCATAAAAGCCTGTTTTAGTTATTTGCAACCGTCAAAACCTTGTGACTATTGATTTAAGTAACTTAATATGGTATGTTATATTTTTCCATAGAAAAGGGAACAAATTTAACATTTTGTAAGCCTCGTGTCATTGCATTCCTGTGGTTTTGTTAAAATAGCAGCCTTTTGCCTTTTTAGGTATGAAGGTATCAACGACTTTCTAAACCTCAGTTTGTAATAGCTAGGTGACCTAGATAATCATATGTACTGTGATTGTGGCAGACAATAATAATGATACAGATATTGGATTTAATTAGCCACCTTTTGGATGTAATTTGCAATTAATTTATAACTTGTTCCTGATTGGCTGGAACTATTTCAATTGCATTGACAAGATGGCTGCCACCAGGAAATGATGATCATTAATTCAAAATATTTGAGACCAGTAAGAATTTGAGTACTACATAAAAATCTTTCTTTTCACACTTTTACTTCCTCAAACTGGTTGAGAACCTGAGTTAGGCCTCACCATATCAAATGGTTCTATCATTTTAATATAAAATATGCCCCATTTCCAACCTGGATAAAAGTTTTTCACACTTTTAGTTCCTTAAACTGGTTGAGAACCTGAGATAGACCTCTCCATATCAAATGGTTCTATCTTTTTAATATAAAATATCAATTTTCAACATGGAAAATAGTTTTTCACACTTTTAGTTCCTCAAACTGGCTGAGAACCTGAGTTAGGCCTCTCCATATCAAATGGTTCTATCTTTTTAATATAAAATATCAATTTTCAACATGGAAAATAGTTTTTCACACTTTTAGTTCCTCAAACTGGCTGAGAACCTGAGTTAGGCCTCTCCATATCAAATGGTTCTATTGTTAAGAAAAACATGTCATTGAGGTCGTGACAGCATGATAAAAAATGTTTTAAGCTCATGTTTCAAACATATTTATTACACACATACATTTGACACTGTGATCATAAGCATACAAAGTGTCCCATTTTGCATGCTGCATCTCATGTTTAATTTTTCCAGTCTCCAAACCTGAAGAATTCGTCATCCAAAAGTATGGAGTGTCATGCCTTTGTGGAAAATACAAAAAAATGTCATGGAGGATATCAGTAAAATTATCTTGTGATGCGAAAAATTAGCTTCACATATTTAATTATATTATGATTACATAGATATTTCATTTTTGTCAAATCAAGAGTCAATGTGTTGGCATTTCAATGAACAAAGCCAATTTTATGAATATACATGTCTTTGGTAATTGCATGTGCCAGTAAATATTGCCTCCTCTCAATAATCCTTGTGTCAAGAGGCAATCACACACAGCTTTGACCAGCTTTGATTGCCTGGGAATGAGAGCAGAATAATATCTAATGCAAGCATCTGTGATGCGGAAAGGTGGAAGTTACTTGCCTTGGCCTTTCAACCCTGATGAAAAGCTCAACCATTACTTATGTTGCTCAGCCTTTGTGGCAAACCATCCGCATTTTGGTTAAAGTGCGGATGTGTCACCTCCGAGTATAAAAAACGACACCACCGAGTGCATTATCCCTTCGTTTGTATTGCCTTGTTTCCATGGCAACCTGTTGATTTTTTTTTTGCGGAATTTTTTTTTCTTCTATCAAAGCATACTAAGCTGGGGAGAGTTTACTGGCATGCCGATCATTGACTACAGAGGCATCAATGAGATTCGTAGCTTTGAGGCCTTTCAGTTTGGTTCCAACAAGATAAGTTACATTTGGAACAATTGAGAGGGGATAGATGAGACCGCCAATATTCATGTCTGTACATGTCCCAGCACTATACACCAAGAATAAATTATCCTGACATTCCATGGTAAAACGGCGCGGTAAATACAACACCCCGATATACATTCCTACACTTTGTTAGCGTGGACATATTGGTCCTCCTTCTCATGCACAACAAATGCCATTCTTATGTGTCACAAGAAAAATCTCATCTCAAAAACATTACAAAACAATCATTGTTTATGGCAATTATCATTAGCTGGCATTTGTTGTGATTTTTTTTTTATAGATTATTTTTATTTTCTGCTGTGTGATATTCATTATTTACATAGGAATGTATTTGTGCTTTCAGTGTGTTCAGTAAATGTGCGATGGTAAACTCGGCAGACACACAGTGTCGTAACAGATACATCTCTTTTGTCATTTCAGTAGTGCCATTATCTGTGGTTTCCTTGATTTCTTAATTAATTTAGTTTGAATTCTTTGTGTTGTTAATTGGTTGGCTTGTGGGAGTCGCAGAGTATGTTAAGTGACGCCTTCAATGTGTTTCTCCAAAATCTTATTATTCGGAAAGTCTGATGACTCACTGAATAAAATAAATCAGGCATTCAGTATTTCAATATTACATATCTTGATTAACATTATCTTGTTTTCATATCTATATATTTATAAATGCTGGTAGAAATGTCATAATATCATATTTATATGCTTTTATGGTTGTTTCATTGTATATGATATGTCATAAATGTGATTGTATATGTTGATGATTATTCTATGTAAAGTATCTGGGAGTGCATAAAGGAAATGATGTTTTGCAGCTCACCTAATAGTATCAAATTTCTGACGTTGACTGAGCCATGCAAACCACTGCTTTGCCCAAAGTAAACTAAAATGTTATACCATTGACAAAAGATATTTTTTAAAGCAGTAGTTTGTGCTATAGGTACTTTCGGGTGATGTACAGTTTTGATTTTTTGATGGTTTGATTCATTTATATCCATAAATGTTCTCAGTGTGGTAATCTTTGTATAATGAAAATGAATAAATATGCATCATTCGATGTCACCACCATCATAATGTACATAACACCCTAAAAGTGCACATAATTTACCAGAATGTTGACATATTTAACTACACATAATGTATGTATCTTCCTCGATATCAGATATGTCATTGAAAACAAATACTAATAGAAAAATTGTGTACCGTAAAATGTTTGAAACGTAAAATATTGCCAAATCCCATTGGTAAGATGTTATTTATGCTGTGATTGACTGGTACGTGTGTTTCAGGTATGTGTTCACAATAGTCAGCTACCTGATAGGAGTATTTGTCTTTGCCACCATCGTAGGTAAGTACAATTCATACGCTTTGTTAAAATATTATTAGCTTTATTAAATTAGTTACAAATCTTGTTATGTCAATTGATGTTATAGAAACATATTCACTTGTGGTTTATCTTAAACATGTGAAACATATATGTTAAGTACTGTAAAATTTAACTTTATGAGGAAAGATCTGTCTTTATATCTTGGATATATATATATATATATATATTTATCAAGATTAATACATGGTTAGAGAGTATATATAAAGAGTTTAAAAAGGTGCTAAAGATGAATAGTTTTTGCCAAAGCAACCACATGACATATTTGCCTGGTATCGATGTAACCAGTAAGAATTACTGGGAAATAGAGAGTGGTTCTATGATCCATTATGTGTGTTAAGATAAGACAAACCATCACACTTAGTTGGGGTTAATAAGGTCACAGACTTCAGATTTTCAACTATATTGCCCATACACTTGAATGAACGTGCCTCTCTAATGGTGTCTATATTGAATGAATGTGCCCCTTTCACAGAATGGAGGTTGAAAACCCGGCTGATTTCTCAAAGTGAAATACCACAACATGTATGTGATATATTTTTGTTCATGGTAGTATCTAACTTTATGGCATCTATCTGTGGCTCTATTGGTAGCATCTTTAGGGATGTGTCAGTGCTTCAGGGAAGACGATAGACGGATTAAGTCACTAATCCCCTTAATCCCACAGATTGGACCAATTACGTTCTGCAATAATCAACCTCAAGATTTGATGCCATTATCAAGACTAATTAATGCAATGCAGTCTTACATGTAGGTCAATAATATAATTCCTGATGAATAATAGTATGAATGGTAATGAGTGGGTTCCTCCACTCCAACTATGTTCCAGGAAGTGGGGAGGGCACTATTTTAGATATACAGAATACCATTTCAATAATGTAAACAATATATCAAACTTTATATATGCCAAGCAAGTTCTGGACTTTTGAGGGTGAAGAGATGATTGCACATCTTTTAATGGGGGACATCATTCTTTATGACACTAATATAGAATCAACAAATGCTAAAATTCATCAACATATTTGAGTATTTGATGTTTTATTCTTGACGGTTTAAATTTAGCCAGGAGAATGGGAAATTCAAAGGAAGAGTTAATATGTTAGAGTCTCAGAGAATAAGTATGTGTCTCTGCTACCAATAATGTTAGTAATATAAGATGGAAAAGGCTGTCCAAGAAAATACTGGCAACATTTTGTTAGTACTACATACTAATTGTTGTGAGGATGCGTTTATTTTAGAGGCATACATGTATTGTCACTATTGTAACATCTGTAAGAGTATGTTTTTGTCCCCTCACCAAATAAGGTTTTGCTGGGAACATTAAAATGGGCTCTGTCCATGTGTCCGTCCCTCCATTTTTCTGTGTTTCTATGTGTTTATCTTAATGACCTTTCCAAAATGGTTGGTATAAGTTCTGCAATGAGGAGATAATTATTTGCTCGTTTTGTCTGTTCTTTAACTTTGATCTTCTCCTCTGAAACTACTGGGTGGAGCTCTTAGCTATTCGAAGGTAAGATGCTGTATTTTCAGGTGACCAATCATCATCAATCTTTTCATCTGAGATTACAGGGTGAATTCTTTGATATTTAGTGGTAAGATGAAGTTGATGTTGTCTGGAGTTTATTTCCATCAGTGAATTGTCTTGCACATGTGTAAATTCCTGGAACATCCAGTGTCTCATTCTACTAATCTAAACTAAGCAATGCGGGGGAGATGGAACAGGCCCAAATATTGGACACACTATTTTTATCAGATTGACTGTTCTGAACCTGCAAAGGTGGATTAATACGTTAACTGACTGTTATTAAGCAAATTTCTGGAAGCATTTAAGGTCCTTTGACAAAATCTCTCCTTGAAAGGGTCAGATCTATATTGCTGTCCCAGAAATATTTTATTTTACTGTTACTTTATACCTATAAGAAAAGTTTGCTATCATCAACATGCCATGAAAATCTTGTTCGCTAACTCTGTATATTAAACATGGTGAATCATCCATTAAGACTGATGGCTTGTTTTTTTGGGGAAAATGTTACCACTGATATTATCATTGGAACAATAGAGCAGAAATGGGTCTAGAATTGATCGTAGAAAATTGCTATATCAACAAAGAGCCAGTGCAGTAGCATAAACTGAGATCTATAAAAATGTCCTTGAAGACATTCACTGGTCTTGCAGGAACGAGCAGTCCTGTTATTTGAGCGTCAGGATGGCACAAAACGTTACAGCAGGAAATAGAGGGAGATACGCTGGTAATTGAAGTTTGTTCGTGGGTTTACAGCGCAGACCTCGAGGGCTTGTGAAACTTACACTGGAGGCCACATGGACAGCCAATGTAAGAGTGACAATTGCTGCATGAACCCCCCCCCAAAAAAAAAAAAAAAAAAAAGAAATTTCATCACCACACATAAAATTGAGGAATGCCTTTGTATTGTCATGATGCTTTCAGTTGTCCACGTACAATTTTTCTTTGAAAAATATTTGTGCCAATCTCACAATTGTAGAATTCTAGCACTTGAGGCAGATAGTGTGAAGAACATGGGAGTGAGATGAAGTGAGGAAATACAGTTGTTGACCTCTGTGACGTGCTGTATTACCAGTTTAATTTGGTTGACCGTATCAAGTGAGGTGGTTCGCTGTCAACTCAGTTAATGAATTTCCAGGAAAGTTTGGTTGACACGAAGGTCATGATAATGTATTATCAGTTATTTGCAAGTAATAATTTCATAATAAAGGAGAAAAAAACACCATGCTCTTTCCATTGATGAACCAATGAAATAGCTTAATTATTAAAATCAAACTGTTTGAATGTGTGAAAGGTGTTTATAACATGATGGCCACTGCATAAGATGAGATTTGCATAATATCCTCATATCATTCATGCTAATAATGGAATATAGTTTATTTTTAAATTATTAAAATACACTGAATTCTCTTAGCATTCACTATCTCTGAAGCATAAAAATCCCAGAATGGCAGTGCCCCAAGTAGAGGCTTTGGGAGGAGAGGGTAATGGTATTATCAAGGCAATGAGATGAATTTTCAATTTGGAGATGACACCCACCAAGGGCCCTAAGTTGTAGGCTGCATAAATATTTGAGGAAGGTGGGTTGTTTGTAACATGAGGTAATGTGGCGGTCACACCAGCGTATATATGTACGTGACCTCAGCCTGCGTCGGCTAAATAATTACACCACCGTCTCAGTGTGGTGGCCTTCAAGCATAATGATGTCATTTGGTTGGCGCCCAGTGGATACAAGATGGGCAAGTATCTCAGCATGGGCCAACTGGTCCCCGACAATGTTAGTACGGCCAACGAGGGCCATGTTGACCAAGGTTGGTCCAGAACATTTCTAAGGGGATTAAATTTATATAAAAAACACAAGAGAATTGCAAAGATTGATTTCCTTGTTTTAAAATTAAAGCAGTTTTAACTTAATGTTAAGGCATAAAGTGCAAATAAGGTTAACGACAGCAAAATTGTGATGAAATATGAAGCTAGCCCAGATTGCCCTCAGGAACGTTTGTGGGGCCGTCCTCAATCAGGGACTAAGTCAGATGTCGGTGGAGGGGACAATGGGGGAGGAGACAGAATGTTGTGTGAGCTAGCTGAGTCCAGCCACAGGTCTCCATTGGCTCAAGTGGTTTACTAAGTGTACAGCTTGCAGTGGCGTTCCAAGATTGTAATTCAACTATGAAAAGAAAGGGCCAAGACACAGAAACCTCTGCACCGGTGTTGTTATTCTGTTTATAAAT
The DNA here is from genome assembly GCA_949316495.1 of Amphiduros pacificus. Taxonomy (NCBI): domain Eukaryota; kingdom Metazoa; phylum Annelida; class Polychaeta; order Phyllodocida; family Hesionidae; genus Amphiduros; species Amphiduros pacificus. The sequence goes on along the minus strand of OX439001.1, from coordinate 9,465,032 downwards.
CACACTCAAAAGTAGTTTCTGACAAATATGTCCAGTAAAATAATTTGTTGTGCTTTCCATTTCAGCTATTTTTCCATCAGAACAGAGTTTTTACACATAATTGTTATGACATGATTGCTTATAGAAGATAATAGGAAAGACAACACAGACAGAAGAAGAGACAGGGAAACGGACATTGATAAAATATGTCACTTATGTCTTGATGGGATGTTAGATCAACCTATGGCCCCATTTTGTGCGAACATGAAGCACTCAAGCCTAGTGTCTGGGATGGTGGCAGATAGGGGCCCTGTCTGTTGTCATGACAATGATAGGGGACCATTCTGTTACCATGGCACTGGCAGAACACAGGGCCATAACGACCATGTTGGTGAGCAATGGTGGAGCACACACATTAAGTCTTAGACCATCATTGATTTTATCGTAAACATGGTAAATTAATCACAAAGATCTTCCCAGATAATGAAACAAATTAAATAAAAAACATATCTACTCCTGAATTTTACCCCTCAACCAAATTTGTCCAAAGAAATATTTTTATCCAGTCCATCTGCATGTTTCTTATGAAGCAGAAATTCTTTTTTATTTTAATTCTTGATGGAAAGTGGAGGAGTTTTATGGTGTTCCATGGCATTTTTTCTGTTTAACTTCTTGACACACCATTGTGTTATGGCACTTTATATTGTTTGATTTACACAAATCACTAGAATAAATGTTTTTGTACTTGAGAGTCCCTGACTTTATAACGGTACATGTCTCTGAGGCAAGTAAGCATAAAATCAAAGCTATCAAAGCTGGTTATAAAACCAAGAGGTTTCCTCTCATTGAAGATTAGCCAAAGTGAGCAATATTTAAGCCACATAGGAATACATTGGTAGATCTCCTCATGTCGTTAGGCGGCCATCTTTGGCAACGCTCACAATGACTGCATTGATTTGTGTACAAAGGCATTGAATGGGACAGCATTATGTTGTTACAAGAGTTTCCTTTCACTTCAGAGGTCTTAGGTGTCTAAGGAAACAAGAGTGACATAAATTTGTTTGTTTTATTCAGCTGCTGATAACAATGCAAGCAAATCACCTTTTCTCTTCTCCGCTTATACCATTTACATGCATCATCTCTTATCGCAGCCAGGTAAAAAGATGTGTATTCCGGAAAATTATATCTACTTTTCTCATGGTGTGTCCGTGCTAGTGAGCCCTGGGTATCTCAAAATCAGTATTGATCAATCTCATGTTGAGTCCTGGTTCTCGCGCAGTGAGTTCTGGTGCTCGCGCAGTGAGTTCTGGTTCTCGTGCAGTGAGTTCTGGTTCTAGCGCAGTGAGTTCTGGTTCTAGTGCAGTGAGTTCTGGTTCTCGCGCAGTGAGTTCTGGTTCTAGTGCAGTGAGTTCTGGTTCTAGTGCAGTGAGTTCTGGTTCTAGTGCAGTGAGTTCTGGTTCTAGCGCAGTGAGTTCTGGTTCTAGTGCAGTGAGTTCTGGTTCTAGCGCAGTGAGTTCTGGTTCTAGTGCAGTGAGTTCTGGTTCTAGCGCAGTGAGTTCTGGTTCTAGCGCAGTGAGTTCTGGTTCTAGCGCAGTGAGTTCTGGTTCTAGTGCAGTGAGTTCTGGTTCTAGTGCAGTGAGATCTGGTTCTAGCGCAGAGAGTTCTGGCTGTCCTTGTGTATCATGTTTGTATTCCTTACCCTCATGGAGATTTGCTCATTTTCTCATCAATTGCTATTTGATCACCCCATTCATACTCTATTTTATGGATGTCTGATCAAGAGATAGATGGCCGCAGGTCGGCAACTTGTCACAGCAGGGGTGGCAGTGTCCAGAAGAAAGAATAAAATATATTGTCTTTGTACACAGATAGGTTACACAGAAAATCATTTTATCTTTGTGTCTTTAAGACCATTTTCTTAGTTTGTATAAATATTGATAGACGTATACCCCTGATTTTGATTGTGGAAGGTGCCATGTTTTGAAGCTATCGCACAGGTGGTATGATTAATTGGAAGAGCCGGCAAAGGAATATATGCACCCATAGGCACCATCCAAGGTTTCTAGGGGCAGGAACAAAATATTTATTCATTGGCACTGAAGCTGAAAAATATGTTTCCAAAGATGGGCATATTTTTAACAGATATTGCTTTAATTTCTTTATACCAGAGTACAGAAAATGATTTATGAAGAATCACAAAAAGTCACACAAAAGCAGTTTAAACAAAATGGTCAACCAGAATAGTCAACCAGAATATCACACAAATTATTCAACCAGAATATTGGACAAATTAGTCAACCAGAATATCACACAAATTAGTCAACCAGAATATCACACAAATTAGTCAACCAGAATATCACACAAATTAGTCAACCAGAATATCACACAAATTAGTCAACCAGAATATCACACAAATTAGTCAACCAGAATATCACACAAATTAGTCAACCAGAATATCACACAAATTAGTCAACCAGAATATCACACAACTTAGTCAACAAGAATATCACACAACTTAGTCAACCAGAATATCACACAAATTGGTCAACCTGAATATCACGCAAAATGGCCAACATCAAAATTGCTGAAAGAAGTCAATGTTTAGTTGATATGAATATTATATAGAGTAAACATATACTAAATACTAAGTAATCAACCTAAACATCACAATAAAACAGATAGTAGTCAGTCTCACGTAACATATTGATCCAGCATCCACGGTGCTGAGGACAGCTCATGTTGCCAGCAAACATTTGACACTGCACCACCGCGGTGTTTTTGCTACATTTACCTGATGTGGACAAGCTGTGGCAGGTGTGGGGAGGGTCACTCTGATGGGGCTGGCAATTAGCAACCAGCCTATTAACCCACCCACAAATGTGGAAGAGGGAAATATTTGTCTGTGAATGTCTTCCCCGGCTTTTCTTTAATAATTGTTACGATAGATTACTGTAAAGTATAAAATAAGGATGATTTGAATTGTACATAGTGTACTTAAATATTGGATAAGAAAAGAGAATGTTTAGACCCAAGGCTGAGGTTAGCAGACTGAAATGTTGAGTCCCCATAGAGTTGTATCTGTAATACTCTAAGATAAGAATGAGATCATTAACAATAAACTGCCATTTAAAATATTACAGTTAATTGTTCTTAGAATTGTACTTGTATGAAGTATTTGTGTCTACATATTACGTTTAGGTAATGTCTTGTTGCACCGTCTTCATTATATATGGTTTATTTTAAGCTTTGCAAGGTAAGAAGATATCCAAGCTAAGAGGGGTGGAATAAATCTGAGCAAAGCCATTTACTGGAAAGATGAACGTAATGGTCAGCTCTGCCAAAAGTGCACTTTCATTTTTGCCACTTTGCTGAAATTGAAGGAGAGTTTCAGTGTGCATTATAGGTGGTCATCTGTCAGATTCCAGGCAGCAACAGCATTCTGCGTGTTAGATGTTACCCACTTACAAGCTGGCAGTTATTGGGGGAGGGCACACAGCGACATTGTGGCAAGCAATAAGTCCAGAGCACTCGGCTAGTAATAGAGCACATCCTTCATACACTATGGCTCTCATTGTTGAGGACGGATCATCTTCTCAATGTGGGAACTCCTTCATTTTAGCTCTATTGTTGGGGCTTGATGTGGGTGTTTGTCAGAGGCGGGGGATTGGGTAGTGCCGCCGTGTCACAGGTCACGGCACCAATGTAGCGCCGCCAAATGAGGGCGCCAGCGGTGGCCTGGCTAACTGGCCGTGTTGACCCACGCCGCTCATGCTGCCAAGCCCAGTCACGCACGCTGAAACCTTGTGATCACCCGGTCCTTTCCCACTCAGACACTGACACATCCACTACCCACAACCCTGCCCACTCCAGCGTCTCATATCACATCTAATTAAAATGGTTTGACTAGTCCCTATTCCTGATCTCACATATCACCAACATCTATCAATTTACCCTTGATAGTCACTCCGATGAAAATGTCGCTTTGATACATTTGGCCTCAAGAGATAACGATAACATGAATGATGGGTTATCTTACAATTATTTCACACAGACCTATATGATTGTCTATCATGCATTAAATAAAAGTACATGTGTTTACCATAGAGAAATACCACATGTAACATAAAAAAATGTCATAAAGTAACCAATTCCGGATGTAAGTATCTTTTACAGTAAAAATCAAAGAGTTTATTTTGCACAGTTTGTGCAGAAGGGAATGCGTGCACATCCTGGACTCGGAATAGTGGCTGCTTGGAGGGAAAGTTACATGCACATTACTCTGGCTTATAGGTCCACTGTGACCCATCACCTCTGTGCTCAGCCAAGTAATGACACTACTCGCATCCTTAGCTCACCACCAAATGACCAACCACACATGACCTCGTGTCCTATGGCTTCTACAGCTTCCTATTACATAGGTTCCTGGGTGGACAGATGGAAACCTTGCCATGACAAATGCACTGATATGTGCTCAATGCCCAACAAACACCCTGGGAGGCTGGGAGGCCTGGAGTAGGTTTGCACCCTGGGAGGCTGGGAGGCCTGGAGTAGGCTTGCACCCTGGGAGGCCGGGAGTAGCCTTGCACCCTGGGAGGCCCTTGACTAGCCTTGCACCCTGGGAGGCCTGGACTAGCCTTGCACCCTGGGAGGCCTGGACTAGCCTAGTACCCTGGGAGGCTTGCAGCCTGGGAGGCCTGAACTAGGCTTGCAGCCTGGGTGGCCTGGACTAGGCTTGCAGCCTGGGTGGCCTGGACTAGCCTTGCAGCCTGGGTGGCCTGGACTAGCCTTACAGCCTCACCATACATAGTGGGAGGCCTGGACTAGGCTTGCAGCCTGGGTGGCCTGGACTAGCCTGGATGGCCTGGGTGGCCTGGACTAGCCTTGCAGCCTCACCATACATAGTGGGAGGCCTGGACTAGGCTTGCACCCTGGGTGGCCTGGACTAGCCTTGCACCCTGGGTGGCCTGGACTAGGCTTGCAGCCTGGGTGGCCTGGACTAGGCTTGCAGCCTGGGAGGCCTGGACTAGCCTGGATGGCCTGGGTGGCCTGGACTAGCCTTGCAGCCTCACCATACATAGTGGGAGGCCTGGACTAGCCTTCCACCCTGGGAGGCCTGGACTAGCCTTCCACCCTGGGTGGCCTGGACTAGGCTTGCAGCCTGGGAGGCCTGGACTAGCCTTCCACCCTGGGTGGCCTGGACTAGGCTTGCACCCTGGGAGGCCTGGACTAGCCTTCCACCCTGGGTGGCCTGGACTAGGCTTGCACCCTGGGAGGCCTGGACTAGCCTTCCACCCTGGGAGGCCTGGACTAGGCTTGCACCCTGGGAGGCCTGGACTAGCCTTGCACCCTGGGTGGCCTGGACTAGGCTTGCAGCCTGGGAGGCCTGGACTAGGCTTGCACCCTGGGTGGCCTGGACTAGGCTTGCACCCTGGGAGGCCTGGACTAGGCTTGCACCCTGGGTGGCCTGGACTAGCCTTGCACCCTGGGTGGCCTGGACTAGGCTTGCAGCCTGGGAGGCCTGGACTAGCCTTGCACCCTGGGTGGCCTGGACTAGGCTTGCAGCCTGGGAGGCCTGGACTAGCCTTGTAGCCTCACCATACACACGACCCTCACATGACCCTCATTATACACAACAGTGGGAGGCCTAGATCAGACATGTGACCCTCACCTGACCCTCGCCTGACCCTCGCCTGACCCTCACCTGACCCTCAATATACACAGTGGAAGGCCTAGATCAGACATGTGACCCTTACCTGACCCTCACATGACCCTCAATATACACATTGGGAAACCCACATTTGACCCTCTGCATACAACAAGTCTAAGCCTGTCTTACCAGTCTGGACCCTCACGTGTTAATATACTCATTATGTATTATGTAGTGGGAAACCATACATTGTGTTCATCCGTAATTTTCAATTACATTCATCATAAATACTTGTGCAGCTTCCAGTGGAACAATAATAAACCACTTTCTCACCTACAAACAATAGTATGTCACATGATATCAACCAATCCTTTACTTCTTGAATCCCCACATTTGTAACAGGAAAGTTGATAGTTCTTAAAGGGTTCTTAAAGAGATATTACTAGTGATGCTGGATGGACCTTATTCAAAGTCATGCATAGTGTATTTTTTGTCATTTTTCTTTGCTTTGAACTCATTATTTTGATATAACCTGTCACATATAAGACAGACTATTCCATGCATAGTCATGCATAGTGTATTTTTTGTCATTTTTCTTTGCTTTGAACTCATTATTTTGATATAACCTGTCACATATAAGACAGACTATTCCATGCATAGTCATGCATAGTGTATTTTTTGTCATTTTTCTTTGCTTTGAACTCATTATTTTGATATAACCTGTCACATATAAGTCAGACTATTCTATGCATAGTCGTGCATAGTGTATTTTTTGTCATTTTTCTTTGCTTTGAACTCATTATTTTGATATAACCTGTCACATATAAGACAGACTATTCCATGCATAGTCATGCATAGTGTATTTTTTGTCATTTTTCTTTGCTTTGAACTCATTATTTTGATATAACCTGTCACATATAAGACAGACTATTCCATGCATAGTCATGCATAGTGTATTTTTTGTCATTTTTCTTTGCTTTGAACTCATTATTTTGATATAACCTGTCACATATAAGTCAGACTATTCTATGCATAGTTGTGCATAGTGTATTTTTTGTCATTTTTCTTTGCTTTGAACTCATTATTTTGATATAACCTGTCACATATAAGACAGACTATTCCATGCATAGTCATGCATAGTGTATTTTTTGTCATTTTTCTTTGCTTTGAACTCATTATTTTGATATAACCTGTCACATATAAGACAGACTATTCCATGCATAGTCGTGCATAGTGTATTTTTCGTCATTTTTCTATGCTTTGAACTCATTATTTTGATATAACCTGTCACATATAAGACAGGCTACTGTACATGTGACATTGATGCATCACTCATGTCTCACTTTATGTCTTCATCATAAATGTACTTTATGACTATTCATTATGGAACACCTTCTCAAATTCCTCTGCGTAATTTTGTATTGTAACGAGTAAGTAATTTTCAATCTCTGAAAATTGTTCCTTTGTGAATTGTGGTGGACGGGGAAAGATTTGTCATAGCAATGAGCAGAGAGATTTGTCTTATTAAGAAGCAGAGTATGATAGATGCGTACGGCAAATGAAAAGTGGGTCCAAAAGTCACTACAGGTACAACAAAGGCACCCGTAATCTGAATCACGGGTGTGATCTGAGCATATTGTACAGTGAATATCATCTCTCTACTTGATGTTGGCAAACATTCTCTGAGTGTTTTTATTTTTCCTGCCCTGACTTCAGGAAGACCTGAGGCACTTGATGAGCGCTGCCTGACTCTTTATCACCACGGCTGGCTTTATGAGTTTTTCTTTGAAGGGATTTATCACACGTTTTATGTAGTGGTATCATGCGTTGTAATGGACAGAGTTGGCAGTAGATCCACCATGAGAATGTTGCTAAATACTGCCGCTGAGACCTGCCGGCAATGAGAGTATCAGAGTGGTCACCTGGTAATAACAGTCTCAGCATCAAACAAGATGAGCAGCTTAACTCTTCCTGGATAACACAAGCCCAGAATCACTTATCATGAGTCGCACAAGCCCAGAATCACTTGTCATGAGTCGCACAAACCCAGAATCACTTGTCATGAGCAGAACAAGCTCAATATGACTTGTCATGAGTAGAACAAGGTCAGTATCACTTGTCATGAGTCGCACAAACCCAGTATCACTTGTCATGAGTCGCACAATCCCAGTATCACTTGTCATGAGTAGAGCAAGTTCAATATCACTTGTCATGAGAACAAGCTCAATATCACTTGTCATGAGAAGAACAAGCACGGAATCACTTGTCATGAGAGGAACAAGCTCAATATCATTTGTCATGAGTAGAACAAGCCCAGTATCACTTGTCATGAGAAGAACAAGCTCAGTATCACTTGTCATGAGTAGAACAAGCCCAGTATCACTTGTCATGAGTAGAACAAACTCATTATCACTTGTCATGAGTAGAACAAGCTCAGTATCACTTGTCATGAGTAGAACAAGCTCAGTATCACTTGTCATGAGAAGAACAAGCTCAGTATCACTTGTCATGAGTAGAACAAACTCATTATCACTTGTCATGAGTAGAACAAGCTCAGTATCACTTGTCATGAGTAGAACAAGCTCAGTATCACTTGTCATGAGAAGAACAAACTCAGTATCACTTGTCATGAGTAGAACAAGCTCATTATCACTTGTCATGAGTAGAACAAGCCCAGTATCACTTGTCATGAGTAGAACAAGCCCAGTATCACTTGTCATGAGAAGAACAAGCTCAGTATCACTTGTCATGAGTAGAACAAGCCCAGTATCACTTGTCATGAGTAGAACAAACTCATTATCACTTGTCATGAGTAGAACAAGCTCAGTATCACTTGTCATGAGTAGAACAAGCTCAGTATCACTTGTCATGAGAAGAACAAGCTCAGTATCACTTGTCATGAGTAGAACAAACTCATTATCACTTGTCATGAGTAGAACAAGCTCAGTATCACTTGTCATGAGTAGAACAAGCTCAGTATCACTTGTCATGAGAAGAACAAACTCAGTATCACTTGTCATGAGTAGAACAAGCTCATTATCACTTGTCATGAGTAGAACAAGCCCAGTATCACTTGTCATGAGTAGAACAAGGTCAGTATCACTTGTCATGAGTCGCACAAACCCAGTATCACTTGTCATGAGTCGCACAAACCCAGTATCACTTGTCATGAGTAGAACAAGCCCAGTATCACTTGTCATGAGAAGAACAAGCTCAGTATCACTTGTCATGAGAAGAACAAGCTCAATATCATTTGTCATGAGTAGAACAAGCTCAATATCATTTGTCATGAGTAGAACAAACTCATTATCACTTGTCATGAGTAGAACAAGCTCAGTATCACTTGTCATGAGTCGCACAAGGTCAGTATCACTTGTCATGAGTAGAGCAAGTTCAGTATCATTTGTCATGAGTAGAACAAGCCCAGTATCACTTGTCATGAGAAGAACAAGCTCAGTATCACTTGTCATGAGAAGAACAAGCTCAATATCATTTGTCATGAGTAGAACAAACTCATTATCACTTGTCATGAGTAGAACAATCTCAGTATTACTTGTCATGCGAAGAACAAACTTAGTATCACTTGTCATGAATAGAACAAGCCCAGTATCACTTGTCATGAGTTGCGCAAACCAAGAATCACTTGTCATGAGAAGAACAAACTCAGAATCACTTGTCATGAGTTGCGCAAACCCAGAATCACTTGTCATGAGTCGCACAAGCCCAGAATCACTTGTCATGAGTTGCGCAAACCCAGAATCACTTGTCATGAGTCGCACAAGCCCAGAAACACTTGTCATGAGTTGCACAAGCCCAGAATCACTTGTCATGAGTTGCGCAAACCCAGAATCACTTGTCATGAGTCGCACAAGCCCAGAAACACTTGTCATGAGTTGCACAAGCCCAGAATCACTCACGCTGAGTAAGCAAACACTCACCCAAATATCGCTCTCCCAAAGTAGAACAAGTCTAACCTCAATTTCTTATTGGAAATAGCCAGTTGTCACTCTCTTTGTGCAGCCTATGCTTCCAGAAAGTAAAGTGTATCTTTGAACACATTGTGCTCTGTTTTCTTCGAAAATGTATCAAGATACTATTTTCACTATTTCTGTGGCCTTGATTTAATAAAATTTTGCTCATACACTTTTCAAGGATCTAGAGAGCTTCAAATCTAATTTGACCACAAAAACAATTTCCTTTCTGCTTGATGGGAAGAAAGGACATTGTCAGAGCAACAATTTTAACAAAATTCAATTTGTGATTATTTGATTTCCAGTTCCCAAATTGATTGAGTCAGTCAAGAATATTTACATTGTGATGTCCACAGAACTGGTTAAATCCCATAGAAGACTTCAGTTACCAAAACATTGCAAGCAAATTGTTGTAGCACCATACACTAAATTCAGTTCATGCTCATGTGAAAAATGTCTGTATAAACATCTTTGACATTTCCAATGGAAGGCATATAAACAGTTCTTTCCTTCCTGTATAATAGAAATTAGCTAGGAGTTTTTACTTCGTATAAATCCTGTGTTGTCCAGAGAAGTTAGGTCACCCTGTGAAGTGTAGGGAAATCGTGTCATTCAAAGTGGAAGAGAACAAAAATATTTTTAAAACACAGTAGACCATTTATGTCAAAGATGGAGGGACCAGGTAATCAAGAAACCAAGATGACCAAAGTCCGACCCATGAGTGATAGATTGGGTACCATGTTAATCAAAGAGATAGAGACTGGAGGCCATGTTAATCAAAGAGATAGAGACTGGAGGCCATGTTAATCAAAGAGATAGAGACTGGAGGCCATGTCAATCATAGAGATAGAGACTGGAGACCATGTCAATCAAAGAGATAGAGACTGGAGGCCATGTCAATCAAAGAGATAGAGACTGGAGGCCATGTCAATCAAAGAGATAGAGACTGGAGGCCATGTCAATCAAATAGGTAGAGACTGGAAACCATGTCAATCAAATAGGGGGAGACTGGAGACCATGTCAATCATAGAGATAGAGACTGGAGGCCATGTCAATCATAGAGATAGAGACTGGAGGCCATGTCAATCATAGAGATAGAGACTGGAGGCCATGTCAATCAAAGAGATAGAGACTGGAGGCCATGTCAATCATAGAGATAGAGACTGGATACCATGTCGATCAAGGATGGGGAGACTGGACACCACAGCAATCAAAGAGGGGGAGACAGAATACCATGCCAATCAAGGAGTGAGAGAAGATTGGGGACCATGTCAATCAAGGAGTGAGACATAGAAATTGTTTTAATCAAAGTGGGAGAGACCATTAGATGATATGAGAGGAGTGAATGAATGGAGACATGTTATTGAGTCAGGGATAACCGACACCTAATTCCAAAGCATTATGCACGAAGGGTGTAATTATTCCAAAACTATCCTTTCATAATGTATTGTATTTCTTCCTGAAGTAGTTTCCTTACCATTTCCAACAAAAATTGCACGGGGACCATAAATACATACTTAGAGAAAGATGTGGGTGGTTTTAGGAAGCTTAGAGAGAAAAGCATCGGATTTGTGCCTGCCGTACTTTGTGCCGGGAATCATTGAGTGAAATCCATCAGATACAAACTTGTGAGAATAGAAGACTGCACTACAAACCTGTTATCCTTTACCAGATTTGACTCATAAACGCAGAAAACTCTGACTCAGGTCTAAAGGTTTTGTGGTATTCAGAGGGACAATCTTTTGAAGTCTCGTACATTGAATATAAAGGATAGATTTAGGCTTAGGAAGAAAATAGCGAGTTTCTTTTTTTTTTGGTAAAAGTTAAATTGAGCTCAGCAGGCAGATATGCATTTGTATATCATGATGTGCACATTGATTCTAAGAATCTGGTCTGAATTTCGTGCAGAATTTCAGCCATTTTGGATCACAGGTGGTAAAGACAGTTGTTTTAGGTCAACAATTGTGATACTTCCTGTGAGACTATGGGATCCGGTTTCCTATCTCTGAACTACGCAATTCAGTGAATAACTCGTGAATATAATGCTTTGCATTGAATATGAGTAGAAATACATTTATAAAAGCATTTTTTAAAATTTTTGAATCGTCTATTCGAATGCAGCATTCAATCTTGGCTGTTAAACATAAAATGAATCTGATTACTTTTAAAGTTTACAGAACATGTTCCATATCAATACACTATCAACACCAATCAAAATGTCAAGTTTCCGTGGTCTTATTCTATCGTTTAAGTTGGTTGGAATTCATACAAAATACTCCTAATGATGAAATAGAACATGTAGTGATTTATAAAAAACTCCTGCAAGATTTGCTAATTAAAATGATAAGAAATTAGTACAAATCAAAAGACAAGTGTCAAAACTGACATGTTCAATGATTTTGCAATTATCAAAATCTTGCAAGCCAAGACTGTGAATTTCCAATACTTGGCAAACGTGCTTGATCACGCACTACTTTTTGTTTTTCACCTCATCGAGTCTGAAGGCAAAATGGTCCTCAATTGACAGAAAATTTGAAAACATGGCCAAAAAAAAGAAATTACATGGGGTGATAATGCATTGACACTCCATACAGCCCAATCAGTGAAAACCTCAAACATCCAGCCCAAGAGCCAAAACAAGCACAAGTGAAGAACATGATATTTACAGATCTCTGTACTTTTGTTTGTTGGCAAGTATATCTATTTAGGGACATGGCAGTTTGAGGTGATATATCGTGACAAGACTTACGTTTAGATTATGTAAATTTCAGAATGAGGGATAATGTGGTAGGAAAATTAGACTGGGCATGTCACCCCCTCAGACACTCAGTGGTCACATATCACGAGGTTGAGAATGTACAGTTTAAGCAATGGGGTATTATGATAATGGTGCGGGTGATTAGAATGCTTGCTCTCAGACACTCAGTGGTCACATATCCCCAGGTTGAGAATGTACAGTTAAAGCAATGGGGTATTATGATGATGGTGCGGGTGATTAGAGTGCTTACTCTCAGACACTCAGTGGTCACATATCCCCAGGTTGAGAATGTACAGTTTAAGCAATGGGCTATTATGATGATGGTGCGGGCACATGGCTGGAGTTAGGGAGTGGTGATGCAGCAGGTGATCACATTCCTCACACTCACTATTGGCATTAAGCACTGGGTGCAGTCACAACACATTCAGACCATGGGGCTCTCATGATTACATACCACAACACAATCACATTGCCAGAATAGTACCGGTACTTCAAAACCAGTCTATTGAACATAAAAAAATAAAAATATTTGATGGCGAGAAGGCAAAACCAATCATCATCCAGTCACATGATAAATTCAAATATTGAGTATACTTGATATTGAAAGATATGGCAATAGTTATCAGATTAACAGTACATATAATTTACATCCTTTTTATTGTTATCAATTTGAGACTTTATCACAGAATGAGGCAGTTAATTTCTTTGAAAGGTGTAGATTTAACAGGGCAAAAGTGAGAGTGAGAGGGCAGAAGATGGTGATTTGTATAACAAAGAAAATGGAAATAAAATTTGTTTTTATACATTCTTTTGATAAGGTGCCAAGTGCGAAGATTGTAAAAGCTTTTATATATGAATGTAGAATTTGTTTCTTTTGAAATAAGTTGATGTGGTGGAAATGTAATGAAATTTGGTGAGAATCTTGATGAAGCATATTTCATATCCAAACACCTGACATTTCACCCTGATTCTGAGCACGATTATGATCCTGACACTCAACAGCAGGTTAGTGAGACTCTTGAGTATACTTAACAGGACTCTGAGCAGGACTCTTAGCAGGATAGTGAGTAGGATATATAGTAGGATAGTGAGTAGGATACATAGCAAGATAGGGAGTAGGATAAATAGCAGGATAGGGAGTAGGATACATAGCAGGATTGGGAGTAGGATACATAGCAGGATAGTGAGTAGGATACATAGCAAGATAGGGATAGGGAGTAGGATACATAGCAGGATAGGGAGTAGGATACATAGCAGGATAGGGAGTAGGATACATAGCAGGATAGGGAGTAGGATACATAGCAGGATAGGGAGTAGGATACATAGCAGGATAGTGAGTAGGATACATAGCAGGATAGTGAGTAGGATACATAGCAAGATAAGGATAGGGAGTACGATACATAGCAGGATAGGGAGTAGGATACATAGCAGGATAGGGAGTAGGATACATAGCAAGATAAGGATAGGGAGTAGGATACATAGCAGGATAGGGAGTAGGATACATAGCAGGATAGTGAGTAGGGCACATAGCAGGATAGGGAGTAGGATACATAGCAGGATAGTGAGTAGGATACATAGCAAGATAAGGATAGGGAGTAGGATACATAGCAGGATAGGGAGTAGGATACATAGCAGGATAGGGAGTAGGATACATAGCAGGATAGTGAGTAGGATACATAGCAGGATAGGGAGTAGGGCACATAGCAGGATAGGGAGTAGGATACATAGCAGGATAGTGAGTAGGATACATAGCAAGATAAGGATAGGGAGTAGGATACATAGCAGGATAGGGAGTAGGATACATAGCAGGATAGGGAGTAGGATACATAGCAGGATAGGGAGTAGGATACATAGCAGGATAGGGAGTAGGATACATAGCAGGATAGTGAGTAGGATACATAGCAAGATAAGGATAGGGAGTAGGATTCATAGATGATGATAGGGAGTAGGACACATAGCAAGATAGTGAGTAGGATACATAGCAGGATAGGGAGTAGGATACATAGCAGGATAGGGAGTAGGATACATAAAAAGACAGGTTTGTCATCTGACAAAATACAATTCCAAATACAGCGAAATAAATACAACAATATGATGAAGTCGGCAAAGAGTAGCTATTTCTCTGACAAGATTGATATGAACAAAGATGATCCTAAAAAACTGTTTAAAATATTGAATAAACTACTCCATACAAAAGAAGAGACTCCTTTTCCTATGTGTAAGGATAAAAAGGAATTAGCAACAGAATTTAATAACTTCTTTTTACAGAAAGTTATTGATCTGAGACATGGCATGGATGCCTGTGTGAATAACAATACAATAATCGAGGAGCCGAAATTTGAGACTAGACTAAATCATTTCACGCCACTAAGTCCTGAAGAAGTGAGGACTCTGTTGAGGGAAGCAGCAAAGAAGTCATGTGAACTTGATCCTATACTGACATGGCTTTTGAATGAATGCATGGAAAACTTATTGCCACTTATTACAGAAATCATAAATAAATCGATTACGCTTGGTATGATGCCTTATAGCTTAAAGGAAGCGATAATTCGGCCTCTGATTAAAAAACTTGGTCTGGAACTAATTAAAAATAACTACAGACCTGTATCTAATCTAGCATACCTCTCAAAACTAATTGAGAGGGCTGTAGCCAGACAATTTGTGGGGCATCTTGTACGTAATGGTATTCGAAGCATGTTCCAGTCAGCATACAGGGAATTTCACAGCACAGAAACGGCTCTGCTGAAAGTTCAAAATGATATTCTAATGGATATTGATAATGGCAAGACGGTGATGCTCATATTGCTAGACCTGTCTGCAGCATTTGATACTATTGACCATGATATACTTCTAAACAGACTTGAAAAAAGGTGTGGTATTGGAGGTATTGCCCTAAGATGGTTCCGATCCTATCTATCAGATAGAAGACAATGCGTCACGGTAGATGGTGACAGATCTCAGTACATGGATATTAAGTATGGGGTACCTCAGGGTTCGGTATTGGGTCCTATATTATTTACAGCATACATGGAACCCCTGGCTGATGTAATAGGTAAATATGGTCTGAGTCATCATGTATATGCTGATGACACGCAAATCTACATTAGCCTTGATCCCCTGTCACCCTCGGGTATGCAATCATCTATACAAGAAATAGAGAGATGTATTGAAGAAATTAAGGTATTCTTGCTTTCAAATAAGATGAAGCTTAATGATGGAAAATCAGAAATGCTGATATGTGGAAAAAAATCTGATATTAAGAGGAGAATCATCCCAGAAAATATCAGGGTGGGGTCTGTCCAGATACCCAGGTCAAATAAGGTTAGAGACCTTGGTATCCTCATAGATCAGGAATTAACCATGAAGGATCAGATCAAGAAAATATGTAAAAATGGATATTATCATCTAAAAAATTTAGCAAGGATAAGGGGTTGCATAGACGAGAAGACCTCTAATACATTAGCACATGCTTTTATCTCTTCATCTCTTGACTATGGAAATTCATTATTGGCTGGCTTGCCTAAATGTGAATTAGCCAAACTTCAAAAACTCCAGAATGCGGCTGCTAGGGTCGTAGGAAAATTGGGACGAAGAGATCATATCACATGGAAACTTATGGAGCTGCACTGGTTGCCTGTTGAGGCAAGAATTGACTTTAAAATTGCGCTCCTCACTTGGAAAATTCAAAATGACAGGGCTCCAGAATACCTGAAAAACTTGCTAAGAACCAAAACAAGTGGAAAAAACCTAAGATCTGCTCAAAAGAATGAATATATTGTGCCGAAAACCAATTTAAAAAGGTATGGAGATAGGGCTTTTGGGGCATACGCACCTAAACTTTGGAATGCCCTGCCCATTTCAGTGAAAAATTCAAAAACAATTGAAAGTTTTAAAAAACATCTTAAAACCCATTTGTTCAATGAACACTACCTACGCAAGCGCCATGAGCAGGCTCTGTCTGATATAGCGCTATAGAAATTTATTATTATTATATTATTATTATTATACATAGCAGGATAGTGAGTAGGGCACATAGCAGGATAGGGAGTAGGATACATAGCAGGATAGGGAGTAGGATACATAGCAGGATAGTGAGTAGGGCACATAGCAGGATAGGGAGTAGGATACATAGCAGGATAGTGAGTAGGATACATAGCAAGATAAGGATAGGGAGTAGGATACATAGCAGGATAGGGAGTAGGATACATAGCAGGATAGGGAGTAGGATACATAGCAGGATAGGGAGTAGGATACATAGCAGGATAGGGAGTAGGATACATAGCAGGATAGTGAGTAGGATACATAGCAGGATAGGGAGTAGGATACATAGTAGGATAGGGAGTAGGATACATAGCAGGATAGGGAGTAGGATACATAGCAGGATAGGGAGTAGGATACATAGCAGGATAGGGAGTAGGATATATAGCAGGATAGTGAGTAGGATACATAGCAAGATAAGGATAGGGAGTAGGATTCATAGTAGGATAGTGAGTAGGATACATAGCAGGATAAGGATAGGGAGTAGGATTCATAGTAGGATAGGGAGTAGGATACATAGCAGGATAGGGAGTAGGATACATAGCAAGATAAGGATAGGGAGTAGGATTCATAGTAGGATAGGGAGTAGGATACATAGCAAGACACTGTGACTTAAACACTTTGTAACATTTTTCTAA
The DNA here is from genome assembly GCA_949316495.1 of Amphiduros pacificus. Classification (NCBI taxonomy): domain Eukaryota; kingdom Metazoa; phylum Annelida; class Polychaeta; order Phyllodocida; family Hesionidae; genus Amphiduros; species Amphiduros pacificus. Next base: position 9,448,001 of record OX439001.1, on the reverse strand, counting down.
AAAATCAAATAAGCTTTTAAATTACGAACATTTTAATGCAAAATGTCATGATTATGTGATTGCTACCTAATAGAGATTAATATAATTCTAATGGAAATCAGAGGACACCGTGTTTATATCATGTCTGTGTAGGAAATTGAAATGTATAAATAGTTCATACCAAACTAACAGAAATGTCAAGGAGGGTTAATTGAAAATAAGCATTTGATATGACAGTGTGTTGAGTGTGCCTGTCTGTCACATGGCAGAGCAAGCTGCGACAGATACCGAGGTGTCGTGAGTGCCGGAAGACAAATATTTCAAGGACTGAAAGAGTAATTTATCACCATGCAGAGATGAGATATTTGGAAATCTTCTACTGTGTTTCTTTATGTTTGTGAGATTAAGGAATAACTATGTTTTCCCTATCTGTTGTGCTTGTACCTTGCTGGTTGTGGACAATCTGGCAGTTTATTGCTTGTATCTGGTAGATATTTGTTGCATCTGGCAGATATTGGCAGTATCTGGTAGGCATTGGTTGCAAAAATTGGTGATATTTGACTGGTATTTGTTGTATCCGGCTGGTATTGGTTGTATCTAGCAGGTATTGGTTGTATCTAGCAGGTATTGGTTGTATCTAGCAGGTATTGGTTGTATCTGGCAGGTATTGGTTATATCTGGCAGGTATTGGTTGTCTCTAGCAGGTATTGGATGTATCTAGCAGGTATTGGATGTATCTAGCAGGTATTGGATGTATCTAGCAGGTATTGGTTATATCTAGTAGGTATTGGTTGTATCTGACAGTTATTGGTTATATCTAGCAGGTATTGGTTATATCTGGCTGGTATTGGTTATATCTGGCAGGTATTGGTTATATCTGGCAGGTATTGGTTATATCTGGCAGGTATTGGTTGTATCTAGCAGTTATTGGTTGTATCTAACAGATATTGGTTATATCTAGCAGGTATTGGTTGTATCTAGCAGGTATTGGTTATATCTGGCAGGTATTGGTTGTATCTGGCAGATATTGGGTGTATCTAGCAGGTATTGGTTGTATCTGGCAGGTATTAGTTGTATCTAGCAGGTATTGGTTATATCTGGCAGGTATTGGTTGTATCTGGCAGGTATTGGGTGTATCTAGCAGGTATTGGGTGTATCTAGCAGGTATTGGTTGTATCTGGCAGGTATTGGGTGTATCTTGCAGGTATTGGTTATATCTGGCAGGTATTGGTTATATCTGGCAGGTTTTGGTTATATCTAGCAGGTATTGGTTGTATCTAGCAGGTATTGGTTGTCTCTGGCAGGTATTGGTTGTATCTGTTAGGTATTTGATACTTTTGATAGTATTTCTATCTGGCAGATACTATAAGCTGCCGATTGTATTTGGCTGGTGACTACTTTATGAGTAATTACAAAAAATTTAAAAGACAAAATATGTTATATCCATTAAAACAGCACTGGCTACATTGAAGTGGATGACTTTTTTTTCTCTTTTATAAACTTCCTAAGAGTCTATAGAGTAAACAAAGTATATGATATTTCTGTGGGTTGTGTTTTATGTTTGCTTTCTGCTGACCTTGACCTCTCACACGACGACTAGCACCATTTGATAAGACGACACCGTCTCCAATCTTCCCCGGGGATTAATTCTCATACATACATACCACATTTATGTATTGCGTGTTGTGTTGCAAAATCCATAGCAAGGGCAGGGTCTTGCCATGCAACTTGACGGAAAGAGAGTCCTTATATTGCACAGAATGCCAACTTAGATTATATCGTATATTGAAAGTCAAGTGCAGTGGCATAAGTACACTACATTAGTTCACTTGGGAAGAACACACTGTATTTTCTTGAGTAAGATATGAATGCAATTCATCTAATTGTTTAAAAAAAAATATTTTCTTTGTATATGTATCATCCTGTGATAAAGAATATGTTGAATAAAAAACATAAATTGATTGGAAAGGTCTGAAGCTAACATTTGGTTAAGTCAGGGAATTATTTTAAGGTCACTCTATTTGAGTGAGTTAAGGTGGATTTATCTAAAGGTCACACAATTTAACTGAGTTGGGTTATTCAGCTTTTTATTGTAACTATCTAATGAACATGTTTAATATAATCATAGTCTATAAATTAGAAAAGGGGTACGTTATATATTAATGCCCTTGCAAAGATTACACTTTCATTAAAAACAGTCCATAATCCTCAGAGCATGGAAGAATTGTTGGTCTGTATAACACAAGCAGATTCAATAAAGTATGAACTGCTAAACGTCGGATATTATAGTGACTGCATCACCATCATGATACTAAGTCATGACGAGCATTATGGTATTGGCACAGGGAATGAATGAGATGGCCTACTTATATACATTAAGTAATCGGTGCAATCTGCAGACCTTAAAAGCGTTTGCTGGAGCTCAAGTTACTTATGGATTGCTTCATATGAAAAAGAAGAAACAAATTTTAAATGCCCTATCTCAATTTACATTTTCCTGGAATAAGATGAAAGGCTGAACAGAACACAATGTTGAGAATGTATGACCTCGTTTTAAAATATAGAGCTTTATAGAGAGAGTGGGCACATGTGTAAGAGAAACGTCAAATGAGGTCACCTCTGTCAGTAACACATTTTTTGTCTTCTCTAAAGTTTTGACCTTATTAAATTATGATGGATTCTCCATAGATGTGAGAGACATTAAAATCCTCCTGACACACCAGCGTGTTGCTGTTATGCCTACATATACAGATTCAAATGTTATAAGATCATTGTATTAGTCTTCACTAAATATTGTCCTTTGGGTTTCTAAATGTACAATGACAACATTTTATCAATTTGCATTGCACATATCAGCCCCTCTTTGCACATATTAGGCCTGAAGAAAAAAGCTTGGTTTGTGAATTACCTAACTATCCAGTTCAAACCAGTGATCCTAAAGTTTGTCTGGACTTTAAAAGGTGTTTTAATAATAATTTTATGTTATATATCTCACTTCAGAACATATTTTAAAAGAAGAAAAAGTAAAAAGATTAGGATTTTTGATAGCCTTGCAATAACTAATCTTTAAATAGATGATCATTTATTGCAGAAATCTTTTCAGAGATGGCAAAGTGGAATGCCAAGGCTCCATATTAAATAAGGATTTATGTTCAACTCTGAGCTTAATAATAATTTTCCCTGGGGTGATTTTAAAATAGATCAAATCAACAAAAGTCATTTCAAATTCACATCACCACGTAAAAATGCGTTATTGTTTGCGATAAAACAGCCACAGCTTTCATCAAAGATAAACTAATCTTGCCACTTTTAGAGTGACCCTTGTATATTCCTGGAAAACATGTAAAAAATTTGGATACAAAGCTCAGATTTCAGAAAGCTCAGATTTTAAAAGCATTAATACTTTTAAACACAAGAGTTTGTTTAAAATGACACTATTAAGTTTTCTGTGGTTTACCTTATACTTTATAATGATTATATTTATTATAAGATATTTGTGATATTCATCCAGATATTTATACCACTATAGACAATACTGTCAATGTATACTGCAATAATTTATAATTAAAACATGTAAAGATCTACGCGGTGATTTGATGAGAAGGATGACGTGTTCAGGAGTGAGATTTAGATGTATAGCCACAGATAGACTAATTAATCTCATGAAATATAAATCACAGCTACCAAATTTACTGATGTTAAACATCACTACATTTTCTTCTGCATCATCTATCAAATGACAAAGCATCTTATAGGGGTAATTTTCTTTCTTTATTGTAGTGGTTAAACAATCCTGTGCAATGTCTTTTAATATGGAGGCAGTGATACATTATACTTTAAGTCGTGGAGACTCGAGTCAGAGGAAACTTTAAACACGTACTTTGTATTTTTTTGGAGTCAAATGGAATTTGATACATGCCCAATATCTGTGTTATGATAATCATTCTTTCATATTCATGATATACTTTGATAATTACAAATAGTAAGAAAGAATTTAATCTATTTTTCTAGGTTGATGATTGCCAACAAAATACCACCATTTTTGACATGCTACACAATAGAGCAAATTAATTATAATGCATTCACTCATATTTTCTCCTTTTCTCATATTTAAACAAAATGTATAATTATATGTATCTAAGTGAGAAATAACAGAAACGTGCAGTCTCTATCTGGCAAGGATACCACCAAAATGCCATTCCATTGCCGATTCTCCTAGCATTATCTTGTTCAACAAGTACATTTTCATATAAATCTGTGCACCACCTCTGGAGAACAACTATGCCACAATACTCCACTGCAGATGTATACTGCTTAATGGTAAATAGCTTTTTCTAATGATTTGTCCCTGAAAACTGCTCTCAGAGAAAGACTGTATTTGCTGGTGATGAGCGGTCGGTCGTGTGGGTAATGATGACACACATGGCCCCGTTGGGTATTAATCTACTTTCATCCAAGGAAATTGTCAGCCCACCAAAATGTACAATCACTTTCCTGGAGTGGCCATCGGGCAAACACGTGGTACATTAGTCCAAGCATTTATAACGTTGTATACCTCTGTATGTCCACATTCAGTTTCCTGCCATATCTAGACCAAGTCTCCTTCGAAATCCAGACCCAGTCTCCTGCTGTATCCAGACCCAGTCTCCTGCTGTATCCGCACCCAGTCTCCTGCTGCACCCAGTCTCCTGCTGTATCCACACCCAGTCTCCCGCTGTATCCACACCCAGTCTCCCGCTGTATCCACACCCAGTCTCCTGCTGTATCCACACCCAGTCTCCCACTGTATCCACACCCAGTCTCCTGCTGTATCCACACCCAGTCTCCTGCTGTATCCACACCCAGTCTCCCGCTGTATCCACACCCAGTCTCCTGCTGTATCCACACCCAGTCTCCTGCTGTATCCACACCCAGTCTCCCGCTGTATCCACACCCAGTCTCCTGCTGTATCCACACCCAGTCTCCCGCTGTATCCACATCCAGTCTCTGGCTGTATCCACACCCAGTCTCCCGCTGTATCCACACCCAGTCTCCTGCTGTATCCACACCCAGTCTCCCGCTGTATCCACACCCAGTCTCCTGCTGTATCCACACCCAGTCTCCTGCTGTATCCACACCCAGTCTCCTGCTGTATCCACACCCAGTCTCCTGCTGTATCCACACCCAGTCTCCTGCTGTATCCACACCCAGTCTCCTGCTGTATCCACACCCAGTCTCCTGCTGTATCCACACCCAGTCTCCTGCTGTATCCACACCCAGTCTCCTGCTGTATCCACACCCAGTCTCCTGCTGTATCCACACCCAGTCTCCTGCTGTATCCCATCCCAGTCTTCTGCATGAAATATTTCAATGAGATATCTTACATACACTCAGATTATTAAAGTAATGTAATCTACACTATGTGATTTGCACTTCATGTATGCGATCTGCACTATAATGCAGACAGACACACAACATTCCACTGTGGATTTGTGCACTCTGAAAAATTACAGCTCCTCCATTGACATTTTGCCCTGAAAATAAGGTCCCATGTCAATTACTTCTTTAAAATGTTCAAGTTCATTTCTTTAAATAAATTGAATCAACTCCCTGTTGGGATAGCATCTGGTTCTTTAGAAAGATAGGTCCCTGCTGCTTGTGGAGGTCCCTGCTGCTTGTTGAGGTCCCTGCTGCTTGTGGAGGTCCCTGTGGCTTGTGGAAGTCCCTGCTGCTTGTGGAGGTCCCTGCTGCTTGTTGAGGTCTCTGCTGCTTGTTGAGGTCCCTGCTGCTTGTTGAGGTCCCTGCTGCTTGTTGAGGTCCCTGCTGCTTGTTGAGGTCCCTGCTGCTTGTTGAGGTCCCTGCTGCTTGTGGAAGTCCCTGCTGCTCGTGGAGGTCCCTGTAAAACCCGATAAAACAAAGGGAACTCAAATGGACTAAACAATATGTGACACAAATGAAACTTTCAAGCATGTTAGCTTTCCATATAACAAGTGCAATAACTGTGCAGTGACACAGTGAAGGTCTGGGCAAGATCTTCTGGCGATTTCTGCTTTAACATGACCAAATTAAATGCTGCAGTTCTGGCAGTTTTATGGATAAAACTGTCAAGAGGTCGTGCATTTTTATTGGCCACTTAGAATATGTATTACGTAAGCTCGGGGCCGTCAGTGTGTGCTCTATAAATCCAGAGAATGGCTGAAGGATGTTATGTGTGTTTTCTCCAAAAACACAATATCATTCAAAGACAAGGTTTATGGTTTGTGAGCAGGAATTTTGATGGAAACATTCTCACATTAACTTTAGAGGTAGTAGTGTGGATTTCATGTGTGGTGTGGCATGCTCATATGCAGAATAGTGAAAACATGTAAAATAAGATTTAATTGTTTTGTGAAGTTTTCACAGTGGAATTTCTCTTCTTTAATTTGTAAACTTTGCATATCGTTGACAAAATAATGTGTTGAATACAATGCAGTTGAATCCGATTATGTTATTTTTTGATAGGGTAAAATTGGTTGCAGTAAATATAACGAGTAGAAATATGAGTAGAGTCTTTTTTGTCACAAAAAAGCTAGCAGCCTGGATCAATTAACTGTTGTATATGCTGTTCCCGACCAAGAGTTCTTATAGGGATTGCTTTATGTTTTGAGAGGCGAGGGAGAATTCTTGAAGATAATGTGTCACTTTGCACTGGTGCAAACTTCACAGGCTAAACAAGGCAATAAGCATGTGATATGCTGTCAAGTGCACTGCGCATGGGCTGCACACTGTGTGGAGTGTGGAGTTTGTTGTGTGGAGTGTGATGTGTAAAGTGCAGCTATTATATCCCACATATCGAAGCTTCTATCAAGTCTATTTTTTTTTGAAAACATCACTAGGTTTCTAGCTATGACTTTTTAAAAGCCAGGGATGACTGATAAAAGATTTAAGCTTCAGTTGGAAAACATTTTCAAGGGGAAGATTTTGTTTATTGTTGCTGCAAGAGGATCTTTTTCACAATTATTTCTATATCTCTAACAGCAGATAACCATAAAAGCCACTATCAAAAAGCAATACATCTTGTCATGATGCCAACACTAGCAAAAGAGACGTTACAAAAACTGCTCTAAAGTCATTTATATTACAATGATTAAACATTCTTTAATGTTGAACTCTTCACTTGCTTGCCAATGTCACCTTGACTTAATATGTATATTGAATGCAAAATTACATATCTTAAATGATGATTTAGAAATGCCAAAGATGATTTATAAAACATACATATATCTAGTAATACCATCTGAAATGTGATTTTGTTGAAGTGTATTGAGAAATGATTACTTAAGAGAAAGTCATGTCAACAAATCATTGTCTTACACCACACCATTTATGTTGTCTCTGGTGTTGTCTCAGTGGAAAGTATCCCCCACAAAGTATACATTAAGAAAAATAAATTATCAAAAGTTATAAAGATTTAAAACAATTCAGTTTTAATTACATGACAATCCTGGGTTTATTCTCAACATCCAAGATTTCTGGCATTGATCAAGGTGGAAATAGAGGCATGGATTTTCAATAGTAGTTTCAGGAATCTTGTGGAAAATGTTACAAAATTATCTCCAAATAGAGGGCATGACTGGTATATCCTGAAGCCAATACAATAAATGAGGGCTTTGCAGCCTGTGATCTTATTCTCCGACAGGATCTTTCAATAAAGTTACAGATAAGAATTGATCCCTTTCCCTGGATATGAGAGTATCAAACCGTCAAGAAATTGCATCATCGGACTTCCTTTTATTTATTTTTTTATCAAATGATATTAATTACTCATTGTGAAATGTTTTATATCGTTTGCCTATTCCAGAATTAGTTCACATTTTGTTTCCATTGTCTCTTTCCGTCCTGACACGTTATTGTTATTTTCCACCCAGTCCTCATTTCCACAATTTGACACGTTTCCCTTTTTTGTTCATACTTCCTCCTCTCACATATTTCATTGAAGAATATTTCATTTTCCTCCCTCTGACTTCTTATTTTATTTATAGATATCTAACATTTGTGTTTTTCTTAAAGCAACATCCTCAATAAACAATTAATCTTCTTTACAAGAAATTCTCATTTGCAAGAAATTCTCATTTGCCTGTAACTCGTTTGGACATTTCCTGATGTTTCACTTTAACCAGTGTCATAAAAAAACATATCCCCCTGAAAATATTTCAGACTGTTGGCAATTATTTTGTGTCATTTATGAGAAGTTTAAGAAGTGAGTATAATTGCAAACACAAATATTCTCTTTCTATTTATCGGAAAATATGACCCCTGGGACATAATGTTTTCTAGGCAGAATCTACCGCAATCAAACAAGGTGCTCTTAGCAAATCCCAATACTTGGAGGCATTCTGAAAGCATCTGCCACCACAGACACAGCAACTAACTCTTTGCCTTTCGATTTATTATCCTATCCTTTTCCCTAAGCATCAGTATTACAATCTCAGCAGATATTTATTCTAAGTGGCATGTTTCACAGGAGCGTGCGGCAAGGTTCAGCACAGCAAAATGGGATATATCCTTTTTGATTTTGTATTTTAAATTTGTCCTAGATTTGTGCTACCAGGCTCTTGTCAATTAAAGACACCGTGACAAAATTTTATCAATAGTAAAAAAAATTTATCTATACAATTCAATGTTAGTAATGTTTTCTGGCAAAACTGTTTTGTGTAAAATTTATCTTCAATAATTTTGAACTTATTTAATTTTCATTGATAAATTTTTGACTCAAAATTTTCAACACAAAATTAATGCAATATAGAAAGTTGACATTCATTGATGCTCAAGGCCATTGAGTGCAAAAGAATAACCCCCAAAAAACAACAGAATCTCCCCAGTTATAACTCCCAAAGTCTAAAACAGTCAATGAGAAAAATGTATGTAACATCACTTACAGTAAATTTTATAGAAATGAGCTTTTTGTGATTATACAAAGGTTAACACATTAAGCAATCCATTAACACAGCAGAGTTGGTTGCCAGGGGCATTGTCAGCCAAACACTCATGGCTCCCTCTATGAGACACACATTTTGCACTCGTTATTGTTACATTGCACAATTATGAGCCTTGTACAGCATCTGTCTTAGTAATTGCAAGAACGTTCACGCCACAAAAATGAGCGAAAATCATGCAAAATTCAGGATCTCAATGTTCTCACAAGGGGGCTCTTTTGTTTGAGACATAATTTGCTCTAGATTGATCGGGAATGCAGAACTCCATCTCCAATAACATGCATCTAAATTGAGGGAGGCATTATAGGGACATGAATGACAAGAATACGTTTATTATGTAATTCTCTCAAACTGTAAGCAGCAAAAGTCAATTATGATACCAAAAATTTGAAAACAGTTGGAAATATGAATTAAGGAAATATGGAATGTTTTTTTCTCGTCTGCTTTCTGAAATCAATATAAAATGTGATAATGTTCACAGTGTTGTTGCAATGATTAAACTTTTAATCAGCTTTATTGCAGCACAAAGGTAAATAATTGAAAAACATTTCAAAGAACTCTCCTCCCCTCCTTAAAAACTGTCAGAACTGTGGATGTTATTGTATACATGTGCATATAGACCTATATAAAGGTATGTCTAATAGCATTTTATACACACATTATGATTTTAACTGGTGCCACCCCATTAATTGGGCCATGTCTATCAAACAAGACTGGGTATGCACAAGTTTTCCTCTTTGGTTATTCATTATTTATTCATTAATTATTCATTCAAACCTGTGTAATTTCATTGTTTTTCTCAGGTCTGGGTTATGGTGATGAGGTTTATGATGAATAAGCTAGGGTACATGTCTTTCCTGCAGATGAATTCTTAGTCTCAGGTTTCCTTCACACTTCATCCTCCACTCACATGAGTTCTTTTTTTAGACTGACATTTACTATTTTACCTTTCTTAATTGGATATAACATAAACCTGTGCATGTTATATGTCAAGGGCCTTAAGGTGTTGATAACAATAATATTATCTTCATATATACACCCACACAGGATTATTAATATATATTTAATTATGAATTCTTATGATTCTCTTGGGCCTAATTTGCATATCCTCATCTGAATATCTCTATAAATGTATAATGCTAATGTTTTCAGAGGTATGCTCCCAGCATGCTCTCTGCCTCGCCACATTCTTGCCTCTCACACAATAACATAATACAATCAAAGTCAGAATTGACACTACACAGCGATTGTATCCCAGAGTGGGGATCAAGCTTCCACTTCACCCTCTCACCTACACATGCCTATCTCTCAACAATAACAGGTCCTGATATAATTATTGTGATGCACAGTTCTGATGCTCAGATGAAAATGTGCAGAAACAAATCTCTGAGTCATCTTGGAATTATTCTTTGGTCATGTGATCAGAGATGATATCATGTGATATGCAATTGGAATTATTCTTTGATCATGTGATCAGAGAGGATATCATGTGATATGCAGTTGGAATTATACTTTGATCATGTGACCAGAGATGATATCATGTGATATGCAATTGGAATTATTCTTTGATCATGTGATCAGAGATGATATCATGTGATATTCAATTGGAATTATTCTTTGGTCATGTGACCAGAGATGATATCATGTGATATGCAATTTTGTCTAAAAAGAAAGAGAAATTCCTCTAGGTTTTAGCACTCTAGTGAGCATTATAAAAGTAGTGCGGAGAGTGAAAAATCACAAAATGAAATGTGCATCAAGTGTTTTTGAGAAAAACAAGGATGACATTTGACCATATCCTAATTTATTTTCAATTTTAGCCCCTTGTGTACAAGGGCAGTTTTAAATGACTGGTTCCTCTCAGATTTTGGAAACAAGTCTCTTAAATTATAAATTTTGTGAGGATCTTTCAGTGTTTATTGTTAAAGTGCTTCATGTGCAGAATATTTATAGATAACATATATATACATAATGCAGACAAACAATGTATGGCATTTAGGTTATCAAATTAAAATCATGAAATGTAGGATATACAATATGCATATATAACATGGTATGTCACATAAAAATGGAATACCCAATGCTATATGAAATGAAATGCAAGTCCATATGTGTGTATATATGTATATGATTTGGGCAGGTTATAATACATATACTATGTTATTTTTTCAATGAACATGAATAACTCAATTACAAATAGAAAAATGCTGTTCATTCTTTAAAGACTAGTAATGTCATGGTGACTTATTATATCATTCCAGATGAGTATTTTGATGAGATATTCTTTTTCATGCATGATAAAATATTTTTAAAAACTCTTAAATCGCTCAGTTTTGGTTAATGCAAAGTAATAGACAGTGTTTTATTAACCCCTGCCTTGACACTAAATAATTTTCATATTGATGCCATGCTTCAAGACATAATAAATAAATCGCCAGCTCCCGACTCTAAATGGTCTTTCAATATTTGCAATTTTCTCCTTCATTTAGCTGTCTGTAATTAAGTTCCATCCACACATTCCTCTAATATCTTAAGGGGCGGGAACATCAGTGATGACAGCGCCACCTTGTGGCAAACACAAATGAGCTGCAGAATAGAAAATGTCCAAGTATTTAGCAGATAAATAGGGGTAATACAATGTATTCAGACTCAACTCTAATGCGTAATCGAAGTTTGGCCATGTTGTTCTGACCCGTATTGGTTTATCTTGCGGTGTATTTCACTCGGAAGATTCTTAATGTATCATGTTAGATGAAGATGTCTTTCAGACTGCTCAATATTTTACAATGCTCCTTAACTCAGTCACATCTCATCACTTTATGAAACCTTCATTTCTCCCACCGAGGGAGTATTAAGTGATTTTTGTTATGCAATCAAGAGGAAGCAACCATCGCATAATTCATATGCACCCAATTCCGGAGGGAATTTTATATTATTTTTACCTTTTAACCAGGACATTTCATCACCCCCAAGAGATAATATAAGATGTTCTGGAGAGTTGATGAGAGCAATAGTGAATGTCACATGTGAGTGGCGCCCCCTAGATGTCGCCATCTGCTCCAATATGGTCATGTGATCCACGCCATGAGTTTCTAGCAGCATTAGCTGGCGAGTATATTGTGTTGACACAGTCTGCAATCTGCTTCATTGAGTCTCGTCCTGACGACCGATCGGGACCCAACCTACAAGGTCCGATGTTTGAGGATTGGCCGTTCGCTATCGGGCCCCTGCATCAAATTGGCCCCATTCTCTAGGGACGTGTTTTACACAGAGCTTGTATTTAGTTTGGCATTTGGCGTATAAATCATACCAAGATAGAAATGCAGTGTCCGGGGAATCGAGTCATATATTGAGCGTCTCATGGTGGTGTATGCCTTCAAGGCACGTACATGCTCATAAATCTGCCTCTGCCCTCTGTCACTCTACACTCTGACATACACCGTGACATTTATAGCTTTCCTCACCACCCGTCTCATCCAGTAATCCCCTCCTAATGCTTACATCACCCGTAATCAAGTTAACTTATTCTCTGCCACAGAACGGATGGACATTGACATTGTAACTACCACCCCCACGCCCCCCTTGTCAAGCTCTCGAGGATGTCAAGTTACATTAACCTATGAGGTTTTACCCACAATACCCTCATGTCCGTGTCACAGAGTTCGCTCACTCGGTCACTTCATTCAGATAATCATCAGAAATTACCTTCGCAACTTGTCTGAGGTATGACTGCAGCTGACATTAACCCATCAATAACATGAGTCCAACAACACAACCCATTTTTACCCTCAGCCCCTGATGTAATCAGGCTGAGGGTATTGCAGTACTCCTGGCGTGGGTATGTATGTATGTATGTATGTATGTCTGTATGTATGTATGTATGTATGTATGTATGTCTGTAGCGAACATCCTTGTCATCGCGATAACTCAAGAAGAAATGATGGCAGCTTCATGAAACTTGACACACATATGCATCTGGTGAAAACCTCGGACGAGTTCGATTGACGGCGACCTTGACCTATTTTTCAAGGTCACAGGGACAATTATGTGAAATCCCAAGAATCACAATAACTCAAGAACGAATGATGGCAGCTTTATGAGATTTGACACACATAAGCATCTGGTGAAGCCCTCAGAATTTTTCCTATGAAACATGACCTTCACCTGCTTTTCAAGGTCACAGGGACAATTATGTGAAATCATCTTGTCATCACGATAACTCGAGAACAAATGATGGCAGCTTCGTGAAACTTGACACATATAAGCATCTGGTGAAAACCTCGGACGAGTTCGATGGACGGTGACCTTGACCTATTTTTCAAGGTCACAGGGACAATTATGTGAAATCCCAAGAATCGCATAACTCAAGAACAAATGATGGCAGCTTTATGAGATTTGACACCCATAAGCATCTGGTGAAGACCTCAGAATTGTTTCTATAAAACATAACCTTCACCTACTTTTCAAGGTCACATGGACAATTATTTGAAATCATCCTTGTCATCGCGATAGTACGAGAACAAATGATGGCAGCTTCGTGAAACTTGACACATATAAGCATCTGGTGAAAACCTCCGACGAGTTCGATGGACGGTGACCTTGACCTATTTTTCAAGGTCACAGGGACAATTATGTGTAATCCCAAGAATCGCAAGAACGAATGATGGCAGCTTTATGAGATTTGACACACACACGCATCTGGTGAAGACCTCAGACTTCTCTTGATGGAACATGACCTTCACCTACTTTTCAAGGTCACAGGGACAATAATGTGAAATCATCCTTGTCATCGTGATAACTCAAGAACAAATGATGGCAGCTTCATGAAACTTTACACGCATAAGCATCTGTTGAAAACCTCAGACTAGTTCGGTGGACGGCGACCTTGACCTATTTTTCAAGGTCACAGGGACAAATATGTGAAATCCCAAGAATCGCAATAACTCAAGAACGAATGATGGCAGCTTTATGAGATTTGACACACACAAGCATCTGGTGAAGACCTCAGACTTATCATGGTGGACCATGACTTTCACCTACTTTTCAAGGTCACAGGGACAATTATGTGAAATCATCCTTGTCATCGCTAAACTTGACACACATAAGCATCTGATGAAAACCTCAGACATTTTTGTATGGAACATGACCTTCACCTACTTTTCAAGGTCACAGTTACAATTCTGTGAAATCCCTATCATTGCCATAACTCGAGAACGAATGTTGGCAGCTTTATGAGACTTGACACACATAAGCATCTGGTGAAGTCCTAAGACTTCTCTTGATGGAACATGACCTTTACTTACTTTTCAAGGTCACAGGGACAATCATGTCAAATCCACGTCATTGGAAAACCTTAGAACAAATAATGGCAGCTTCATGAAAATTGACACATAAGCATCTTGGAAGTCTTCACATGAGTTTGATGGACGGTGACCTTAACCTGCTTTTCAAGGTCACCTGCCCATCTCAATAATTCTAGAGTAAATGATGACAGTTTCATGATACTTGACACACCTAAGCTATCAAAGGAAGTAGATTTTATGGGGTTTTTTTTACCCCTGCATCAATTTGCCTTGGTGCAGTGACGTTTTGTTCACAAATATTGTGTGGAGCGAATGTTGTGCAATGAGTTACCAGGGCTGAGGGTTGATGCATCTCTGATGTAATCAGGCTGAGGGTATTGCAGTACTCCTGGCGTGGGTATGTATGTATGTATGTATGTATGTATGTATGTCTGTATGTATGTATGTATGTATGTATGTATGTCTGTAGCGAACATCCTTGTCATCGCGATAACTCAAGAACAAATGATGGCAGCTTCATGAAACTTGACACACATATGCATCTGGTGAAAACCTCGGACGAGTTCGATTGACGGCGACCTTGACCTATTTTTCAAGGTCACAGGGACAATTATGTGAAATCCCAAGAATCACAATAACTCAAGAACGAATGATGGCAGCTTTATGAGATTTGACACCCATAAGCATCTGGTGAAGACCTCAGAATTGTTTCTATAAAACATAACCTTCACCTACTTTTCAAGGTCACATGGACAATTATTTGAAATCATCCTTGTCATCGCGATAGTACGAGAACAAATGATGGCAGCTTCGTGAAACTTGACACATATAAGCATCTGGTGAAAACCTCCGACGAGTTCGATGGACGGTGACCTTGACCTATTTTTCAAGGTCACAGGGACAATTATGTGTAATCCCAAGAATCGCAAGAACGAATGATGGCAGCTTTATGAGATTTGACACACACACGCATCTGGTGAAGACCTCAGACTTCTCTTGATGGAACATGACCTTCACCTACTTTTCAAGGTCACAGGGACAATAATGTGAAATCATCCTTGTCATCGTGATAACTCAAGAACAAATGATGGCAGCTTCATGAAACTTTACACGCATAAGCATCTGTTGAAAACCTCAGACTAGTTCGGTGGACGGCGACCTTGACCTATTTTTCAAGGTCACAGGGACAAATATGTGAAATCCCAAGAATCGCAATAACTCAAGAACGAATGATGGCAGCTTTATGAGATTTGACACACACAAGCATCTGGTGAAGACCTCAGACTTATCATGGTGGACCATGACTTTCACCTACTTTTCAAGGTCACAGGGACAATTATGTGAAATCATCCTTGTCATCGCTAAACTTGACACACATAAGCATCTGATGAAAACCTCAGACATTTTTGTATGGAACATGACCTTCACCTACTTTTCAAGGTCACAGTTACAATTCTGTGAAATCCCTATCATTGCCATAACTCGAGAACGAATGTTGGCAGCTTTATGAGACTTGACACACATAAGCATCTGGTGAAGTCCTAAGACTTCTCTTGATGGAACATGACCTTTACTTACTTTTCAAGGTCACAGGGACAATCATGTCAAATCCACGTCATTGGAAAACCTTAGAACAAATAATGGCAGCTTCATGAAAATTGACACATAAGCATCTTGGAAGTCTTCACATGAGTTTGATGGACGGTGACCTTAACCTGCTTTTCAAGGTCACCTGCCCATCTCAATAATTCTAGAGTAAATGATGACAGTTTCATGATACTTGACACACCTAAGCTATCAAAGGAAGTAGATTTTATGGGTTTTTTTTTACCCCTGCATCAATTTGCCTTGGTGCAGTGACGTTTTGTTCACAAATATTGTGTGGAGCGAATGTTGTGCAATGAGTTACCAGGGCTGAGGGTTGATGCATCTCTGATGCCTATGTTCTACTGATTCAGTAATTTTCCTCTTTCTTTCGTTCATGGAATCTTGAATATGACATATTATGCTATTTGTAAAATAATATCTGTAGATATTACAACATATGTGCCTCAATTATAGGATGCCAAGATGTGAAATATATAGATTTTATATTTTGAGCAATTATAGGTATCTATAGTGGGAATCAAGGGCCAGCCTTTTTAGGTTGTGGTGAGCATTTTTCAAAAGCTTCCAAATATGGAAAGGTTTTGGTTTCTGACAAAACTTAATCCATAATTGTCTGCTCCTGACACTGGTGTAATTAGCTTAAATACACATCAAATAATCATAAAGAGTATTTAGTTAAGATGGAATTAACAATCCCATTAGTAACATCCTCATTGTTTATCATACAAAAAAATAATAGGACATTTACAAAACCTTTCTTCCATTTCTAAAATGTGGCAAGAATTATTTGTTTCGTCTTGTAAGATCAAGTTTTTAAAGAAATGTTTCTAAAAGCATTAATTTGGAAAGACCGGTGCAATCATTCCATTAGTGTAGAGGTGTATGGTGACATCATGACTGCTCCAGGTGGGGTGACATCATGACTGCTCCAGGTGGGGTGACATCATGGCACTGCTCCAGGTGGGGTGACATCATGACTGCTCCAGGTGGGGTGACATCATGGCACTGCTCCAGGTGGGGTGACATCATGACTGCTCCAGGTGGGGTGACATCATGGCACTGCTCTAGGTGGGGTGACATCATGACTGCTCCAGGTGGGGTGACATCATGGCACTGCTCCAGGTGGGGTGACATCATGACTGCTCCAGGTGGGGTGACATCATGGCACTGCTCCAGTTGAGGTGACATCATGACATTGGTCTAGGTGTGTGTTGACATCACAGCAATGCTTAAGGTGTGTGTTGACATCATAACACTGCTCCAAGTGGGTGATGACATCACAATACTGATTCAGGTGGATAATGACATCACAGCAATGGTCCAGGTGTATGGTGACATCATGGCACTGCTCCAGGTATGGTGACATCATGGCACTGCTCCAGTTGGGGTGACATCATGAATGCTCCAGATATGGTGTGGTGACATCATGACATTTGTCTAGGTGTATGGTGACATCACGGCACTGATACAGGTGGATGATGACATCACAGCACTTCTCCAGGTGTGGTGACATCATGACATTGGTCTAGGTGTATGGTGACATCACAGCGCTGATCCAGGTGTGGTGACATCATGACATTGGTCTAGGTGTATGGTGACATCACGGTACTGTTCCAGGTGGAGTGACATCATGACACTGATCCAGGTGTATGGTGACATCATGAAGGTGTTCTTTCAAGGAACTCATCTGTGTCAGGTGCATTAGGCATGTTGATCAGACTGATTGAGAGCGCCCTCACATGAGACAAGGCGGGGCTGTCCCATAATGAGTTCTGTCTTCTTACATTATGCATACAATCTCAGAAGTCTCTGGATTCTTCGCAATTCCCTGCCATGCTAAATATGCAAGTCTTAAGCCTCTCCGATACTCATTACCATGGTAATAGCTCTATTTCTACAGCTGACCAGAACTTTTATCATCATTGTCAAATATCATCTATATTTGGTTCAGAACTTTGCTTTGAATAACAGATCACACAGTTTGATAATCACATGCCTTCACTCAAATGAATCTATGCACATATTTGCATACCACCAGCTAAATGTAAATGAAACCAAAAGGATATGCCTATGAATAAAAGATATATGCAAATAAATGGTCATTAAGTTTATCTTTGATGTGTATCATGATGGTTATAATCAAAGCGTATCAGACTTATTATTTCATTGTGTATCACTATCATGTTTATATGGAAAGGGTATCATAATGATTTTTTATTTGTGTATTTCAATCATGTTTAAATGTAATATATATTACCATGAGCAGACCTAGTCTGAAATAGCGCTATACAAATTCTAATTATTATTATTATTATATATGTATCAGGATTATGATATATAATATCATGTAGAAGGATGGTTATATATATATAAGTGTATCCGAATAGTTACATATTATGTTTATGATCATGATCCCATACAATGTCATTCATACAAAGCATTAGCGGTTGAACACAAACATCTGTGAACAAGAGGCAAACATTGTCAAAGGTGACATAAGCTCCGTGGCCTGCGGGAGATAATTACTAAGCACAGCAGTATCTATTTCCACATTAGCATGAATAAATCAACAGACTCGTGTTTGTCGGACGTCGCCGCTCTGCCACCAAAGGCATGCAAGGTTGAGAGAAAGTGTCCTGTGCCGGTCGAGACAGATGTGCTCACTCTGCTAGCAAAGCCTCTAACCCCAAACCTCTCATCACTGATGGTGCCGGGGCGTCACGTCGTTTATTCCCGCAGCTTTACCCTCGCTTTACTGGCCGTCGCATCCTACCAGTTATGTTATTTCAGGGTGTGATGGCTGTAACAAAAGCTATTAGTCTTTACACGGTAATAAGGCCAGAGGATGATAATAAGGATACGATAAGAGCTGAGTTTTAGCCTTGTGCTTTGCAGTAAACACACCAAGACAAACGCTCTTTATTACTGAAAGTGAGGGCAAACTGAAATGTAGAATTATGAGGGCCTGTTCATGCTTTAGTAAGTAAAAGTCTGGGAGGATTTAGACCAAGTAATGTTTAGAGGATCTCTCGGTCAGAGCCAATTAATCTACAGTATTAGATATGCCAGGTTATGTCTTGGTAAGTCAAAGCAGTATTGGTAGAACACTTATTTTTGTGATTATTTTTAGCGTCCGAGTCTCAACAGGATTCCCAAAATAACAGAAACAACCTTATTTTTATTCATCAACATTGATTTTAAGATATGATTCCTTATCTTGATAATTTTTTTTCAATACTGGTCATAATAACTACATGTATTTATGGTCCTTCACTTCGCTGAAGACAAAAATCTCCCTGATAGGCAACATACCAACAAAAACATTAATTCCCATCAGCCACTGGCAGGTTTAAATGATTTTGTTTTTAAATTTTACAAAAAAAAACTTTTTTTCCTTTTTGACTTAAATCCTGTTCAGTTAATTAATTAATCTTTAATGCAGCTGATTGATCCAAAGGTCGTGGGTTTCGATTCCTGGCCATGCTGCGATCAAATTCATATACAATTTTCCATATGAGCTGAGGCCTGTGCCAAAGAGCTAACCCGTTGTCCTTGTAAATCTGTGACCTGGTGGGTTGTCATGTCAAGGACCTGCGACATGACAGTTCAGTGAGGCAGCACTATATCTGCTACAAGTACATCACAAAATGACTGAAATAATGTTGAAAGTGATGTAAAACCCCAAACAAGCAAACAAAACCTACTTTTTATTACCAACTACTACTATACATGTATTTGTGTTAGGTTACCTCACCCCAACAACCAGGTGACAATGCCTCTTGCCTCTTGCCTCTTGCCTCTTGCCTCTTGCCTCTTGCCTCTTGCCTCTTGCCTCTTGCTCTCTGCCTCTCTGCCTCTTGCCTCGTACCTCTTGCCTCTTCCTCTCTGCCTCTCTGCCTATTTCCTCTTGCATCTAACCTCTTGCCTCTTGCCTCTTGCCTCTTGCCTCTTGCCTCTTCCTCTCTGCATCTCTGCCTCTCTGCCTCTTTGCTCTTGCCTCTCTTGCCTCTCTTGCCTCTCTTGCCTCTCTTGCCTCTCTTGCCTCTCTTGCCTCTTGCCTCTTGCCTCTCTTGCCTCTTGCCTCTCTTGCCTCTCTTGCCTCTCTTGCCTCTCTTGCCTCTTGCCTCTTGCCTCTTGCCTCTTGCCTCTTGCCTCTTGCCTCTTGCCTCTTGCCTCTTGCTCTCTGCATCTCTGCCTCTCTGCCTCTCTGCCTCTCTGCCTCTCTGCCTCTCTGCCTCTTGCCTCTCTTGCCTCTCTTGCCTCTCTTGCCTCTCTTGCCTCTCTTGCCTCTCTTGCCTCTTGCCTCTTGCCTCTTGCCTCTTGCCTCTTCCTCTCTGCATCTCTGCCTCTCTGCCTCTTGCCTCTCTTGCCTCTCTTGCCTCTTGCCTCTTGCCTCTTGCCTCTTCCTCTCTGCATCTCTGCCTCTCTGCCTCTCTGCCTCTTGCCTCTCTTGCCTCTCTTGCCTCTCTTGCCTCTTGCCTCTCTGTCTCTGGTGCCCAACTTCCCTGCTCGCCTTCAACACCAATTTGCATATTTTAATTATCCCATTGATGGGATTCCCAAAAAGTCAATTATCTTTAAAAAATTGTTTTATTCTGAACATAGTTTCATGGGACAGGGATATTTGAATTCTGTATAATATATGTTATGATGAGAATTGTTGCAGACAGACAACCAGGCGACCTATGGCTGGTCAGTTTTTGGACATTCGTGGGAAGCATTACAATATGTTATTTTGGCAAATTATAATTTTAGGATTATATGATGTGTGACATCTTTATGTTTGAAGAGAACCCATATATATTCCATTAAGGAACTTTGCTTTTATTATGATTATATCATAAATGATGACATTGTGGTTGCCAGGGGTCACACTGACCTACTGCAAGATGCTTTCCCATAATCTAGTCTGTAAATGTGGATGTGCAAAATTTCACCATAAAACCCCAAAATGATTTTATTCCGAAATAAAGGAATTGCATAATATTTGATGGAGATTCTGAAAGTTTATAGATAAATTTCTAATATAAGCCCGAGCAATAAATATCTGTCTTTTCCTTGAACTGATCTAAAACTGCTTTTTTCTGACTCAGTCTTTGTTCAGGCAAAATATATGGTTATTGTTTTCATTTAACATATTCAAATGTAACCTGGTTATTGGACAATGCTGCATTTTTGCTGAAAGCATGATTTCGTAAAGTTATAAATACAAGAAGGGTTTAGGCTAAACAAAACAAAGAGCTTTGAGACTATCAAGTGTGCAAGTCTTTGTTAGATTTCAGAATAAAAAGGCCTTTGTCTACAGATCCAAAGGACATACAATATATACTAAGCCTCAAGGAGTAATTTTGAGATTACTTGTAACAATGAATAGAAGAAGAGTAGCTTTATAACTCTCACCTGTACTTATTGTGCCCGCGTTCTAAGGGCTATGTATGAAAGGGTAGGGTTTTGATATTTGAAAAAAAACTTATTTTTAATATCTGGACTTTTGGAAACACCCGGTTTGCCATTAAGATTCTCATTTTTGTGGTACTTTTTGGTATATTTATGAGCCGTTTTCTTGTGTCAAAGTACAAAAATGTCATTGTGAGAATCCCTATTGACATGCAGGTTTGATTTTATCATTATCGAAAAAATAGTGTTATGGAGTGTGAAAGTATTAAGGTTATGGAACAACTGTCACTTGGTAGGTGATGAGGAAGTAACTTAATTAAAACATGATGAATCGGCAAAAAGAATCATTATTTATGGATCAGATGGTATTGATGTTTGATGGAAATAAAGAAGTCGAATAGCAGCCAAAATACAGCTAGAGATTTGTTTTGTCACACGGAGTGGAATCTATTAAGATCTTTATTGTTCTCGAAGAAAAATTTGAGATATATACGTGATAAGTATAAAAGTCATCCTTCAATTTGATGAGTAGGATGTAGTTATGATGTATAATGCCAATCTCACATCCCATAATGCTACTGACAGAACACAGGCCCCCAACAAAGCATTCAGCCACTGGAATATTAGTACAGACCCATTTACTCTGACACATATTGCCACCATTTTCTACGGGCATTTGCTAATTGATATGAATATCTCCACCTGTAAGTTTTCACAGCGATATCCCATATGTACCCAGCAGAGGGTGTGATGGCGCTGCAGGTATGTCACTGGACCGTTTCAACTGTTGATACCAGGATTGAAGCATATTTCTGGACTTTATTCAACAGTCTGAACGAAACATTAATTTAGTTCCTTGGGACATCATTTGGTATTGTGTAGCTGTTGCATAGCACAATATAGTCATGCATACCTCATGCATAGTGCAATATGGTCATGTATACCTCATGCATAGTGCAATATGGTCATGCGTACCTCATGTATTGCATGATATGGTCATGCGTACCTCATGTATACCATGATATGGTCATGCGTACCTCATGTATTGCATAATATGGTCATGCGTACCTCATGTATTGCATAATATGGTCATGGGTACATCATGGCACAAATATATCTGAGGGCATTGTTCATTCACTTCAAATTAAGTCTTAATTTTAACTTTTCAGGGGCAATTATTTCTGACATCTCTATGGTCTTATAACCTGCTTCTGAATTCCTTATATATTGCCTGATACGTCACATGCCTTAATTCTCCGGCATATATCTGGACCTTTTACCCTGATACGTCACATGCCTTAATTCTCCGGCATATATCTGGACCTTTTACCCTGATACGTCACATGCCTTAATTCTCCGGCATATATCTGGACCTTTTACCCTGATACGTCACATGCCTTAATTCTCCGGCATATATCTGGACCTTTTACCCTGATACGTCACATGCCTTAATTCTCCGGCATATATCTGGACCTTTTACCCTGATACGTCACATGCCTTAATTCTCCGGCATATATCTGGACCTTTTACCCTGATACGTCACATGCCTTAATTCTCCGGCATATATCTGGACCTTTTACCCTGATACGTCACATCTAGTGGAATCTATTAAGATCTTTATTGTTCTCGAAGAAAAATTTGAGATATATACGTGATAAGTATAAAAGTCATCCTTCAATTTGATGAGTAGGATGTAGTTATGATGTATAATGCCAATCTCACATCCCATAATGCTACTGACAGAACACAGGCCCCCAACAAAGCATTCAGCCACTGGAATATTAGTACAGACCCATTTACTCTGACACATATTGCCACCATTTTCTACGGGCATTTGCTAATTGATATGAATATCTCCACCTGTAAGTTTTCACAGCGATATCCCATATGTACCCAGCAGAGGGTGTGATGGCGCTGCAGGTATGTCACTGGACCGTTTCAACTGTTGATACCAGGATTGAAGCATATTTCTGGACTTTATTCAACAGTCTGAACGAAACATTAATTTGGTTCCCTTGGGACATCATTTGGTATTGTGTAGCTGTTGCATAGCACAATATAGTCATGCATACCTCATGCATAGTGCAATATGGTCATGTATACCTCATGTATAGTGCAATATGGTCATGCGTACCTCATGTATTGCATGATATGGTCATGCGTACCTCATGTATACCATGATATGGTCATGCGTACCTCATGTATTGCATAATATGGTCATGCGTACCTCATGTATTGCATAATATGGTCATGGGTACATCATGGCACAAATATATCTGAGGGCATTGTTCATTCACTTCAAATTAAGTCTTAATTTTAACTTTTCAGGGGCAATTATTTCTGACATCTCTATGGTCTTATAACCTGCTTCTGAATTCCTTATATATTGCCTGATACGTCACATGCCTTAATTCTCCGGCATATATCTGGACCTTTTACCCTGATACGTCACATGCCTTAATTCTCCGGCATATATCTGGACCTTTTACCCTGATACGTCACATGCCTTAATTCTCCGGCATATATCTGGACCTTTTACCCTGATACGTCACATGCCTTAATTCTCCGGCATATATCTGGACCTTTTACCCTGATACGTCACATGCCTTAATTCTCCGGCATATATCTGGACCTTTTACCCTGATACGTCACATGCCTTAATTCTCCGGCATATATCTGGACCTTTTACCCTGATACGTCACATGCCTTAATTCTCCGGCATATATCTGGACCTTTTACCCTGATACGTCACATGCCTTAATTCTCCGGCATATATCTGGACCTTTTACCCTGATATGTCACATGCCTTAATTCTCCGGCATATATCTGGACCTTTTACCCTGATACGTCACATGCCTTAATTCTCTGGCATATATCTGGACCTTTTACCCTGATACGTCACATGCCTTAATTCTCCGGCATATATCTGGACCTTTTACCCTGATACATCACATGCCTTAATTCTCCGGCATATATCTGGACCTTTTACCCTGATACGCCTTAATTCTCCGGCATGTATCTGGACCTTTTACCCTGATACGTCACATGCCTTAATTCTCCGGCATATATCTGGACCTTTTACCCTGATACGTTACATGCCTTAATTCTCCGGCATATATCTGGACCTTTTACCCTGATACATCACATGCCTTAATTCTCCGGCATATATCTGGACCTTTTACCTTGATATACATGTATCACAGCCTCATATTATCTAACATATTCCAGGCCCCCTATTCTCTGACACATTCCATTTCCTTTATTCCCTGTCAAATTCTGGGCCCTTATTGTATGATACATTCCAGGTTTTTAGCTGACAGCAAGTACTATATACGCATATTATGTATGGGACGATCTTATCCATTAGCACACTTCGCTCACCGCTTGATACACAAGACATCCCCACAACCTGACGGCTGACCTGAAGCCCTGTGATAGCCTAAAGGGGAAGACTACTGGTGACACCTGGTGGCATCCAAGCACACTCTACCTCACATTCAATTTTATAACTCATAATGGCTATTTTGAAACAATCAAGTGGAAACCATGGAAGCAGTTTTTATTTTCATAGTGGTTTTCTGGAAAACTATACCCGGAAGACCAAAAGAATATGTTATTCATGGCCTTACGAGTTTAACAGAAGCTGGATGAGGATTTTTTGTCATATCTCTAGATGCCCAAAAGACTCTGCAGACAATAATGAAATGTTTCTCAGAAAAGAAATTATGTTGTTCAAAGACTGCTGATGAGGTTGCGTACTCTTCTCCGAGAACGATTAGCAATCCTATTAAATGGTGTAGGGGAATGCCAGCAGGTGGCGCCGTGTGGGGTATCAGCTGCTGCTGACAGCATGACCACTCAGTACACTTGCTCAACATCTACATACAAATTGTCTCGGCACAGTCGCACAAATCACCGATGTTGTACATACCGCGGACATTAAGAGTTCTCCATTCAAGACAAATACAAAGCAGGACATTATATTGTATTCATTTAATGGTGTTACCTGCTGGCTGAACTAACATAAAATAACTTTGTGGTATTTAATGTTTGTTAAAGAACATTTTAAAAGATGAAATGTATGACTTTATGTCTTAGTGAAGGAACCATATAAGCTAGAGTCTATTTGAGAGAACCATTTAAAGTATGTGATGTGAATAAACATATAAAATACATCCTAGTCGAAGGATTCATATAAAATACATTCAGTGTGATATCCAGGTCACATTTGCACTGATTTCGGGCACCTGGGCACCGGTATTTTTTTACAAAATCGGCCGGCAAGTCAGGGAACTTTGAGGGTACTGGGAGATTATCAGCCACAACTGCCAAATCATAAGGCGTTTTACAGATTGCCAGAAACTGTTAGCTGCAACCTAAAAATTACTGATGCTTCCATGATATGTTCTGACCAAAAATCATTGTGAAGGACACGGCAGGCTCCCATCATTGTCCCACAGGAATATCACAAGAATATTATTAGGCCGTCGACACCTGGCGCACGTAGACTGGGGTATTAGGTAACCATATAAAGTTCACTGTATGTTAAAGAGCCATATGAACTGCATTCTGGGTAAGAGAACCCAATGAGCTATTCAAGGGATATGGGAATATGAAGTGCAAAGTCTACATGAGAAAAAGATCTAAAAATTCTGTCTTATTAGTCTAATTTGCAGAACAATGTTCCAAACAGTTTATAGGAGAAAGACAAAATAGATTGTAGTTAGGGACGATCTGGGCATCCATATAAGATAAATGTGTAAGAAGATTGCCTTGTAAACTAATGACCTAGAAGAGACGGACATTTCTCTCATCTCTACTCCACAACTTGCTTCAGAAGACAATGGAAGCAGTGAGATGCGTCCCCTGGTGGCAGTCAGTACTTATTGTGACTGAAAGCATGTGACATCTCATTAACTATTGATGTCGATTCCAGAACGATTATCATAGAAGCTATTTATACATTTGTTTGGACATAATGTGTTTTGCATATGTCAAGATGTAAGGCATTAAAAAATGTCAAGATAAAATGTGTCAAGATATGAGGTATTAAAAATGTCTAGATGCTAGGCTCTGAGTGCCCACAAGACAAAAGTGGAGCAGGCAACATATCAAATCAAATTAAATATAGTGTAAGGTGTGATGCCAGGACATGAGGTGACTTGTGACTGAGCTAAGCTCCCCTCCCTCTCATAAGGGGACTGAGATCAAGCGGTCCCAGAGAGCAGTCCCAAGGAGCAATCCCATGGAGCAATCCCAAGGAGCAATCCCAAAGAGCACTCCCTAAGAACAGTCCCAGAGAGCAATCCCAGATAGCAGTCCCAGAAATCAGTCCCAGCGAGCAATCCCAAAGAGCAGTCCCCGAGAGCAGTCCCAGAGAGCAGTCCGAGAGAGCAATCCCAGAGAGCAGTCCCAAAGAGCAGTCCCAGAGAGCAGTCCCAGCTCATCTTTGCTTCCTTTGATCAAGTGATTAAATAGCTTGCTTTACTTACTTACAATGTCATGGAATTGCCAACGATTCCAAAAGATTATGGGTTACATTGTTCATGAGTAACTTTGTCCTGATTAGAGCAGTATAAAATATCTATCATTAAAATATGTATGCTGTCCGAAGACAGAGGGCATCTTTGTAATGCTTAATTTGAAATGCCAACAGCAAAAGCCTAAAAAATATGTTTATAGCAAAGTTAATAATGTTATTTCAAGAATCAGAAATGAATAGCTCAACAAGTTTTTTTTTACTACTTTCAAAAATAGTTGAATTTTTGGCATCTGTGTGTGTTGTTAGTTTGCATGCTCTTCCTGGCTTAAAATCCAAGACCGAATCATGATTTTGTGGAAGAGAGGATTTTATTTCCATCAGCCACGATTGAATTATTACAACAAATCAAGTTCAGGCATATAAACCAATGATTATGGGATAATCTTATAATCCTAATTTCCTCGGCCTACTTCAAATTCAGATGTAATCATTTAAACTGTTGCATCATCTGTGGTCATGTGATATGTGGGAGATATATTGATTTAATGTTCTCTCTTTATCATGCTACCTTTTCTTTTTATTTATTTCAACTGGATACTGAATTTAGCATGTTAGAATCCAACTCATTTCAATTCAGAACATTTTGAAATGTCATATTGATGCCTTTGAGTTTTGATTGCCTGGAACAGAAGTCTGCTGTCTGATATAAATACTATTGCCATGATGTGTTAAATCCTTTTTGAAGAAAACAGCAATATTTGCAACCAAAAATCAGTGAGAGAGGCACGTTCATCTTGGTATAGAGGCAATATTAGAATATTAATGGAAATTTTAATCCCTCAGTAAAGTTTGTGACCTGACTAGGTCTTTCAAAGTGTAGTGGCTTCTACTAAAAAAACTGTCACGCATACAACTGTTATCATGTGTTTTTTCCACAACAAAAAATAGAATCATGAATGCATGATGTAAGTCTTTTCCTTGAGAGAAACCTGCAAATTTTACAACTTTTATTCAGGTAAAGGTGCATCCCTTAAATATAATTAAGAACATTTCTCCCATGAGTGGCTCGTGACAAGATCAAGTCGCAACACATCTGGGCACTAAATCGCAGCCAATCTGAGTGGTATCTGAACAGTGTCGTACGGTGAACAATGGCCAGACTGAAAAAGTTGTTTTCTTTATATATCGACTTTCATGCCCAAATTTTAAAGAAAATAACATGCTCATCCGTTACATACATAAGTATATGATCATCTGAAACTGATTTTTAACAAGATTATTGCCACATTTTAACACAGGAATGTGCCCCAGTTTAAGATTGCATAATGAGGAGTAATTCCCGACTTGGGGGCACAAATATAACCGTAAAAACGTTATAGATTTATCATAACATTTACACTATATCATTAACATGACACTGTTATACACTCTACTGTAGTGAAATCTGTACAATTTTGTGATGATTATTATGTGATTTTGATGCTTTTTGTCAGACATCAAAAAGTTGTTATATAACAAAATCACCCAGATTGGTTCAAATTTGGTTTAGAACAATGGTATGACGTCATACCATCCAGATATGTTTTGATTACCGCCAGATTGGGTCAGAGCTCTCCCACCCCTGAAATACTGAGATCAGTTTTCCAAATCAAGTTTTTAGACTGTTATATTAGGCTGATAAAAAAGGAATATTTGACAAGTTATCTCTAAGGTTTATCCATTATAGAATTTAAAAAAATAGAACACAAGAAGCTAGGGTGATATAAGATCAGAAGGAAGACCTTTTATTCCATTATGCGAGGGAGGGAGTAATCTGTGATATTTGGGATCTAGGCCAGATGAGGCTTGTAGAGAATGGAAAACTCTTGTGACGTCTGAAGACTATTTGCATAGATATTATCAGAGAAAAGATTCAGTGACATTTCAAAGTGAGGCTCTGATAAAATATCTGAGAAGCCTGCCAAAACATCGAGCAAGAAGATCTAAATCTTTAGGCACAACAGAGAGAACAGTAAAATTTAAAATGAGTGCTGGAAACACGAGTTGGACTCGGACACAAACAAGACACGCTCAGTTTTGTAAATGTTTACGTCAGCAAAATTCAAAGGCCATCAACCTGCCTGTCCATGAACTCTTAGTACCTTGATTTGTAACCAGAGGGCACCACCAATGTAAATATAAGACTCCTTCGTTTCATACATTTGTTTTTTTTCTTCTATTTTTAGGTCAAGTGGGCAATGTGATCACAAACCGTAATGCAAGTCGGCAGGAATTTGAACGCCTACTGGTAAGTAAACAGCCCTGGGATCAGGAAGTTATATTCACAAGAAGGAATAGCAAGACTCATCTATGGAGTTGGTTATATTAATCTTAAAGGGAGTTGTTTATATTAATCATCTTGGGAGTTGACTGGACAAGATATCTGTTTAGAAGATTAAAGGATTTATGTTATTATCATTAAAGTGGGAAGGAGATGAGTATGACAAGGAGCAAATCATGCTATAAGACATGGGAAGAAGTTGGTAATATGGCATTTGATGTGGGTGGACCTTAGTATGTCATTTAAAGGACATAGGTGTGTCATTTAAGGTTTGAAGGACATGGATGTGTCATTTGAGGTTTGAATGAGATGGGTGTGTCATTTGAGGTAGGAAGGACATGGTATGTCATTTGACTTGATAGGATACAGGGATGCCATATGACATGGTACAGGGATGCCATATGACAGGGTACAGGGATGCCAAATGACATGATACAGGGATGCCATATGACAGGGTACACGGATGCCATATGACATGGTACATGGATGCCATATGACATGGTACAGGGATGCCATATGACAGGATACAGGGATGCCATATGACATGGTACAGGGATGCCATATGACATGGTACAGGGATGCCATATGACAGGATACAGGGATGCCATATGACATGGTACAGGGATGCCATATGACATGGTACAGGGATGCCATATGACATGGTACAGGGATGTCATATGACACGGTACAGGGATGCCATATGACATGGTACAGGGATGCCATATGACATGATACAGGGATGCCATATGACATGGTATAGAGATGCCATATGACAGGGTACAGGGATGCCATATGACATGGTACAGGGATGCCATATGACATGGTATAGAGATGCCATATGACAGGGTACAGGGATGCCATATGACAGGGTACAGGGATGCCATATGACAGGGTACAGGGATGCCATATGACATGGTATAGAGATGCCTTATGACAGGGTACAGGGATGCCATATGACATGGTATAGAGATGCCTTATGACAGGGTACAGGGATGCCATATGACAGAGTACAGGGATGCCATATGACAGGGTACAGGGATGCCATATGACAGGGTACAGGGATGCCATATGACAGGGTACAGGGATGCCATATGACATTATATAGTGATGCCATATGACATTATACAGGGATGCCATATGACATAGTTTAGAGATGCCGTATGACATGTTACAGGGATGCCGTATGACATGTTACAGGGATGATGGGTATACATATGCCTCTATATGAAGAGGAAGCAAGATGAGTTTGACAGCTATGTCTCCATTGTAACTAATACCTACAGTGCCGCAGGAGCTATGCTTGTATTAGCCTTGCAAATCCCAGTATCTACATCGGCCAATCACATCACACCACACACCACATATTACGAAACCGCCCACAGATCCGCAGCTAATTACCAAATGAGCTGTTTGCGCTGATTTTGATGAAATAAATTATTGGAAGTGAATGGTATGAGGAGGAGGTAGAGATTGCGACGTAATGTTGGTGATAAATAAAGAGAGATTCTACAGCCAGACAGATAACAGCAGACACCAAGCCTTGCTTACATCTGAGAGGGAAAAAACCCATAGAAGACCAATGGCAATAACACTTGAGACTCCAGAAACCGTCTTGCCTGAAAATGAGGAATTGCTTTTAAATGAATGCTATTACTGGTTCGGGGTGGTAAGGAGATGGGTCTCTGAAGAAAAAATCATAGTATTAGATAAAAAAAATCAAACCATTTTGTATTAGTATATTGAGCTTGCATACGTTTTAAGTTACATAAAGATGCGGTTTAATTTGAGATGTAGAAAGCTAGTCTTGGATTGCCTTTGACATGAAAACTGTAGAAACGGCTGGTGGGAAGGTGCAGCAGCCAGGGGATTAAGTGTCTTTTGGTCCTTGTTGTGTCTGAAAGGTCAGAAGTAGATCGCTTCGTATCACGCGTGAACCCCACAGCGGCAAGGACATCATTATGTGAGGAATGTGAAATGTAGCTTTTGTATATTTTGCATCACACTGTAAATATATGAGTCTCACCAATTCAATGTGTTTAAAGAGATGGTTTTTTTTCTTATACAATTACATATGTGATTTATATGTATTTAATGAGGAAGGTGAGAAATTATTTTTTATTACTAATTGTGTAAAAGGTAAACCCTTCAGGTCGCCATTTGGTATATATTTTAATTCACCGTACTCTCAATTCTGTTTCGCATTATGGAAATTCAAATTCTAATAGTTTTATTTATAGTGCGATTGTCTGTTGTTTCAATCAAACTTGATTGTTATCTTTTCCATGAAAATGCAACTACTTGGATAAAGCACTCAATATTTTCTCATGTGTCCCCAAGGAGAAACAAATTACATAAAGGTGACTGCTTGCAAGTCTGTGTCAAAATGTAGAATCTGTGGTGCCATCTAGTGGCAAAATGGTCAGTGCCACCTGTTAAATGTAGATATTGTAGGATTTTGATTGCTGAATGTCAAAAAAGGAAAAATTACTAATATTTGTATTTATTTTTTTTAAATCCTTTATCATTTGAAATTGACCTTTGACCATTTCAAATCAAAATCTTGTTGTATTTGGGTTATTAATGTAACTTGTAGATTTTAAAAAGCAGAACACAAACTAGAGACTTTTTATATATAAAAAATGTGGCTTTGATTATTTGTTGTGTGATTGTAGGATGCAGCTAAGGCATACATGCGTACTCACAATGTGCCTATGGACATGCAGCGGAGGGTACAGCGCTGGTATGACTATGCATGGTCAAGGTATAACAAACTATTTAACCTACCTCTACCACTACCCATCTCTTATTCTGCTTTTAAGTCTTTCCTCTTATGTGCGATAAGGTAGTTGCATGGTATATTATTTGAACTACTTTTATTTTTCTTTCTATATGGGTGTTAAGCATATTGTTCATATAAAGACCTTTAAAATTAACTTTGCAAAGCATAATATACATGGAATTGTAATGGAAGCTCTGTGAGAAAGATATAGTTAAAAGCCTTTAAGTTATATAAAGCTTTTGGCTATTAGGATGAAGATGTCTTCAAAGAATTTCATTTCGTGTCAGTTAACCCTTGCATAATAAATTGGGCTTAAGATTTTTAAAGAATGGTGAAATATGTAAATATTAAAGCAGAATATTGGTCATATTACTTGTCATATACCAATATGTCAGAGATAAAGATAGCAATAACAAGAAAAGGCCAGTCTTCATATCAATGGAAGAGGTCGGGTTGAATATCCTGCAATAAGGTTAAGTTTGGTGTCACAGGAAAAGGTCAAGGTTAAATCCATGGAATATGGTTAAGTTGAGAGTCACTGAAAAAAATGTCAGGTTGAATAATGCAGAACAGGGTTCATGTTTTGTGTCTTAGATCAAAGACAGGTATGGATATGAAAGGGGAAGATAATGTTTCATGTCAGAGGGAAAAAAGAATATTTATCCAAGTTTGTAAGAGACAAAGGCCAGGATTATCATAAAGTAACTTACATGCTTAATAGATGATCAGAGTACCGGTATGTATGTACCATGGAGACAGTGTTTAGTACTGATTTACTTTTAGGCCTAACTCCTGTTATTTCTTATTGAATGATTCATGTGTAAAACAAAATCTTTTCAAAAAGTCAGGGGACAATAAGAAAGTTGTCTTGTGAAGAGTTTGTGGTAAAATAGCAATATAAATATTAGTAAAATCTGCGACAAATACTTTTCATTTGTTTGTATTATACAAGATATCAAAGTAGATAATATTCAATGGGAATATTTTGTGGGTCAAATATGAAATATGCTATGATCACTTTTGCTATGATCACTTTTTTGTTTTGAAAAATAAATCACTGCTAACACCTTACCAATCCCCTTATATATATAGTAATATTAAATAATATATGTTAATACACAGATATACTTGATAGAAAAATGAATGTGTGAGTGTGGTTTTCAGAGGACGGATGAATGGAGGAGGGGATATCAATTCTCTGGGCCTTTTACCAGACAAGCTCAAAACCGAACTTGCTATACATGTCAACTTAGAAACTCTGAAGAAGGCAAGTATTCACTTTACGCTCTTAATATATCAGTCATTATTTCCAGTAATGTGTTGACATCATACAATAGAATTCAATGAAACAATGTTTCATTACACTTAGCCATCTAAAAAATTTTTTTTTTAAATTTTGACATAATAGGGCTTTTTTCATCATTTTCAGGTGACAATATTTCAAGAATGTAGCCCTGAGTTTCTGCATGATTTGGTGCTCAAAATGAAAGCGTTCATCTTCACGCCCGGAGACCTGATCTGCCGCAAGGGCGAGGTGGCTCGGGAAATGTTCATCATCGCTGACGGCCTTCTGGAAGTGATCAGGTACATCACTGTGCATATATATGTGTGCTTGTCACCAAGCGAAGCTATGTACTAATCCTCTAATATTTTAAATAGATACTGTGATCTTGAATTTGTGAATATTTGTGCTTTGAATTGTAATGTAGATGAGATATTCTGTAAGTCTTAATTGATATAAATATTTTCAAGTGTGGATTGATAATATATCATTGATCGTTTTATAATAGATAGGCTTTTTATTTCTCAGTTTCTTACTAATCTTTTGATTTCTTGCCTCTGTATCTCTGCCAACTCCTGACTTTGACCTTGACCTCGACCTTTCTCTGGTGCCATTCTGAAGCTATTGTTTCCTGTCGACCTAAAACTGAATATTTCTCTCCTGCTTTATGATATATATCCTTTCAACCAAACTCAACAATAATCAGGAAACAAAACATGCTATCTAATATAATTAACTATCTTTGATTTTTCATGGCCATTTTCAGCCCTGGCATAGGAGACAGGTGTGAACCTTAACAATAGCTCATATAGATTGTAGAATGGCAGTGCCACCTGGTGCTGGAAACAGTGTACTAACACATTGTCACTGATGTTCACTGGCTTTTGATGTTTAATGTATATTCACCAACAAATGTCTGTAAATATAAATACTAGAGCATGTTTAAATAGACTCTGGGATAGCCTATGGTAATTCACCTCAGTATTTTGATGTCAAGATGGCTTTAACTCCTCTGATAATCATGTTGTTGGATGGTGTTATATATTGAAACAAAACAAATTAAACAAGTCCTTTACTGACAAAATTGCCAGAGTTTATAAATATTATATCTATATGTAACTGGATAGATTTAGTGTATATATGCAGTTGGTGCATGCTACATTTAAGTCACATTTAGCAGATTATATAGCGGGTAATAAGAACCCTTTTGGGATAGATCCAAGTCATTTCTCATATAACGCAGCACCAAAAGGCTATTGTTCAAAGGCTGTCGGTGATAATTGCACATGTGAGTCCTAGATCAGTTCTATCAGTCCAGTTTCCAATAAATATTTTTCACTAATAATGTACATGGGACGCCATCTTCCTTTTAAGTGATTCCGGTGAAGTTCTCACCCAGATGGGAGCGGGAGATTTCTTTGGAGAAATCGGCATTCTCAACCTTGACGGTGGGGTTAATAGGTATGTGACAGAGTTAATATTGAAGTTTGAGATCATGTTTGAAATAATAGATAAATCAATTGATAAAGTGTATGAAATTCACAATTGACATAGTTACAATATCTCCTTAATACTAATGGAGTGTAGTATATTTCCTGGGTGATAGGTCTCTGTAATTTTTGTAATTATGACTCCCTTGTTTTATTTCTTATTTCAGGAGAACAGCTGATGTGAGATCAGTAGGGTATTCAGAATTGTTTGTTCTGTCCAGACAAGATGTGTTATCTGCCCTCAAAGATCACCCAGAGGCTGAGGTAGGTCACATGACCATATGCAACCAATCGGCTATAATGTGGTTAAATCCATGTTTCAGAATTTGGTTATATTCACAAATTATGAACATAAATAGTTGAAAAACAATGATTTTTTAATAGACAGTACATAAAGCAGTGGTCAATTTATTGTTAGATAATTAAAGATAATATCGTAATGTTGTTGTGATAATAGCTTACGTAAATGTGAAATTTGTGTACATTTTCAGTTGCCATTAGTGATTCTAAAGCCAATTATGTGTTGCTATTGAATGACTAACACAATAGTACTAATACTTGATAATAAGACGTTATAATTACTATAACTGTATATATTATATATATATTTGACAGAAACAAAAACAAAGCAATGTAGAGTTTAACACAACACTTTACTGTCAGTATGTGTTGATTAATTAACACTGCCAACCTTGTATGTGGGTAGGAGGCATTGTGACCACTTTAACCCTGTCCCTCTCTGATCACACATCCATACTCCAGAATACCGGAAAATCTTTGCTCAATGTCCTCATGTGTATTTCCAGTCTTGCTTTTGTGCTTCTTTCTCTCCTCAATTCTCACATCTGTTATGAGCCAGCTCTTCTTCCTCTATATTTTCAGCCAAGAAAGTTGCTTTCTGTGTATACTTTCATGTTTAATGGTATCCTATGTGGAAAAAAATGCAAAAAAAGTCACAACATGAAATCTTGTTAATTACCAGTTTTAGTAAAAGTGGTGGTGGCAGAATTGCAGAAGCTACCAATATTTAAATGAACTTTTAAATTATTTTTTATTTTCTTTGAAACAATCAATGTCGTTTAGAATTTGTCTCATTCAGTATATTTCTGTGAATATACTTTATGATTACCATGTTTATTTTTATTTTTTGTATTTTCTTATTTTGATTTTAACAGATTGGAAGTTTTTTTTTTTTTAAGAATCTGCGGGGAGGACATTTGGAGCAGAGGCAATCAATTTGTTTTACTTGGTGTTCATTGTATATCTTTTATTTGGCTTATTTTAATGATCATATCTGGTAAGTTCAAATATTTCATTTTCATAACCATACATCACTTTGTGGCAATTTTATTTGAAGAAAAAATTAATTTCTCTGAAGCTAATTCATCCACATGTTAACAATATTTCAGTTATGCTCAACCTATTTGTGTCAACATCATCTTTCTCCATATCAAGGGTCAGATAATTTCTAGGTTTTTACTATTTTCATTTCCAAACATACATATAAATTTAAAATCTTTCCATCGAACAAATTTAAAAGCTGTCATTATTATGGCTGTTGGATCATGTAACTATATAATCTTCATTCTATCATCTCATTTAGGCCATGTGAATATCATGTGAAACTTCCATTAAATTAATACAAGATATCTTCAGTATGTTTCATCTATCATGTGAGACAGATATAGTGGAGTAGAAGATTGAAAGGGGGGGCACTACAGCGATATGGCTTTTTGATATCTCCCTTAAGAATCATCTTGGTTACCATGAAAGTAATATCTAGGTCATGCTTTACAAATTCACCTGCCACCACCTAGAAAAAAATATCACCCAGACAATTTCAGAACCACAAAGACCTAAATGATGTACTTTATCAATTATAAGGAAACATGTGAAAGTATCTTTCAAAACAACTCAATCTTCGGGGTTTTTCCTAGACTGGGTTCCGTCTCATTTCTTTAAGAAGGAATAATTGATGATCAATTAATTATGATTTGGGTTGGGGACGAGACTAGGATTTCCCATTTCTTATTCAAATGGTCATTTTTTTCCCTCCTTCACAGAAGAGCAAGTGTATGTGTCTCTGTATGTGGCATCCTGGTATTGTGCAATCAGCAATCAAGTATGTGCATGTTCATACCTCTATGTGCATGGGCACGGGGCATGCAAAGCCACCTGTCTGTTTGAGTCCGCCTGGTGGACCACTTCCTGTTAGGTGCATTGTGGGAACTCCCAACCATGTTCTTTTGTTTGTCACTGTTATTTCATGGCATGACCCCTGGTGGTATTGCACTTTTATCCTTACACTCTGAGCCATACTGGTCTTGATACAAGACATACAACACAGAACAGAATATCATTAGACTATTTTATTGATTTCTTAATTGAAAACACATAAACTAATTCTTTTTTTCCAAAAAATAAAATAAAAGATACAACACCATTAAATTTAGTTGTAACTCGTATATATATAAAAATGAACAGTTGACTTGACCCTACATACTTACACAAGGCTTCTGAATATAACACACTTTTTTAAGCTTTTCAATGAAATAGAATGGTTTAATTTTTGAGTGCAATTTTTACTTTTGAGTTACTGCATTGTCCTGTGCATATAACAGGAGAATAGTGGACCGACCGCCACGATTCTTTGGTTATCATGCTTTGTAGCCACGTGTAGTTTTCATCAGTATAACCTATTGATATATATATTTATATATAAATGTAATGTAGAAAATATATTGAATATAAAAAAAATTGTCATATTATATTTACCACATAAAAAGATTAATGTCCCTTTTCCTTTTAGATAAAAGAAAGTAATATGATTTTTAAATAAATATTATCATGACATGATAATTCATGACAAATGACTAAACAACTTTGACAATTAGATTAGTAACTTTTCACAATTACCAGTAATTAGGAGACTGGAATATTTGCTTGACTCCCCTCCCCGAAGCAGACTGTCCGACTCCTAACAGATACATAAAATCAGATGTCAATAACCAATAATTTCTTTTTTGGAATAAAATGTAACTTATGTAGTAAATATTGGCTTAAGTTTTTTCACACCCACGTTTTGTATTTTATATGTAGAGATTAGGGATAGAATTTAGTTATTCATTAACAGATATTGTGGTTTTGAACTTTCTGCCACCATCATCTAATATGTGAAAAGTAATTGCCAGTTATATTATGTCACCTTTGTTGTGTACATGATTATACAAACCATAACAATCATTTCAGCATGATGTCTTGCACTCGCATCAATTTGCATGCAGATAACTTAATATGGAATATTTGAATTGATATGGAACATGTTTTGTCAGTTTGCCAGTTTGGACAGAGTGAATCAGGGGGCTGCACATCAACTGTCTGTACTTGTGTGTCTGTAGGAGTTGGACAGGAGCCTATCCTGACCTCGATTCCTTGGGGTCATGACCTTGATTCCTTGGGGTCAAGCAGATTCTGACTCCGCATACCATGTAATGTATGTCGTCCAAGGTGCCCGATCTCGCAAAGGGCCCATCTTTATAACTTGTTGTTTGTATGAAGAAGTCGCACCACAAGGGGGCGACTCTGTGGCTCTGTGTAGCAGAGACTGCATGACGCATGCTTGGCTGCTGACTTCACTGCATCTTGACACCGTTGTGCCTTTGTAGGCTATTCTTAAAGAACATGGTCGCAAAAGACTGTTTGGGTTTAAATACCGACCTGTGGAACGTGAGATGTTGGAGGATCATGGCTGTTCCAAGGGGATGTTACACCCAAGCGCCGCGATGAAAAAAGAAGAGGCCAACCCATCTCCCATAACTAATTTGTTAGGTGTTCGCATAGCTGGGAGGTAATTGCATGGAGACATTTTACAGTTTACTTCTTGTCTTGTGTTTGGTCATCTTATCACCTGTGGCAGTGCTTAGTATCATCACACGACTAACAAATCTCTCCGTTACACTTGTATGGATGTTACAGGAGTTAAAACTCATTTGATATTTTAGCTTATCAATGATCTCCAAAAAAGAAATTTGTAAAAACACTCTTGTACTTCGGAGTCCTGCTTGGTACAAAAATGTACATAACATTATGTTAAAAATGTATATTTAACTTTCAATCTCATTCAGGATAGGGTAAAAAGTAAAGATAAAAGACCCAAGGTAACAGCCATACAGATGTAAGCAATATTTGTAGCAGTCACAGGCATACATTGTAGCCCTGCATTCTTAATACCTCTCTTTATATCAGCGGTTGTACAGTACATTATGTCAGATGGTGAAAATTAATAATCACATATATTGTCTTGGAGCACCATTGAATCTGTTATCAGTTTAAAAATCATTTTATAACAATCTGTAACTCACAACTGTGTTAACATACTGTCGGCCATCATGTAGGTTACCATCGCCAAATCACCAAACTTTAGAATTGCTCAGTAAAATTGTCAATCTTGTCCATCTAAAAATCACACCCAAAAAGCACTGCATTATTGTATATTTTGTTGCACTAATATGTTGATACCTTTTGTATATATTGCAAGTGTTCCATTTGTGATATTTATTCATATTGGCAGTAAAACAAAGGATGATTAAGAAACGCAGATGCTAGAGATATAATTTCAGAATATTCGTTGTTATATGCAGGGTTACAATGAGATCATTTTATCAACAGTCTGCCTTTAATAAAACAAGTAAACTTTTTAACAACTTTTGATCTGTCTCTTATATTTCATTTGATAACATTTTTTAGATTTATTTTCTATTTCCAATCAATTATCTTTTTTTCTTTTTTTTTTTCTTTGACCTACACTTACAATTTCATACTAACATAAAGATGTGTGCTGTATACATGCACATAGATATTTCATTGGGCCAGCCTGTAGCTTTGTCGGATCTTGCAAATGCTCGTGTAGACTGCTCTGTATGAGGGTGGCCCTGTGAAATGTTGTGTAGCACTGCACTGCTGACCATTGGCTGCATGTGTGTTAGTATGGATTGTCACAGTATATAATTATCTGCCATGTGTTGACCTTGACCTTGCAGTTGTCCACGCTTGACTTTCTCGTCCCGTGATCATGTCTGTCGAAGCAAGTAAGTATTATGCTGATCATGTCACATTGCACCATATGTCGTTCATGTCTGGTTCCCTGTCTGTGAATATGTGCGCCCCCTGGTGGCCAAATGACAGTGCCTCCTGGTGGCCAAATGAAAGTGCCATCTGGTGGCTGTGCTTGCCTGACGCTCATCTGTCTTGTCATTGTCTGTGATATCCTTGTGCTATTATGCCTGGTTGTGAAAATTTTGTGAAGCCTTCTTGTATTTTCTTCTTGTTTGCTTCATATTTCACTGTGGTTTCTGTGGTCCTTACTAACTCACATTTTAGCGCACTTGCACAATGCTAGACTGGACATACTCCCCAACCCTTCAGTGCCTTATTCTTGGTTTGTTGGCATTTCTACAATGTTTTTCTACGGGTGCTCCCATTGCTGTATTAAGCAAACATTCAAGGTTAAGGTGGTCTGTCATGCGCAACTGCCTGTATGCTTAATGTCTGACTAACAAAAAATATCAACTAGCAAATTTGTTTGCAGAGTCTCATCAAAGCCTATGGCCAAAAACGTTTAAATGAAATTGAAGAACACAAACGAAAGAGGTTGGCAGAAAAGCTGCAAAGAAGAAAAGCGAGCAATAATGTAAACTCCAAGGAATGCTCTCCTGTGCATCGTATGATCGATTCCAGTACTGGATTACTGGCCCAAGTTGTCCAGGTTGGAACAGGTCTAGGGCGAGTACCAAGCCGATCCGTTGATAATATTGTGCAGCGGACCAAAGAAATAGATGGAAATAATAGCTTAGAGACATGTGACCTCCTGAAACGGGTCATTCAGCTGGGTCGCCAGGAAACAAGAAGTCAAGGTCACCTTGATCATATTCAGGCCAACAACCTGGAGCCACCTGCTTTGTATTATGAGAATAAACAAGATCCAGATATCGTTGCTGAAAAAAAATTAAACATTCCGATTGAAAATGCATCAAGTGATGGTAAAAGATGGACAAATATATTAGGAAAGAAGGAGGGTAAAGGGTCATTACGGAAAATGACTAATCACCAAGGTAGGCAGTATGAGGCAGTTAGCACTGATGATAATGAGAGCGAAACGGAGGAACACAAGGCCCAGCTGAACATGAGCAACACGGCTAGTCTGGAACACATTGCTGTTGTCATGGAGACGGAGGAATCTGACCTAGATAACACAACCGCAACACCAGATGAACCAGAGACTTTAGAAACAACACCGCTCACTCCGGACCTTGTTCAATTCTCTGTCCCTTCTCCCAACTCCAGAAAATCCTCATCTTCTTCTGGATCTTCTTCCTCAGCCAATGAAAATGATCCGCTGCAGCCCCAAAAACCTCCAGGTGCCGAACATCCTTGTGACAAGATTAATCTGAATGCATGTCAATCAGCATCCGGGAAGTCTAAGACTTTCAGCACAGTTCCGCAATCGCATCCCACAAGACATCAAAAAGCAAAGTCTGTCTCTTTTGACAATCCTTTGTATGAACATAGCTGTGATATGTCTCCAGAGCATAGCTTATTAAGGAAAACCCTCTCAGATGATACTTTACAGAGACCAGGTAGTCTAGATGTTGACCATAAAAAAGCCTTCACTGGAAAACTGGATGGGAACACCAGGTTGTTTAATAATCAACTCACCATAAGCTTTAATGTTATCGATGTAGTTAGTCACTTATTTCAGTAGTGCATGATATTGAGACTAATTTTAATTGTTAAGCACTGTCATGCATGTAAAGGGGTATACAAATTTAAAGAAAATAAAAAAAAATGTTAATAGTGCTTAAATGTATTCTAAAAACTTGGATACCCCTTTTTAGGTATATAGTTCCACTAACACATTCCCAAAAAGTAGAATTATCCATCCATTTGTGATTTGAGTTAATATTAAGTTATTATACCCTAGCATACTACTTAGTTTATGTCCTGATTATAATTGTCCATTTTGATTTCTATAAAGGGTAGCATATGTAGATGTATCAGCGCATGATGGCATGGCACATAGCTTATGTGCCTCTCTTCCCGATGAACTTAACAGGTGAGACGCTTGCTAAGGTGAACATAGGAGACATCCAGCCACCATTGTTCGTGTGTTGAGTCTTAGCTGTTAAATGTGTTCACCACGCAGGGAACAGGGCCTTCAATAATATACCCACTTTTAAAGATTGTGGCTTTTTTTTGTTTTGGAAAAAGGAACATAATATTTAAATTTTGCACTAGTGTTATATTTCACCATTTTTGTGAAAAACAACAAACTGCACAATGTGGAAACTGTTTGTTTAATTGTTGGAACAGAGTCTGTAATTTATGATAAAAGATGTTTTGAGTTATGATGAGTTTCTTTGAAGTGTTTGGCTTTACATTTTGGGTGCCAAATTAGATCATTTGCATAAAAAACAATACTAGTAACTGTGATGCAGGTATACATAGAATGCATCTATTTGTACATCCGTCCATGCAGAAAGTAGTTTTGAGCCAATCATTTTCAATTATCAAATTGCTGTCTGAACCATCATATGAGCTTCTATTTAAGAAATATTTAAGGTCAAAATTACTGACAAACATTAAGGATGGGCTGCAATTACCAACAAACACAAAGATTAAGTACAAAAGATTACAATTGATAAACAGATAAATAGGTTATTTTCAATGGGAGCAATGACCAATACACACCAAGATAGATCATTACAAAGGATTACAGTGGGCAAAAGATACTTTGATAGAAAAGTTCCAATAGAAAAGACCAACCGAAAAAAAATGTAAGATAGGTTAGTTTAAAGGGTAAGAATAGTTGAAATACACTATTGTAGATCATTTCCAAGGATAACAATCACAAACATACTCCAAGATTACTTTTAGCATTAAGAATCATTAATGCAGTTGTTAAAATGATAGCCTCAAACATTATATGTTAGTACCTCAAGAGATGTTGCTAGCACAAATGATCGTGATGCTAACACAATGTGTGTGAATGCATTCACTGCTCCCCCTATTGGACTTTTTAATCTCTCCCTGACTGGTGCTAACTCAAGTGTTTCACCTCTTTAGTTGGGTATATGGACTTATGGAAATAACATGTCGTGTACTGCAGATCGGGGTTTATTCACACTTTTTTGGGAGGCTTCAGTTTTATGATAAATGGTTAGGCATTTGGTTGGTCAAAAAAACTAAAAGACATGGCAATATGCAAAAGATGAATGTAATAGTTTTTGTAATGTTGCAAACCCTTAAGGTCACTGGCAGTCAGATTTGTATATCAAGCTGACAGAAAATAGCATTTTGAATAGCTTTTTAGAGTGGTTCTGTCCATAAAATATAAACAAAAATAGGTTAAAGAACAATATTATGCAATATCAACCCATTATTTATGAACATATAAACTTATTTGGGTCATTTTTCCCAGGGCTTGTTTATTTGATTTTAACACAACTGAATCTGAGAGACTGTTTATTGTGTTGCCTCATCAGCTTTCAGTGCCTTGTCAAGGCTATTTCAGAATGACCCATGTGGATCATAGATACTATTTGTGAATATTACTGACTATTGATGCATATAAATGTATTGATCGTTTCGTACATTATTTTGGCAGGAAGATGACTCAATCAGTGCACTGTAACTAGCACATGTTTTAAATATTATTGAGATCATTATATCTTTGTAAATGCAAAAAATAGTAGTAGTAGCATAGATCCGGAAATTAAGTTATCCTGAAATCCAAATCATTGAGATCACCTGGGAATATTGAAATTGGCAGTTCCTAATAATAGTTAAGTATTTGCATGCCTATAGAATCTTTAATATCTACAACGATTGAAACTGTAGACTGCTTGTTAGACTTTCAGAGTAGACACTTCTCAGAACTAATTATTTGATAAAAATGCTGTTGATATCAATGTTGTTTAGGTATTTCTGCATTAAACTGATGTCAGGTCATGGAAGGTTTGTATGTATGTCAAGTATAGGTTATCACAACCCTGTAACGATAGAAAGTTTATCTTTTTTCAGTCGTCAAGAAGCTTGTTATGGTCTAGCCAACACCAAAACTGGGCCAGTGATGGTGCCCGGGGGCCATGACATCCGTATAGAGATGCAGCCCCTGGGCTCTGGTGACATGGTACAGGAAGAGGAAGAAGAGGAGGAAGAGGGAGGAGAAAATATGCCACATAATCACACTTCTAATGCCAGGTATGAGGCTAAGAATCCTTTAATTATTGCACTTCTAATGCCAGGTATGAAGCTAAGAATCCTTTAATTATTGCACTTCTAATGCCAGGTATGAGGCTGAGAATCCGTT
Source organism: Amphiduros pacificus (assembly GCA_949316495.1). Classification (NCBI taxonomy): domain Eukaryota; kingdom Metazoa; phylum Annelida; class Polychaeta; order Phyllodocida; family Hesionidae; genus Amphiduros; species Amphiduros pacificus. The sequence continues at coordinate 9,404,040 of OX439001.1, read as the reverse complement.
AATTATCTCACTTCTACACATGTAATGCCAGGTGTGAAGCTGAGAATCCTTTAATTATCACACTTCTAATGTAAGGTATGAGCCTGAGAATTCTTTAATAATCACACTTCTAATGCCAGGTATGAGGCTGAGAATTCTTTACTTATCACACTTCTAATGCCAGGTATGAGGCTGAGAATCCCTTAATTATTGCACTTCTAATGTCAGGTATGAGGCTGAGAATTCTTTACTTATCACACTTCTAATGCCAAGTGTGAGGCTGAGAATCCTTTAATTATCACATTTCTAATGCCAGGTATGAGGCTGAGAATCCCTTAATTATTGCACTTCTAATGCCAGGTATGAGGCTGAGAATCCTTTAGTTATTGCACTTCTAATGCCAGGTATGAGGCTGAGAATTCTTTAATAATCACACTTCTAATGCCAGGTATGAGGCTGAGAATCCCTTAATTGTTGCACTTCTAATGCCAGGTATGAGGCTGAGAATCCTTTAGTTATTGCACTTCTAATGCCAGGTATGAGGCTGAGAATCCTTTAATTATCACATTTCTAATGCCAGGTATGAGGCTGAGAATCCCTTAATTATTGCACTTCTAATGCCAGGTATGAGGCTGAGAATCCTTTAGTTATTGCACTTCTAATGCCAGGTATGAGGCTGAGAATTCTTTAATAATCACACTTCTAATGCCAGGTATGAGGCTGAGAATCCCTTAATTGTTGCACTTCTAATGCCAGGTATGAGGCTGAGAATCCTTTAATTATCACACTTCTAATGCCAGGTATGAGGCTGAGAATCCCTTAATTATTGCACTTCTAATGCCAGGTATGAGGCTGAGAATCCCTTAATTATTGCACTTCTACTGCCAGGTATGAGGCTGAGAATTCTTTAATAATCACACTTCTAATGCCAGGTATGAGGCTGAGAATTCTTTACTTATCACACTTCTAATGCCAAGTGTGAGGCTGAGAACCCTTTAATTATCACACTTCTAATGCCAGGTATGAGGCTGAGAATCCCTTAATTATTGCACTTCTAATGCCAGGTATGAGGCTGAGAATTCTTTAATAATCACACTTCTAATGCCAGGTATGAGGCTGAGAATTCTTTACTTATCACACTTCTAATGCCAAGTGTGAGGCTGAGAATCCTTTAATTATCACACTTCTAATGCCAGGTATGAGGCTGAGAATCCCTTAATTATTGCACTTCTAATGCCAGGTATGAGGCTGAGAATCCTTTATTTATCACACTTCTAATGCCAGGTATGAGGCTGAGAATCCTTTAATTATCACACTTCTAATGCCAGGTATGAGGCTGAGAATCCTTTATTTATCACACTTCTAATGCCAGGTATGAGGCTGAGAATCCTTTAATTATCACACTTCTAATGCCAGGTATGAGGCTGAGAATCCTTTAATTATCACACTTCTAATGCCAGGTATGAGGCTGAGAATCCTTTAATTATCACACTTCTAATGCCAGGTATGAGGCTGAGAATCCTTTAATTATCACACTTCTAATGCCAGGTATGAGGCTGAGAATCCTTTAATAATCACACTTCTAATGCCAGGTATGAGGCTAAGAATACTTTAATAATCCTACTACAAATTTGTACATATCTGAGGATTTTTACTTCTCAAACCCCTGAAAGTGGCAGGGTGGATTGTGGTAATGTTGTTATGACTGCTTGCTGTGACTGCTTTAGCTATTAAACAGCTGAAGCATGGCTCCTCCACATCTAATTTTAGGTTGCTTGAGGTAGAAAGAGGTCATATTAACATTTTGCAAAGCTCTGGCTTCTCCATTAAGCTAAAGGTCATACACACATTTTTGCTTGCTGAAAGGTCAATTGTAAGATTGATAAAGTAAAAGCTCTAACAATTTAATGTTTGTGGCTTGGCACCTCTAAATCAGAAGAGCACAGGCTCTTGTTATTTGCTATACCTATTTATTTTGGAGCTCAACTACCCTGCTGTTTTATTCTTTGAAGTTAGGATGGTTTTGCTTTTAAATTAAAATCATTTATATAAAACAGTTATGAAATGATTCTGTTTTTTTTCGTTTTGAAAAACAAATGGATTTATTTTGCAGCAGGAGATTATCAAAGGACACAGATGAAACGAGTCTGGTGGACTCGGTGGATATGGGATCGCCAACAAAGGGTGACATAGCAGCAATACAAACTCAGTCCTCTGTCAACGAGGAGTCTCAACCAGCTGACATAATGTCTCACAACAATACACCAGAGGAGGGCGCCACTGCTGCTGACCTCTCCGAACTTGCCGCTGATGACGAAGGTCCAACGAGTCCTACTCAGTCTAGCATTGCCTCTCTACTGCTTGAAAATGAACCAAACTTTGGCGAGCTTATGACCGCCATGAAGTCCCTGCTGCAGAAAAAACTTGTAAGGAAAACTGTTTGTATCTTTTGACATAATTTAATGTGGTTAATTATATTTTTATTGTATTCACAATATTTGAAAAAAAGCAATACAATATTTTAAAACCAAAAATGGCAATGATTGAAAAAAATATTGATTTTACAATATGCAAATTTGGTATTATAATGGACAAGGACTGCACTACTATAATGTTTTGTTTCTTTTATAGCATGATTACCAGAAACAATATGATGACCGTATCAAGCAACTGGAGGCAGAGAGCCAGCATAAAGAACAAAGAATACATCAACTTGAACAACAAATACAGACATTGCAGGTATCTAGAGAATCCTGCCTTGGTCCTAGTCCACATGAAATATAAAGTCACTATTAGCCATCCAGCCACAATATTCTGCACCAACTATTAAAAAAATCGCTAAACAAATTTATAAAATATGTTAAAATTATTACAATAATTTTGTAGAAGACCAGTTTTTATGGGGTTTGGGTGCTTAAATGTTGGGATATTGGGTATGGCATGTATATATATGATTTGGTTTTGTGCTGATATTGATGGCATGTTAATGATGATATTAATGTGATGTGTTGTACGGAGAGGCAATATCAGCCTTTTTATCACTTTATCTTAGTCAACATTTTCATTCCTTCGTAAGGATGCACTATTTGCACTTGTATCCCTCTGTCATGGGGTTTTATTTAGAAAATTAGTGATTGAATATTTGGAATTCAGTGATTATGAACATTAATCAGTCTCATGATATGCTTCAAATACATATATTTAGTTATTTTAGGTAAAACTATTCCAAGCATTTTTTTATATTAAAGACTCCATTGTTGAAAATTGGTTTCACCCAGAAGGCATCATGGAATAACCATTTGGCACATTTTCTAAAAATGGTTATATATTTATATTGAAATATTAATTTCCTGGAAAATTACCAATGATATATAATGTATGTCAAAATTAATGTAGTTTAAAAGATAAAATGACCAATTAGCATACCAAGTCAACTAGCAAAAAATACCTTATTTGAAGGGTGTTGTTCCTTCAAGATATAATCTTTAAAAATGAGAATAAGCTTGCATTGATCAAATAAGGTCCCATTGGCAAACTTCAATACAGTCAGACCTCGCCGGACCGTCCCCCGATAATCCGGCATATCAATTACCGACAGTGATTTGGCTGCAACCATTCTAATCTTTCTTTATTTGTATTCATTTGATGTCCGTTTCATCAAACCGTCAGACTCGTGAAACCGGCAGAATTATGTGTGACAGACCATGACGGACTGGCGGGGCTTGACTGTATTAAACTATTATTGCACAATACCAAAGCTGTCAGCACCTTGACATAATAGATGTCAACACAAAGTCAAAACACAGCTCTCAATACCTTCAAAATAAAATATACCCAATGCCATAATAATTTTACAATGATACATTTTTGAAAATATATTTACATCCAAATTTAGTTTGTAAATTGCCTATTTGAATTTTATTGATGGATTGTGGATTGTGTCACATTTCAGAAACAGACTGTCATACACGTGTAAAATCACAAAAACCTAACAAGAAATATACCAAATATTCAGGGAATATTATACATGTACATATCTAAAAGCTGGTCAGAATATATTTTATTCACACAATAGCAGGATTATTAATGTATTCTTCCCAAAATGTCTTTGTTGCCGTATTGACAAATTCCAATACTGGGCTTTTGGTGAAATGTTGATTTTCCACAGATAACTTGTGTAAGGTGGTATGCATCTGGCTCTCACTCAACAGAGGGAGCCACTAAGTTCAGTTATTTTTTAACCAGCAATAATAAATACACAACGTGGCATCGACAAGTCATTTGTGATTGTGAATTGTTGTATCTTATGAATATTGTATATGGCTTTGTAAGATTTTGATAAAACATTTCAGACTAGGATGTTTGAAAGATATCATTATGTAATATATATGTAGCTTTGGTGGTTTCTGACAGTCAGTGGTTACAGTTTCTGCAGGTATATACTTACAGACAATCCCAGCCTTCACCTCTCTCAATACAACAATCATTAATTACCAATAAAGAAAGTTCTAATTTCTCAACTTAAGCCAATGAAGAGCTCTTAATTATGTAGTATTATTGAAATAAACTGATTTAATTCATAGATTATTTGAACAAAAAAAAAAAACAAAAAAAAAAAAAAACAAGAAACAAATATTAGTTGGTATAATTGCCAAGAGTTTATTTTTTGTGTGTAAAGGTTTGTAATCACAGTGATGTAGACATTAAGTAAACAAAAGTTGGTCTCTATCCCTTATCATGAGTTGTAATGGCAATTCAGTGAGGCAACACAATATTTGCAACAAGTAGGTCTTGTCATGATATGATTATTATGATATTGAAAGTGGCAGTAGACTTTATACACACACCTCATTATTCTTTACTCAGAATGATAGAAAAGTGTAATTTCTTGCAATGAATTATATATGTCTTGATTGAATATTAATAACAGTAAAGGAGAGATTTCTTTAAAATAGAAACCATAATGTGCAGTGAATAATGCAGAAATATATTTCACGCCAATTTTGTAACAAATTCAATATTTGGAGGGATGTTTTTGGCATGTGCATGTACATATATGTGTGTGCATATATGTGTATGTGTAAACATGCGCGTGTGCATATATGCTCGTGCAATTTTGTGCGTGAATGTGTATGTGGGTGTGCCAAAATGTGTGTGTGTGTGTGTGTGTGTTTGCAATAACAATCTGTGTGAACAATATCAGATATTTGGAAGTAATGTTTACATGACAATCAGAAACACATTTTCAGAGCACACAAACTGATGACGTTTGATGTTCCACTTTTTAAGAGGCCAGTGCCAAAACATAATGTGCTCCTCCAGAACATAATATAAACATCAGTCTGTAAATTATTTCTGATAAAGAGAGATAACACATTGTAAAAAATCTGATAAAGTGCTGTTACCTGTATCATAAATTGTACCACTCTCATTATTTCGCAGAAGAGAAGCTCAATGAATGTTATCACAATTGCAAATTCAGGGAAAAAATGGCAACATATTCATTTTGTCAACATTTTCTTACTGTGTCAGCATACCTTATTTGTCTCAGCACATTCTTCAATTGTCAGCATGACATTAAAAAAATACTGTAAAAATTAAACACCTGTTTCTCTCCATGAACTGTATGTTCTCATTAAGAGTGAGGTGAAGGCTGCATTAATGTGTTTATACCTGTGGGGATGTTGGCACTGACCTGTGACGGTAACTAGTGAAGTGTGAGTGTGCACTTTGTTTCCAGCATTCTCTGAGCCATCGAGGCAGTATCGAGTCTTCGTCCTCCCCAGGCAGCATGCAGATGCCACAATCGGATGCATGATGTTCACCTCAACGCCAGTGTAAGCTAGTCACCGGGCAAACACTTCGCCTACCTATACCTACACACACCTCTCAGGGAATCAAATATTAATCCCCTACCCCCCACCAAAAAACGAAAACAAAACAAAAACAAAACTTTGAAAAAAAAAACTTTGAAAAAAAAACTACTGATGTAATAATGTCTTCTGGATTTATGTGAAATATGAAATATTTAATCTTTTCCTTTGTGACATACACAATGGTCACTGCATTGAAAGGAATTTGTATCAGGAACACAAAAAATTGTAATTATTTGATATCAATCAAAAGCGTTTTCAAAGATATATATTTGCAATTTTCCAATTCACAAGGAAGATAATTTTGGGGTGTATTCTATCATGCTTAATTTATTGTAACCATATGGTATAGAGTACATGGATACAATAAATGATTTGATCCCTTGAGAAGCATGTAGAGCTGCTAAAATTTATTAAATCAACACTAAATATGCATTATACAAACCTATAAAAGGATGACATGTAAAGCAAATAATACAGATTGTTATACATTATAGTAATAATCTTAAAACATAGTTACATATTATCATAAAAATATATTGTAATAAATACATATTTTAAAGATGTACACTTTTAAAATATGATAATGATTAAAATTTTGATTTGTAATGCAAATTTGTATATTTACACTTTATTTTATAAACATATTGAATATATATGACATTTTCTTCATGGATGATTTTATTTTGAAAGTACTTTTATCAAATATTTTGTTCAGCGCATCACAATCCACATGTGATATTGTCTGCGTCATTACACATTAAATGTGGAGGTAGTTACCATGAAAGAACATCCAACCTTTTTTTCTCCTTGCACTATCCACTATGTTGCATCTTGCTCAACTTTTTTATTTCATTTTTCATAAGTGTTGTTCATTTTAGTTTAGTAGCATGTTTATCAGTGTTACTTAAAAGATTGGAGCATTTACTTAATATGACAATTGAGTGATATGCGATTGTGGTGATGTTTTCAGGAGCAAGCTAAGAGCATGAGCAAAGCTACAAGGCGGAAAGTGCTGGTGGCGGTGCTACATGACGCAAATACCACCGAGGCCGTGCAGGTGTGAAACACCCAGCTAATGTACTGCTAGAATTGTTGTGAATCACCTTCAACAGACATCTGTATATAGCCAAGGGCCTGTAGGTGTCACAATTTGATTGTGTTATTGTGACTCGCATCAGACTGCATCAGGAGGTGTGATCAACAAATCTCTACTCATCACATCTAAACACAGGTGTGAAATCACCTTGTCCTTTCATACTTTGTACGGATATGTGATCACAATTTATAAATGTACACATAGAAGTGTCAAACTCCCATTTCTACATTAGACAACCACTGCAATATCTGTCCTTGTATTTCTTGTTTTTGATCTTAAAGAAATAGAAATAGAATCTCTTTATTTCTATTACTAATAACTGAAACACGTTCGCAGCAAGATGGATGACACATAGGCAATTAAGCCTGGAGCAAAAGTGTGGAGAATGTTAAGTACAACCTTGTCATAATGATAAACCACTCTAAGCAGTGATGATTAAAATACTCATTAATGTAGAAGATTTATCAGGAACTTTAAGATGGATATACTACTGATTCCTCAGCAAGTTCTGAAATATTAAAAAAGAGGCATTTTTTCATGCAATATTTTCATAACTTTGAAGCATGTTCTCGTGGATTAGACAGGAGATGGTTTAAAAAGAAATGAATATATATCTTTAAAAAGTGTCAAACATTTCGATGATATTCTTGAGGGACATTATCATATCTGCTTTTCAGAAATAGAATACCGTAGGTTATAATTTCACAAGCTTTAAGACAATATGGTGGTGAAGCTGTGCAAAACTGACCTCATTTTCTCTTAAGAGAAAATACCAAACAGGAAAGCCATTTTTATGGAACTAGAGTGGGGGAATAAAACATTGATAAGTTAGAGTGTCAACTGCATTTGCACCTATTGTTTTAGGGTCAAAATCATTTGTGATAGATCTAGCCAAACTGAGAAAGAACCAAAACCAAGATGGCCGAAAGTTGGTTGAATATTTTATCAAAATCTCTTCAGGGCCTAACATGTATTTATTTTCTTTGGAAAGATTAAACACATTTTCACCCTCTATTCAGATATAAGGGCAGATTTGTTCAAGTATGAGGCCACGATAGAATATAATTTAAAATGTTAATCCCCAGACTGGCTGGTGACCAGAATTAAGCCTCTTAAAGTCTGGTGGTTTCCTTTGGGTAGTGGATACATTCTGGTGTCCTCAAATCTAGCCACGTGTGAACTTAGAAAGATATCACAGACAGTGAATTCCAGTAGTTTTAAAGACGTGGGGATGCATGATAGGCCTTTATATAAAAGAAAAATGTAGAATATACCTGAAATAATCCACAACAATGCTACCAAACAAATACAATGCATCAAATAATCATGAGACTTACCAAGAATCCACTGGAGGCTGAAAACACCTGAAATGCATTCCGGGTGTCATACTGGTATATGAATATATAAATATAAAATATATCACTTTTATACAGTTATTTAAGTATTTTATAAAAGCTGACTTAAAAATTATCATTGGATTATTCATTGATATTCACTATACATATTTCCATTATAAAGACTATATATTCTGTGTATGTTTTCTTTATAAATGCAATATACCTTATTCATTATGCATTATCCTCCACATGAATGTTCCCTCGGGAAATGGTTGGCTCTGAAAATAGCTGGCAACCTTATCAGAGAATGGGATTAACTAAATCAAATCTTAAGGAGGGCAACCAATAAATAATGGATACATTCTGAGGGCCAGTAATTATATTATCGGCGCAATCTAAGTGTCAGTTAAATTTGGTGACTTTAAACTTAATTGGAAAATAATGCAAATGAGTGGTGTATAATGAATCAGTTGTGTTATAAAATGAACATGGGCAATGTTGCAAATAAAGTTGGTAATAGATCCCACATCGTGTGGAAATTAATGCAAATTATTGTCATAGAAAATGCGTATATATTATGACCTGTGTGGTATTCCTGTTAAATATTATTGTAGTTATTGTTATTATTAAAGTTGACCAACAATGGAGGTTATGTTTTGATGAAGAACTTCAGTGTTGATAATGAAAAACTGTTCAATATAGCAAGCACAGGTCCTGGGCGTTAGTAGCTATTGTCTCCTTATCTTTCTGTTATTGTTTAACTCTTTTCAGTTTTAATCAGTCTAATTATGTCCCACCAGAAGGTGAGATATGTATCTTTCTACCTGCATACAATTGACAAATCACAGACATTGTTATATGTGCCTATGTTAATATTTTTTTTGTATTTGGTTTGCACCATATTGTATCTTTACATACAAAATAAAACATCGTTCACACCTTTTCTGTATTCTATGCAGCCTTCAGATGTGCTTAGGTATTACTTTCAATGATGTACATTTTCAAACAACAAAGTTATTCTATCAAGAAAAAAATTCTTTTGAACAAACACCTCGCCATTTCCAAATTCCTGTGCATTTATTCTCCTAACATTTAATGTCTGCGCCTCGATTGATTATCAACCAATAAGAATCCAAGAATTTCAAACTCTCCCAAAGGGCGATGTGGTGAACCTATCAGTTGTAGTTTCTGCATGCACTTCCTGTTTTCTCTGCCATGAAAATCACGATTTTATTTTTTGAAAGGAGGGGCACTTAATGGATATATGAGAAAGTAAGATGTGAATAAACTAGTAAAAGGAAGAATATTTGGATTGATAATGTAATTGTCTTTGGATTGGTGGATATTTTATTTAATTGTAAAACTGCACTTTTCAGTTATCCATTTTATTATAGGGTTATAATAAAAGGTTTTTCACAAAATAGACTGAGGTGCCATTGTTATTGCAGCATCTAAAAATAAATGAATTACCCAAGAGTGATGTGCCCATAATTTATCTTTCATTGCTATCATCAAAATATCATTGTTATACTTAAATACCATCAATACAAAAGAGTGCTACAAATTTATCTCGTATCATGGCCACTAACTGTAAAAAAACGATTTTGTTTGGAAATGCCTGAAACATTCAAAAGATAAAATTATATATTTGTATTTATGGGATATATGTCTTGTTCATTATACTACATTCACAATCACAGTCAAAGACATATGATTCAGTTAGAAAGATTCAGTTGGCATTGATCTTATTGCTCAGTATGAAGAGAACTTTCTGTTGAATGAAAATTGGGTAACACAATTTGTAATGTGTATAATAATAACAATAACAAAACTTGCATTTGTTGTAAATATAAAGGTTTTTGCAATTTTTCTTCCATGTAGTAATAGACTTGCAACTGAACACTAAATATTCAAATATCTTGTGAAAATTATGTTTTTGTTTTATAGTCATATGAATAAATATGCTATTATAGAATTCTGAGCGATTTGTTGTATATTGCTGACATGAGGTCAGATTAAAGTAAAGTGTATTGAATAAAAACAAAACTTTTTTGCGTCATTGAATACTGTACACTTGAAAAAAATAGTATTATGAATATAAAGAGGCTAGGAATTATTTGAACAATAAATAAAGACAAAAGATTTGATTTATAACAAATATACACAAAAATTATTAAAAATATTTGGAGGCTTAACAGATAGTAATTATGATTTCAAGATTTCAGAGTTGATAAAGATTAAAGTTAAAAGTTGACAGCAATGGCATTTTTGACAAAAACACTTGTTACAAAATGGAAAGATGATGTGTATTTCTTCCATTGTTACATTCTATTTAGTTTTAAAGGCAAAGCTTCTAAACCCCTCTGCATAAATCTAAATAGTCCCACACAAAAAGTAGTAAGGTCTTGCATGGTGACCATTATTCTAGTTCTATATATTTGTGACCAAGCTTAATTAAGGAAGACAAATTGGAAAAATAGTAAGGCCCAATAAATAACGTTTTTTCCAATAATATGCCCTGACAAATAAAATAGGATGGGGGTGGATTTTTAATTTCATTTCATTTTTTGGTAACGTTGATCAAATATATTGCAGATGGGTATATACAAATGATGAAATTATAACTAAGAAGTTTGTTTTTTTCACATGGAAAGTCCAAAACTAGGGTAGGTTGAGAAATCAGAAACAATCTGTCCTGAGGTAAGACAATGCACTTGTATTGTTAATATATTGTTGCGATGGCAGCAACTGTTGGACGTTATGGCAACAACTGTTACATCATGAATCACTTTTTATTGCCAACTTTGCATAAAATCAACCTTGTGAAGAATGAAGTGGATTTATTTGTGATATGACCAGCACTAGGCTACAATTGAACAAAATAGCATTGGAATAGATTTTAAAATCAGGTAATTCTACACCATGTGTCAGGATCTATTTATTAAAATAATGATAGATTTGAAATATTCACAAAATTGTGACTACAGGTGGCACCATATGTTGTCTTCCAAGCATCCAAACATGGGACAACAACAAAAACTAGGGACGTCAACTGATGCAATAGTAGTACAGCAGAAAGAACTGGCAAAATCTTACACTGATGTGACAACTACAAAATTAATGGCCAGATGTCAAAGTGAGAGATAACTTTATTGGTGAGGGATGGGTACACAAGTGAGGCAAACATGAATAACCGAATGTACCTCATACAAGTAAGAGACAGGTAAATAACCAAGGAACAACTGTCTTTTCAGTACTGTTTAGGCTATATCACGTCAGGTAGAAGCTTTTCATGGGGACTCAATGCCCCACTCTTCAAAGAGTGAGTGGGGATATTTCTTTTGCATGATCACATAGACATGATAATACAAACCACGGCCTTTGATAACCAGTCACGGAGCACTGGCTGGAATGGGAAACAACTCAGTAGCAGATATCCACCTTTCTCAACCACAATATGATGGAAGGACTTATTCCAACCAGGATTGGAACCCTAGATCTTTAGCATGGTGAACAGACATCTTACCAATTGAACCACATCACACCCCCTCCCCCAAGACATTTGCACAAATGAGATAGACATAAGGTGACAGACAGAAATATAGATAACTTTTTTGCTGTTGACATTATGATGCTATCAAAAGCCAAAACTATGTTCCAGTCAGATGCACAATACACTTGAAAAAAAGAATTGTCTTCACACTTGAGATCTTCCTGATCATTGATCCAGAGTCAGTTTTTTTGATTCTCCAAGGTGACTTCTGGTAAATTGTACAGTTTATCTTCAAACCAGAGATCAATTTAGAATCATATTTGTGCTCTTTTCCTGGTCCATTTTTTATTTTCCAGTTTAATCTAACACACCTCATATAATCCTAGCAAGAGGGACCAATTTATGATATAATGGGGGTAGGAATGTACGTGGCCATACATCTCATGACCCATATGCTAAATACTGTAAATGGCTGTAATTTGTTTAACGTTAAGGAGAACAGGGACACTTCATACAGAGGATTACAGCGTATGAAATGTGTTGTTGATTGTTGCTGAGTAACCAATAGGTATGATGTTACTATTTCATTGATAAATATCCAAAGCACCACTATGATGTCATTACTCCTCAGTTGAACTATATGGAATAGTGCACCTTTGTAACACACCAAAGCCAGCTAAATAAGCAACACACCTCTGTTCAAAGGGGATTGATGTTGATATATACACATATGCATGGAAACATCATTCAGTGATCTTTTATGACTAATCCATTAACCAGTACTGGCAGTAGCTGTTGCATTTGACCTCATCACTGCCCAGTGATACAAAATTCGAAGTAAACAAAATATCATATTTCTTATAATTTCCCATGCTTTTTATGACAAAATTGAGAACATTTGCAAGTTTAATTATCAAAATTTAAGAACAGGTGTTCAGTGTACTCTAAATGTAATTATATTTAGTTTAAATAGAGGAGATTTTGATTCATGGTCTAAATTTTGAGATATCTAACTTCCTTCAAAGTCAACTCAAATATTAGCAAACCATGAGTGTCAAAAGTTAACATTTATTTGAATTATTTTATCTACAAAAAGGCAAATTACTTGAGTTTTAGACATTTTTAAAAATTCTGTCTATTTAATCTAAATAGCATCATTCTAGCTAAAGATTAATGCCTTAGTTTTGCAGATTGATAGTGTAGATATTCCCCAAAAGGTTATCTGGGTTAGCTCTTTCCTTTTTCTTTTACCAAATCTTTTTCTGATTTTTACTTCAACTTTGAATGTAAAATATTTAAAAATTATGAATTTTTAAATGCAAATTAAGAACCAAACAAGAAAAAAATCCATTCCTTTACATTTGATACATAAAAATCTGAAATCGGTTGTAGTTATTTTTATACAAAGCAATTATCTTGCACTTTTTGTGGTTCAAATGCGGGGGACAAGCTTTTTTGGTGGGAAATAAGAACTTTAGAAGACAATACTCCCCCTAATGTTAATAATATCTGTACTTAAAATTAAGTAAAATATAATTCCAATTTACTCTTCGAAAAGAGTGGGGCATTGTCTCGATGACATGTTTCTGTCTTCTGACTTCAAGGGATTACGCCACATACCATTTCAAATTCAGGAACCCTCATTCTTTTCAATTTGAAACTTGCATCATTTCTGAGAGCAATAATAAATAAGTTCTGTTTATTGCTCTAGCTCACTGTCTCAGATCATTTTGTAACTCTTACAATTCTTCAATTCAATTTTTAAACATCAGTTTCACTTTTATTTGACTGTAAGTCTCGTACCCGACAGAAATCTATTCCTACTTCTTTTTGTACTTGTCTCATGTACTTTCACGGCAGGATTGCCGAAATATAGATATTGATGCTGAGAACCTGTCCAATATCTTGGCGCCAAAATATAAATCTTACATTCATCCCGGAAATGACGTTGTTTGTTCTATTTATATACTTTAAGGCGGATATTTCCATTTGCGACACCTGCCACTGACCTACTTTAGCCGGTGATGTGTTGGACTGTAAACAGGTAACTAAAACTTATATTCTGTCATTTGTTTACCGCTACAAATGACAGAATATAAGTGTCAGATTTATACAGAATACTTGTGCAATGTCATATGTTAATCTTCGTCCCCATATTTGATCAGATTTATTCACGGCCATCAAAAATGTGTTGATTTCTACGGTTGCCAGCCCAGAGTAGCTTGCGCTCATCATGACATGTCATGCTCATTACTACTGCTTGTAACATATCCCAGAAAACAGATTTTGGCGCACAGTGAGGTACTGCTAGCTCCCAGACCTCTGACCAAAATCTGGGATATATGTAGTTTATGACATACTTTTTGTAGTTTTGAGCTGTCAGTAATGTTACAAATGGGTATAAAAAAAACCGCCATAATGACCTCAGTGAGGTGCCTAGATATGACATCATAATGTATTAAAATCGGGGCGCAAAACCTGGCCAACAGCAACATGTGGTATTGCCTGGGTTTCCATTGCTTTTCAGACAAATTCCTACATTTCTTGCCTTTCCGGTCAATACATATACTTTTTTGTAACACGGATGGTTCCTTTTTTGACAATGATTGCCGATAGGCAATCTTTGTCAAAAATAGGAACTATCTGTGTTATTCTGTGATGTAAAAGTGTAAAAGTGCGTGATGTAAAAGCAGAACGTTCAAAACGATGTCATCGTCTTCGTCCATCGTTGCATAAAATTATCCCTTTAAATTGCTTGGAAATGCTTCCCATTCGCAAGAACAAGGAATTATCAGTAAGTTTAGTTCAAATTTGGTGTAAATCGGACAATTAGAAGTCAGATGACATGCAAAAGTCTGATCGATGATTTGCACTTAGCGCCTGAGCGCTATTAGGGCAACTTACGTAATCGAGCCTGAAAAGTCACATCTTTGCATACAGTTGTGCTAAAAAAATCATTCACATACCAAATTTCTTGATTTTAAAAGATGGATCAAGATAATATTCCGTTTTGTGTTTTTTTTTTGTTTTTTTTAATTTTTTTTTTGTTTGTTGTAATTTTTGTTTTGTTTATTTTAATTTTTGTTCTGTTTGTTGACAGTTTTGGTCAGTTTGTTAATTTTTTTTCTCATCCGTGTTACATGTGGATCACCACTTTTTCTTGTTTATAACACAGATGGTCCCTCTTTTGAGATTGTGTCAGCAGTGGATCTCAAAAGAGGGACCATCTGTGGTACTCTGTGATCAGTATGGACATGGGGAAAGTGTCTTGTAATTACCTGTGGGTCGTGAATCATCATTTCCTGTGGTCAATATGAATCAAGTAGTTGACGCTACTGTGAAGTGTGTGTCTGAGACAGACTGTGTGTTACTTTATGAGGGGTGAAGCATTGGGGAGTTAGTAGACATTTTCTCTGGTTTGTTAATTGCTTTTATCTGTGGTCATTTTGGTTTGGCCAGTTGATGCCATGGTGGAGCGTCTGTCTGTCCATACAAAGTAGCATACATTGATAATCAGTTTCTTTACTTTTAGAAAGTGTGCTATGACATCACAGTTTTCTTTAGCTCTGCTGACTTCTGTGAAGTCACAGAGCTTTAGAAGTGGGGAAAATGTCTGTCTGTCCATTCATCCGTCTGTCTGTCTGTCAGCATTTTCTTTAAAAGTTTTTTCCAAAACTACCAGTGATATGTGTTCCAAATTTTTTGTACAGAGTTAGATATAGAAGTGAAGATTCAAATTCCTTCAAATCTTAGTGATGTCATAAATGACCTTAGTGCAGTGGCCTCGAGGTAAAATATTTTGTACGGAGCATATCTCAGAGGAAATTGAAACTTGGTATACAGTAATGTCTTATGTCATAGATGTACCTCTTCATACTGTTTTAGTCATATGACCTTTGACCTTGATACATTGATCTTGAATTCAAAATTTGTGAGCATGCAACATCTCACAACCATTTAAAAGGGAATAAACGTAGGCCAATGGCCTTAGAGTTATGCTGATCATTGCTTTTTTGTAATGTTTGTGAACATTTCTGGAAAATGCTTTGAAAATGATCATTTAAATCCTTTTCAAGAGCAAACTTGAGCAGATGATAATTTTTACCAATCAAAATGCATGTTACATATAAAATTTTGCGCCAACTTGCTATCTCGATTCTCATTGGCTAATTTTTTTATGCTATTCAAAATGGCAGCTTTTTGATAGCTATTAGATATTTTAAAACATAATCATAACAAAATGAAAAAGGATCTTAGCCTAATGGAAAATATATAGCATTAGTCCCCTGAAAATACAACATCTTGCCAACTAATAGCTAAGAACTCCACCCAGTAGTTTCAGAGGAGGTGATCAAAGCTGAAAGACAGATTGACAGAAAATTTCCCCTCTCTCACTTCAGATGCTATGCTGACGTAGTAATCAATGAGATATCAATGAATATCACGTCAAAACTGAATTGGGATCTTGTGTGGAAAACCATGCCTGTTTGCTAGTTGCACTTTATCTCAGTTAATTTGTTTTGATTCAAGTCAGCAGAGCTATCAACCCAGGGGTTTACCGTATGTTTCAGTGATCATTATGGTTTGAGCGATTGATGCCACTGTGGAGTATTTCTCTCATTTAAAGTAACCAATTTGACATGTTTGTCACAAAAATGTATATTTCAAACTTCACATAAAGATTTTGACATATTGTGGCGAATAACATCACAATATCTTACCACATTGACAAGAAACTAGTGGAAGCGTCTTGAGCCTGTCAGTTACCTTGTTTAAGAGAATAGTTTAAGTAAAATACTTTTTTAAAAAGAAATTATCTTGGCTGTAATGAGTTGATTATATTATACTCTTTTTCTCTTTTTAGTTGTAATGAGTCGCTGACGAGATGATCAGAAATAAGGCTTGAGTCGAGGTAGACGTGGAGAATGAGCATGTGCTGTATATGGCTCTTGATGTGAAAGGATAAATAATGTTGTGAACAATCTACTGGCATTTGTTTGTACTCTGGGTCATTTTATATATAGAATCAATATATCACTGCAAAAAGTACATCAATTGATTGGCATGAGGATCTAATTCTACAATACACCATCATGACTGACATAACAATTATTTGAAGCTATATAAATATAATCTTGTAAATGTGTGGTTTATTTAATAACATAGACTTTGAGGATGACTTTGATATTCAAATAAGCATTAATAACAACAGAAAATACTCTTATTAGAAATGAGAGAAAAGAGAAGTCAGAAACTACACTTGAACAAATATTTTTGTTTGTATTTAAAACTGGATTAAATCAATAAGAACAAATTACATTAAATTTTACTTTGTTATATTAAAAAGAAGATATAACAGAATATATGTCAGATTTCTCAAATAACAAATACTGTGTTCGAATTTACAAGGAAGAATTACATATGGTGTTTTGGATATTTAACACATATACAAATTTAGCCAAAATTGTGTAGAATATACAAATAAAAACAAAAGTGAAAAGATGATGAATTCGGCTGATGAAGGGGATGGGTTTGAGACGGCTGACGAGCAACTCATGGACCAGATAGACCGCGAGATCAAGGGTGGAGTACACAACCACTTTGCGTTGGAGACCAGATTCCTGCCAGGCGTCGACGAGGGTGACTGGCATGAGCAATCTAGGCTTCTCTCCGAAGGTGAGTTTTACTGCTTTCTTTTAGGTTTTAGATGAGAAAGACCCAGGTTGCTTAGTATTTGAAGCAAACGTCTCATAGTGGTGTATGATAGCAATGCGTGCTGCTATTTGGTCACATATTTTATGCATGATCAAATAGATGGCAGGCAGCCACTCCAGCTCTCACTGATTACACAGGTCTGGAATATAATTGCTTTATTCTAAATACAGTCTCAGTTTGAGACATTTAGAATAAAATAATATGGCGGTGATGGTCCAACTCATGCTGCATTGAGTTTTCTAGAACTACAAAGCTGAGTAAATATTTTTAATCATCATTTGTGAAACAATTCAAAAGTATTTCTAGGAAATGTTCTCAAACATTACAAAAAAGCAACACTGGTTAGCACAACTTAAGATATGTCACTGACGTTTTATATTGTGAAGAGTTCTATTGAAAAATTCTATGCCTCAATACACATATGTAGATCTATATATATTTGGCAATGTTTTGGAAGAGCTCTATGATAAGGTTAATTTGAACTAAAATTGACTTGATCAAAGTATAGATAGTACGTTTCCATATCTATAATATGCAAACAACAAGGATGCGTTGATGAACAGAAGTTAATTGTTGTGTAAGTAGGTCACAGATCTGTCGACATGCGACTTTTTATTTCTCAGCATAGAGTATAGGATATATTTAGATGATAAAGTATGGTGTTAATGCATTTTTTACATGTAAAGTTTGATGTAAATGCAATTTTCTCGAGTCAGGCCCACACCCGACCAGTTTTATCAATTTGGTGCTCATTTAAGTTCATTCAGTTTATCCTTTTGCTGTTTTCTTTTATCTTCATCTCCATCTCATTCATTAAACTAGTCTTTATGTTTTATTAGTCTCTCCTGTTATTAGTCTCTCCTGTTCTATACTTCTCCTGTAAGGACATTATTATGTGTGATCTTATACATATCTATGACCTTTATGGCCACTTAATGTTATCACATTTAGTTTTGACTAATTTGGCATCAACTTTTATAAACTGTCTATGTGATAACTAATTATTTAATGGGTGGAGATAAAGTTAATGATTATTAATATAGATGTTGCACTGAAAAGTTCCTGGTTAAAATTACATTCCCTGTTATCCCACATGATAATATAATATGTGAGTGACCTCCTGGGAGGGACCTGGACATGAAAATTATGATATGGGTTTAAGTGGTGCTGACCCAGCCACCATTGAGAGTAATTTTATGCATGTGGTAGAGCCTCCTGTGCCATATATACCAATATTATATAGATAGCACTGGCAGGACCATGTTACAGCAATTATATATCCCATTTGTCCTGTACATAGGGGGCCTCCTGTGCCATATATACCAGTATTATATAGATAGCACTGGCAGAACCATGTTACAGCAATGATATATCCCATTTGTCCTGTGCATAGGGGGCCTCCTGTGCCATATATACCAGTATTATATAGATAGCACTGGCAGGACCATGCTACAGCAATGATATATCCCATTTGTCCTGTACATGGGGGCTTCCTGTGCCGTATATACCAATATTATATAGATAGCACTGGCAGGACCATGCTACAGCAATGATATATCCCATTTGTCCTGGACATAGGGGGCCTCCTGTGCCATATATACCAGTATTATATAGATAGCACTGGCAGGACCATGCTACAGCAATGATATATCCCTTTCTTCCTGTACATAGGGGGCTTTCTGTGTTGAGGACCAGTATGGTAATGATAGCACTGGCAGGACGATGTTACAGCAATAATATATATCCTTTAAATCCTGTGCCATTTGCACTAGTTAGTCCTGCATTGGCAACACTGGCTGAAAGTGCAGTCCAATTAAGATGTGAAAAAAACATGGAAACACATCTACATGTAGATAATTTCATGAAAGGAGCAATTGGCTGTGTATATGATCAGTTATTTTCCAAGTAATTCATTTGATTGTTAATAATCCAATACTTTTCACTATTGATGACAAAGAATTAATCAATTTATAGATTTTAGTCAATTTAGGCAGTTTGAATCAATCTTAAAATGATTAATAACCTGCTCTGTAATTGGTCGGCTCTTGGACATGGTCACGCACACCTATACTCAAAAGCAATTTAGAATAGATCATTTATTATTTTATTTTTTATTTTTTTTTGGGGGGGGGGCATATTTGAAATATCTAGTTAGAAAAGTATATCATTGATGTATCAGTTTGTTTGTTTAAGATCTTTACACCGCTTAAAGTCATTTCTTGATGAGACCTGATTTATTAGCTTTCAACATGAGAAAAATATCTAGTTAGAAAAGTATATCATTGATGTATCAGTTTGTTTGTTTAAGATCTTTACACCGCTTAAAGTCATTTCTTGATGAGACCTGATTTATTAGTTTTCAACATGAGAAAAAAATCAGGATTTTTCTTTTCACCCCCCCCCCCCCCAAAAAAAATGTTCCATTCCCTAATTGTTTTTTTCTTACTGTTTTGGTGTACGTGTCACCTTCACTCATTAATTGTTGTGCTCACATAAAAATGACAGCAATTGACCATTTAACAACATGTGCAAAATATCTGACTCATTAAATGACTGAAATTTTTTTTAAATGATGTAAAACCCCAAACAAACTGATGTATCAATGATATACTTTTCCAACATAATTTCAAATATAATAATCCCCCCTCTTAAATTGTAATGATAGAGTCAAAATTACTTTTGAAAAGTTTTGAACATTTGGAATGGGCATGTACATGTGTACACACAAGAATGCCACCAAGTTAGGTCATGAGACTTGGTGATATTATGCAATATTATGACCGAATAATGTCATGCCACAACTCAGCTCCACTGAAATCAATTTTTTCATCCATATATTATACATATTTCATAATTTTGTGCATAATATGTTAATTTATATATATATAGATATAATATGGCCACAGCTGTGAGTGACCAGGTGAAGTCATGCGGTAAACTTGTGTGAGCTCATTAAAGGGATTAAGCATCAATTCTACAATTCGGTGAAATTGAAAGCTTAGCCACATATGAATATCATGACAAATTAAAATTATAATAGAGTAATAATATAAGTTACTGTAAGTCTAAGACATAAGAGCTGCACTCTCAGCACAGGTCTGGCTGAGCCATAAGCTGCATGTGACGGGTAAACACGGGTAGCATGAACTTTGTTTGACCTCAATTCAGGCTCAAAGTAGGGTAGCTCTGTTTGACGTCATTCTGGCACTATTCAAAGGACAATAACTTTGATGATGTCATAAGCATATTGTCATACTCTTACGATGTCATTTTACCTTTCAGTGCTTCTATGGTCACACACCACATAAAAATGACACCAAGAAAGAAGTGTGCTTTCATAAAGGGGCAATAGATTAGGGTCTTGTTAAAATAGAATTAACAGGCAAACATGGGGAGGCATCAATAAAATAGAAAATAGACATCAAAATAGACATCATTTATCACCAATATGTGAATTTTAAACGTTTTTTTTCTTCAAAATCTGTGCTTAATCCCTTTAAATTGTTTTATACTGCATTACAGGGTCTGTATTTAGTCTGCATTACAGAGTTTGCATTACAGAGGTAGTATTCAGTTACTACCTCTGCAGTCATTGCTCTATATTTGAAATCATTCAGTTATAAATACTTGCCTTGCTCACAAAAATATCATAAAATCTTAATTGACCAACATCAGGTCATAAACTGTAATCAGGTGTCTGACACATAAACTGACCAATTAGTACAACTGCCAATGCAAACAAATCTATTTTTATTCTTTCACATATCAATGATATACTTTATCCACCCAAATGTTGTTTCCAATATACCCCCCCCCCCCTCAAAACAGGGCAATGACGGCAGAGGCAGTGAGAACTGCCGATGCAGTGCAGAATAGCCATATGTCTCAGAGGTCGTATGTGACTTGCCCTTGCCATGCAATTCGAACCAGTGAGACATGCTTCCTGATATATCAATTGGAAATATTGCATTACACTGGGCATATTCTTTATCAGGCCTTGACATATAGAGAAAAATGTTGGTTGCCCAGTTTGGCCACCAGAGCATGAGAAGTACCCTCCATGGAAGGACTTCTCTATCATATCAGTCCCTGCCACCAAAGCTATAAATGTGTGCACAGAATCAACCGCAAATCATCAGTATTCAGAAGAATCTGGCTGGCATCTCATTGGTGAAAGAATATAAATAGATTTGTTTTTCTATTGCCAGTTGTACTGATTGGCCAGTTTATGTGCCAGAAACCTGGTTACAGTTTATGACCTGATGTTGGTCAATTCAGATTTGATGATATTTTCGTGAGCAAGGCAAGTATTTATGACTCGGGGATTTCCAAACTTTGAATGAGATCAAAAGCAGGGCAATGACTGCAGAGGTAGTAAATGAATACCAGCTGTGTGGTGCAGAGTTACATGAGAAGTGGTGGCCTCGGGACAATAGGATGTGTGATACAATAAATAGCATTGTACATTAGGCTGTGTTGTGACTAGTGGGGGTTACTTGTCAGAAGTCCATTGATTGTGACAAGAGACAAATATCTATCAAGGATGAGAATAAAATCAAGATAGTTTGGGCCACTTAAATGCCAAAAATAAGGTTGCCCAACTGGGCCATTACAACAGAGCATTCGCTGGTCCAAAGATAGGATCTGGTGGCCCTGGGCCACCGGGCCAGTACGTAATTCAAGGCCTGCTTATTCATCTCCCATCACTTCAATATCACCCTTGCATTGAATAAATCATGTTTTATCGACTGCAAAATCTACAAAATGTAGGGGAAATTAGTCTTTTACAGTTTTCTCTTTGTTCACATATTTGTAGATAAGGTTTTTCAGACATGTAATTTATCTCTAAATTTTATGCATGGTTCCATGTAATAGTCAATCTTAACTCTTTACCAGTTTATAACTGCCAATATAAAAATAAAGGATTTAAAGAGTACCCTCCATTGCAGGACTTCTCTATCATATCAGTCCCTGCGACCAAAGCTATAAATGTGCGCACAGAATCAAACACAAGTCATCAGTATTCAGAAAAGTCTGGCTGTGAACGGATCGACGTGGAGGAAATGCCAACTGAAGTAGATTCTGTTCTGATTGCTGATTGGTCAGTTGGTCAGACACCTGATTGGCCAGTTTAAAAGTCAGACACCAAACTCCACCAGAGGGCGACATGGTGAACCTATCACAGTAATAGTTTGCGTGTGCCTCTGGTGGACAGTGTGGTCAGACACCTGATCCTAAGTTATCACCTGATGTAGGTCAATTTGTATTGGATGTTTTTTTTTCTGGTGAACAAGACCACTAAACTTCCAAAAATTCCAACCATTGAATGAAATAAAAAAACAAACAGAACAGGGCAATGACTGCAGAGGTAGTAAGAAGACTGAACGACAAGCAATTTTACTGATGTAATGCAGAGTATCTAAAGAGGTGAAACTTTGAGATAAGTGCTCTTCTGTGGAGGCACAATATAGGATGAAATCAACAATGCTTTGCTGTAAACAACATATCCATGTCAATATCTTTCCACCTCCAAAAGCTCATTGCTTAAATAGGTCAACTGATTTAAATAACAATAGTCAACCTGTGACAGATGTTTACCTGGTTGACCTCTATAAAATGTTTTCCTGGCAAGAAAATGCACTAAAGTAGAGCTATTAAGAGATTTGAATAAGGAATGATCATAATGCTTAAAACCTTGCTCTTAAACTTTACAAATATATGCATCATGCAAGGTGCTGTTGAAAAATTAAATGTTTTGTTATGGTCCAGCTCTTAGTGAGTGCTGAAATGTACATGTTGTCGCTGGATCAGTCTCAATGTTGTGTTTATTTCGAGGTTTTCCTGCCAGGATAATGTCAGAACTTACGCAATCTTAGAACTCTTAGCACTTAGCTCTGAGCAATAGACCTTGTCATGTGGGACCAATTCTCAGTTGTCAAATAAAATATCACTGATCACAGTGGCCAAGCAGCCAAGACTGCCAGTGAACCCTGACAGTCACAGCGTACCTTGCTGGCAGAGTGGATATGGCATGTGGCCACCCATGCTATCATTATGCTCTGAGGTAGATCTACGAGAAAGTCTTCTATTGCAAAAGCTACTGTATGAAACATAGACATCTGTTTGCCGTGAAATATCATTGAAATGGATGGGAATTAATTAATACTGGTGTGGAGCAAGGATAAGTTTGTCCCTGTAACACATCCACACAGTGATAAGTTCTGTCCTTGTTTTATGCTAATGGGACAAAATAGTGAATGTTCAGGCCACCATCTGCAGGACAACGACAAAGTCAACAGCTGTATGTCACTGTATTGATTGTGGAACTGTATGTTAATGCGAAAAGTGATAAAATCTGTATGCAGAGATAGAATTCTGGGAAGAGGCACATATTTGTGCTTGTCACTATTTTTGTAGTGTTGTCTAGGTTAAGTGAATCTTATGCACAAACGCAATGAAATGAAGCAACTGTTAAGTTTCAAAAAGTAGGATTTTGGTATAAGGCTTTCTCCTGATCCTGATCGCCATCATTCTTACAAGCCAAGGAAGGATTCTGAACATAAGAGTGTGTTCCTTCTGATAACAGGAATACTAAGATAGATGAAAAAGTGATACAGTGAAAAAAGTGAAATAGCAAAGAAAATGACAGAGTTAATCAAAAGGGTGAAGACTGAGATCAAGAACTACAGCACATTTCAGTCCAATGAGGAGACGAAGGAAAAAATACAAGGCAGGTATATCCGTGTTTATATGAGAAGTTGTTGTGTTCTCTGGCCGATATATGGTGGTGTAAACATAAAACATTAAGAATGAGAACCATTATAATGGGATTAAATGCGTCCATACCATACTCTGATCCTCAATATTGTTTGGATTGGCAAATGATGCCAATAATTGAGGTACTTGAAGGATAGGTAACTTTCAGTACCTCATAGTAATCTATCTGTCTGTCCTGTGTTTGTGTGTGTGTGTGTGCATGTTTGTGTGCATTATCAAAGGCACTGGGTTTCTTTATAGATGAGGCATCTGAGTATCTATGGGTTATAGTTGGTAATACAGGTATATAACTTATTTTAGGCCATAAGCATTTGAGCAATGGTAAGTTTCAACCAATTTGAGTCAATTAACGATTTTGAGTCATTTGATGATTTTGACATTTTACAAAACCTTTTTGTGGCCAATCTGAATAATTTAATGACTTATTTTGACAAAACATAAAAATGTCATGAAGTAAGATTGACTTGATGTCCACACATCATGTAAATTAATATCTTGGAATGACCCAGAAATGATGTTTCTGATTTCCTGCAGCCATTGACAGATCCTTTACTTTTGT
The DNA here is from genome assembly GCA_949316495.1 of Amphiduros pacificus. Lineage (NCBI taxonomy): Eukaryota > Metazoa > Annelida > Polychaeta > Phyllodocida > Hesionidae > Amphiduros > Amphiduros pacificus. Next base: position 9,379,208 of record OX439001.1, on the reverse strand, counting down.
TTGCAAGTTTTATAAGGTTGCATAATATCAGGGACGTTGACTAAATTGATCCTTTGATCCTTGGTTGCTTGTTACATAAGCTTATGTAACATCAGTCAGGGGACATATGGGAATGATCCTTTGATTTTTTGGGTTGCTAGGCAACTGTGACTAAGTGGGGCAGTGATGATCAGATCCCATCCTTATCACTTACACAGCTCCCTCTAGTCTTTCTATTGTTGTACTTGTAAGTTAATATACTTTAAGTAAGAATGCCCTGGCTGGAAAACTTATTGACCAACATTTGAACCATCAATACTTAAAATAACTTCTGACTTAGCTGCTGCTGATATTAAAAGGAGTGTTGTATACTCTGTGAAGGCATTATTTCAGCAGCAGCGTACACAGTGTGTCCCCATCCATGGAAGCCTGATGTACAATGAAGCCAATAACAATTTGGGAAAGCATGACAATACATGTGGTGTTATAAAGTTACACTATAGACTATGTTTATTGTTAACAGTATGTAGGCCACTGCCACAGGGGTGGGACAGGGGTCTTGATATTTATCAGTGAGAAAGAATTAGATCAAACATAAAAGCACAGAGTAAAAGAGCTACATCATGTCGTCAGATATCAAACAGTATAGTTTTTAGGAATCTAGCTTATTACAGATTATTACAGTGCCTTTTATAGCATTTATCACAAGGTATCTAGTTATTTAAGTAATAAATGTAGAGTTTAAAATGTGCATCTTCTTGTGGCAGTAATTGAACTATTATTACTTTTTTTTAGTGTTTATACAAGAGCAGGGCGAGACAAGGTCCAATAAAAATGATCTAAAGGATTTTAAGATTTTGAGAGGATAGGTTAATCAGTATGTTCACAATGTCAGGCAATAAACAGACAAAAGACAATAGAGATGTAGTGACTGCATAGGAATGAGATAAGGACACATTGATGGGATTCATCTAGCAGATTACATCAAAGCTTGGTTTCAACATCACTGCTAGTTGACAATATGTATGGTAATATGTGTGCAAAAACAATAACAAGAGGTACAGCAAGGTTTTACATTTACATTTCACTGACAAACTGTTCTGAAATAATGATTAGTCAAGGCGTTTGTTTGCCATTTGGTGCCATATCAAACCTAATTTTACGTTCTGAGAAAATTTAAATACAGAGTCGCATGTAATGGATCAATAATACATGCTTATGTAGTAGTATTGAGCATATATGCCTTACCAAAACTGTTATTGAGCACAACTATGGAAGAGCAATATCCTTTCACCTGTAGAAAGAAGTCGTTTGGGGGAATGTCCAAATTTACCACAACATGTCTGATACAATTTCAACAAATGAAAGGGTTTAAAAGGAATAAATAAACATAAATGAGTTTAATCTCACCATATGCAGACACCCAATCCCCCTTTTGAGTTCTAAGTGATTACTGTCTGGAGAAAATAATCTTATTTCAGCTTCAGAACCTCAAAATCAATGAAAACAGAACCTCAAAATCAATGAAAACAGAACTGGATGAGTTTTGACAAGTTAGTGTTGTGTCCACTACCTGTGAACATGTTTAAGGCAAACTTGTGATTATTACTTGTGATTATTTACACCTCATCAGATGACCTTATTTGAGTAGTGTTCACACATGACCAAGCGATGAGGCATACCTTGTTGCTTGTTCAAGTCATAATAAGGTCATGCATTGTATATGCATGACCTTATGTAGTCAAGTTCATGCATGAGCAAACAGATGTCCTGCTTCAAATGATCACGCCCTTGAGTTGTACATATGCAGCTCCGGGTGCTGCAACTCCATCTCATTATCATAGGTTTTGTTCTTAAAGATATTAAGAGTAAACTATTAGTATGTTGCCATTAATGAGGAGTGAGATGATGGTGGTACTGATGCTGCTGCTTTGTTACAGACGATACTGATGATGACTACAACGTTGGCCGCATCATTAACGGAGACACCTACACCGTGGAAGATGCCGTCGAGAGCATGGGATTTGGCTGGTTCCAGATCAAAGTCTTTGTTGTCTGCGGTCTCTTCTCGGTGAGTAGTTCACAATTTTTTAACACATTATGTTGAAAGTATTAGATATAAATCTGGTGTGTATGTGTGTGTGTGTGTGTGTGTGTGTGTGTGTGTGTGAGTGATATACAGGGCTTAATATTGAACAATTTGAAGAATTTTTGGAGTCTCAAGGACAGTATTTGAATTTTACTGACCTAGGTTAAAAGGAACATTTCTCAAATTATCACTGTTTTATGTTATGAACAAATAGATTTGACGAGACGTTTTTTGTGATGTGAACAACTTCACTAACCATTGATCAAAACTTTTTGGCCCTCAAATATCCTCAAAATAATCTGATTTGAAATATGATTTATTTGCAGGCGACAGATGCTCTGGAGATGTTACTGTTGTCTGTGCTGTCCCCAGAACTCAGGTGTGAGTGGGGACTATCAGAGTTTGAAATACCCCTCATGACAACCGTAAGTTTCAGGCATAAATGGTGGAAACATTATATAACTTTGATTTTTATGTACAAAAATGTCCTGTAATGTTTAAAGACCAAATTTAGAACAAAGACTAATTACTGCACAACCAGTACATTTTTTAACGTTTCTTCGTTTCAGTTTGTTTTTGTTGGGATGTTTGTTGGCTCATCATTGTGGGGATCCTGGGCAGACAAATACGGACGATGGATGGTGAGCAGTTTCTCTTTAGTTTGTGATTGTGATCCACAGTCTGACCTGAATCCATGACCTCCATTCATAATCTCTGTGCTGCTCTCTTAACTTAATTCATGATCTGTCAAATATTCTGTCAAATGTAGGATCCCCTATATTTGGGTATAACTGATTTGTGACCCATGCCTATGATGTAGCAGTAATCTGACCCATGCCTATGATCTAGCAGTGATCTAACCCATGCCTGTGATGTAGCAGTAATCTGACACATATTGTAGCAGTACTCTGACCCATGCCTATGGTGTAGCAGTAATCTGACCCATGCCTATGATGTAGCAGTAATCAGACCCATGCTTATGATGTAACAATAATCAGACCCATGCCTATGATGTAGCAGTAATCTGACTCATGCCTATGAAGTAGCAGTAATCTGACCCATGCCTATGAAGTAGCAGTAATCTGATCCATGCCTATGATGTAGCAGTAATCTGTGACCCATGCATATGATGTAGCAGTAATTTGACCCATGCTTATGATCTAGCAGTAATCTGACCCATGCCTATGATGTAGCAGTAATCTGACCCATGCCTAAGATACAGCAGTAATCTGACCCATGCCTAAGATACAGCAGTAATCTGACCCATGCCTAAGATACAGCAGTAATCTGACCCATGCCTAGGATACAGCAGTAATCTGACCCATGCCTAGGATACAGCAGTAATCTGACCCATGCCTGTGATGTAGCAGTAATCAGACCCATATTGCAGCAGTAATCTGACCCATGCTTATGATGTAGCAGTAATCTGACCCATGCCTAAGATACAGCAGTAATCTGACCCATGCCTAAGATACAGCAGTAATCTGACCCATGCCTAGGATACAGCAGTAATCTGACCCATGTCTATGATGTAGCAGTAATCAGACCCATATTGTAGCAGTAATCTGACCCATGCATATGAAGTAGCAGTAATCTGACCCATGCCTATGATGTAGCAGTACTCTGACCCATGCCTATGATACAGCAGTAATCTGACCCATGCCTATGATACAGCAGTACTCTGACCCATGCCTAAGATACAGCAGTAATCTGACCCATGCCTATGATGTAGCAGTAATCTGACCCATGCTTATGATCTAGCAGTAATCTGACCCATGCTTATGATCTAGCAGTACTCTGACCCATGCCTATGAGTATTTTGGTCAATGTTCTCTGATTAAAGGATTGATTGTTTCAGATATGTTTTCTGGCAGCCATATGGATATGCTACTATGGTGTGATGACCGCCTTCAGTCCTAACTACCTGTGGATCATAGTGCTTCGTGCTCTGGTCGGGGCTGGCTTCGGGGGAGCTGTGCAGTCGTTAGTATCTACCTATCAGTTGCAATAGATTGAAAAAGCATGATAAAAGATCTTTGTCAAAATGCTTATGAACCCAAGAAAACTATGACGTTTACATAGATTCCTTTCAAAAACTCTTCTCCCCTTTCATCGTGTTTTGTTTAAGTATGCCATGATTTTAATTTGTGAAAAAAATTAGTGCTGTTGATTTGATTTCTGTTTAACACAAAATTAGTCAACGTTTATCAGCATGAACTGGTAACACTATAATATACTGATGCTTGAATTAGCTTTACCCCCCAACCTTTACACAAATAGCAAATAATAAGTTTGATCAATCACAGGAGATCACCCAACGATTTCTGTTCTTTATGCATTTCCCCCAGCACCCTGAAGCCGCACTATCTCACCACTTTCCTGAATTTATTATCAATTTCCAAAGAAAATTCAGAATGATAATGATTTTTACTAATACCTATCACCCTGTGTGCAAGCAAGGCCCTCTTTCTCGAAATTATCACCCCCCATCTTAAATCCTGAACGTACCCCCCCCCCCCCCCCCCACACACACACACATTAACTCTCAGCTCTCTAAGATTGGAATGTTGTTTGTTTTTTTATTTTAGATTTACTTTGATGGCAGAATACATACCCTCTAAATATAGAGCTAAAGTGCTTATAATTTATAATGTGAGTAAAACCGATATCTTACGGGGAGTCATCCAACATCTTTGTATACACCTTGCCATTTATGTTTTTTTTCTTCTTGAAATTCAGTGAAGAGGGAAATATGGTGCATTGTGAATTGTATAAACCTAGGTCTCAAAATGAAGTGTTTTTTTGTGTCAATCAATCATTTTTTTCTCCTTTGATTTAATAATTCACTGTTGAAGATAAAATAGATTCTCTGAAAGTGTAGTTGTAATATTGATTTAGGAGTGTTATTTTTTTTTCAGCTGACATGGGCACTGGGCAGTTGTTTTGAAATTTGGTTAGCTTATTTCACACTCCCCACGTTGGGGTGGCGCTACCTGGTGGCATTCTCAGCGTTACCTTCATTCATCACACTCTTCTTTCTTTGGGTAAGTAATAATTACTTACAAGTAAATAATACAAAATCATATGGCTGGACGAACTGTCTAGGATCATAACAGGTTGTGTGAAACTATTACTGGTAGTTGATAAATTTATATTTACAAAAGACTTTTGTACTTGTTTGTAAACATAATAATTTCTGAGTCATTCTGGTCAAATATGTAAGTGCTAAAGAAAATGTAAATGTACAACAGCTGTTTTTGACCACTACATGGAGTCCTGTACTATTTTTTTTACAGGAATATGAATCTGTGAAGTGTTTTTTATTTTTATTATTTGCAAAATTAAATTAATGTCAGGCACCAGATGTCACATCAAATCAAAGCCGCAGTTGTGGACATTATGATTTGGAGTTTGAGTCTCAGATAAGATGTGAAACAGCAAAGTGATTAAGTTGAAAACACAGCTTCTCGCAATGACGAAATATGAAGTATCAATTTTATTTCCATGTAATAGTATAAACTTGCCATGTGACAATACAAGATCTGGAAAGCTTAAGGTCACTGAAGGTCACCCGACATGAAAAATAAAACCTGTGACCTTCATCTTCATCTCCAATTATTAATATTCAAGGTCTCAGTGTCCGAAATCCAATTTGTTCTGCACATGAGGACATAGCATTGAAACTTTATGGCTGCTTAACATGCGAGTGTTGCGGGGATATGTTCTTTACAAACTGCATACTCAGATTTTTGATAATTTAGAAATCTAGGTGACATCAACATATATTTCATTACATTGTAGCACTGTCGATTTAACATTCAGACCTTGATAGTGGCCAATCAGTAGGTAGATTAAGAGCATGTTTAGAACCACGCCCTCCCTGATCATGGTGCTGTAGATTGTCAGCCAATTAAAGCCATGCCCTGATCATAGTTGAGAAGTTTGAAAGCCAGATAAGTTCCAAGCTGTGATCATAGTGGGGTAGATTGACAGTTTTTCCAGGACCACATCCTGGTCATAGTGGGGTAGTTTGACAGTTTTTCCAGGACCACATCCTGGTCATAGTGGGGTAGTTTGACATCTTTATAGAACCATGACCTTGACATAGTTGGGCAGTTTGACAACTTATTCAGAACTCCGCCTTGATGAGAGTGGGGTAGTTTGACAACTTATTCAGAACCCCACCTTGATGAGAGTGGGGTAGTTTGACAACTTATTCAGAACTCTGCCTTGATGAGAGTGGGCTAGTTTGACAACTTATTCAGAACCCTGCCTTGATGAGAGTGGGGTAGTTTGACAACTTATTCAGAACCCTGCCTTGATGAGAGTGGGGTAGTTTGACAACTTATTCAGAACCCCACCTTGATGAGAGTGGGGCAGTTTGACAACTTATTCAGAACTCCGCCTTGATGAGAGTGGGGTAGTTTGACAACTTATTCAGAACCCCACCTTGATGAGAGTGGGGTAGTTTGACAACTTATTCAGAACTCCGCCTTGATGAGAGTGGGCTAGTTTGACAACTTATTCAGAACCCTGCCTTGATGAGAGTGGGGTAGTTTGACAACTTATTCAGAACCCTGCCTTGATGAGAGTGGGGTAGTTTGACAACTTATTCAGAACCCCACCTTGATGAGAGTGGGGTAGTTTGACAACTTATTCATAACCCCGCCTTGATGAGAGTGGGGTAGTTTGACAACTTATTCATAACCCCGCCTTGATGAGAGTGGGGTAGTTTGACAACTTATTCATAACCCCGCCTTGATGAGAGTGGGTTAGCCTGACAGACGTAGAGCAGGAGGGCATCCATGATAGGTCCTCCAACAGGACCGGTGACCTTGCCCTGCATGTTCTCTTTACATAGGTAGTGATTTCCGCACACGCTGATGTGGTTCAGTGCCCTTGTGCCCTTGAAGCTGATGCCAAACACCTCGACACCTAACGGCTCAAGCTTGGCTCGCACATAGCAGTTGGCTGCAGCTATGGCGAAATTATTCCTCGTCCCGCGATTCCTCACTTTTTTAACTTTATCAGGAAAGGCTGTGGTTGATATCCATATGAGCCGTATATTTTTGTGATTTAAAAGTGTGGTCTCTATTGCTCTTTCAATTTGATAAAAATTGTTGAGGTAGTGGGAAAAAGATCGGAGGCTTAGGTCCCACATTGCAAAGTTCAGTAACACCAGGTGATGTTGGCTTTGGTTTGCAAATCTTGGCTGTATTTTGTGCAACATTTCTACTGCTGATTCTATGAAGTTGATACTTTCATAGTGGAGATTCTGGTTTTTGTATGAATGCCGAAAGACTCTGGGCATTTTCCTGTCTAATATTCCTAATCTGTTAAGTAGATAATAGAAATTAAACCTCATATGAGAATCACCAATAAATGTTACTGTTTCATAGCTCTTTAAACAAGATCCAAGCTTATTAGAATTTGGCTGATGGATCACACAGTTATCCACACGTAACTGCCACCTAGTGGCTCTGTCTTTAATCCAAGTAATATCTCCATGCTGATTTATGGAACAGATTTGGTCATTGCTGACAGTCTGCAAATAGTTTTGTTTCAAAACGTTCCAAAAATCTTCTTTCAAGCATATTTGTTTATCGCGAATTTTATATCTCATAGGATTTATTTTCAAGTTCCTAAATGCTGTGAAATCTGTGAACATTAGATAAACTTGGATGTTCACACACCGATCTGTCATGAGACATGATATGGAGTAGATTCCATTAAAGTTATCGTGGACGCCACACATTCGCATCTCCAGGTCCGTCTTTGACATGACACGCAAGCAAGAGCCACCCCTGCTGCTTTCTATCTCATTAAGTTCCAAATTCATGAAGAGCTTTTGATTTTTATATTCAGTGCTGACTTTGGACAGCGTATAGTTGTACAATGTTCTGCTAGGTGGCAACACCTGACCTTCTGACCTCATTAGAGATAAATAATACTGCAGCTGGTGCGAGTTAAGGTCATCACAACAGGTGTCATTCAGCCTAGTGTCCCCTAACATATTTTCATCTGCCACACCTTGTTTAGATATATTTCCATTTATCGTCTTTCTTTTAGGGTTATAAGTTTTATTCCAAAACATATCCGCCACACACAACCAAATTACGAATAATCCAAATATAGAGATTTTCTTACAAGATTTCATACATGCATCACCGAACATTCTGAGAACGAATATTGTTCATATCAATTATTTGTAGAAAAGTACCTTGATGTAATGTCCATATCAATTATTGTAGAAAAGTAGCTTGATGTAATGACACAATTATGAATGTCCTTTCCTCAGAGAATTTGTCATCAACCCAGAGCACACTTGGAAAATCTGGAGTTTAATCCTGGAAAATAGATAGCAGTTCTTATATGAATATGCCTGCTGTGGAGCACTGTTCACAATGTTTGTGAATATATACTAATATTGTGATGATTTTTTGTTATCATGAATCAGATATCTCCCGCCTTGTGTCGCGTGTCCTGGCTTTTAAATCATGAAGCATTATCTGAAAAGAACAGTGTGATTTTTTGTTTCGAATCAGTATTAACACGACCACACCTCACAAAATCAAAACATCGGTAAAAGTACTTGTAAATATTATGCTGAATTAGAAAGATAATTTTGAATTAAGATGATAAGAGTAAGAAAAATTGGCTTCAATCGTTTTGAAATTATTTAAGTCAATTAGTAATCCTTATCAAGTAGATTGACCAATCAGCATTGATTAAAAAGACAAATGTGGGTAATGAGTTAATTTTTGCAATGTCCATGTCTCTCTATATATAAATGTATGTATCAAATATTGTCTGCCACTGGTACCATATCACTAGTAACAAGCATTGTCTGCCACTGGTACCATATCATTATGTGCAACAAGCATTGTCTGCCACTGGTACCATATCATTATGTGCAACAAGCATGGTCTGCCACTGGTACCATATCATTTTATGTAATAAGCATGGTTTGCCCCTGGTACCATATCATTTTATGTAATAAGCATGGTCTGCCACTGGTATGGTACCATATCATTATGTGCAACAAACATTGTCTGCCACTGGTACCATATCATTATATGTAACAACCATTGTCTGCCACTGGTACCATATCATTTTATGTAACAAGCATGGTCTGCCCCTGGTACCATATCATTATGTGCAACAAACATTGTCTGCAACTGGTACCATATCATTATGTGGAACAAGCATGGTCTGCCCCTGGTACCATATCATTATGTGCAACAAACATTGTCTGCCACTGGTACCATATCATTTTATGTAACAAGCATTGTCTGCCACTGGTACTATATCATTATGTGTAACAAACATTGTCTGCCACTAGTACCATATTATGTGTAACAAGCATGGTCTGCCCCTGGTACCATATCATTATGTGCAACAAACATTGTCTACCACTGGTACCATATCATTATATGTAACAAGCATTGTCTGCCACTGGTACCATATCACTAGTAACAAGCATGGTCTGCCACTGGCACCATATCACTAGTAACAAGCATGGTCTGCCCCTAGGACCATATCATGATGTGCAACAAACATTGTCTGCCACTGGTACCATGTCATTATGTGTAACAAACATTGTCTGCCACTGGTACCATATCATTATATGTAACAAGCATTGTCTGCCACTGGTACCATATCATTATGTGCAACAAACATTGTCTACCACTGGTACCATATCATTATATGTAACAAGCATTGTCTGCCACTGGTACCATATCACTAGTAACAAGCATGGTCTGCCACTGGCACCATATCACTAGTAACAAGCATGGTCTGCCCCTAGTACCATATCATTATGTGCAACAAACATTGTCTGCCACTGGTACCATATCATTATATGTAACAAGCATGGTCTGCCCCTGGTACCATATCATTTTATGTAACAAGCATGGTGTGCCCCTGGTACCATATCATTTTATGTAATAAGCATGGTTTGCCCCTGGTACCATATCATTTTATGTAACAAGCATGGTGTGCCCCTGGTACCATATCATTTTATGTAACAAGCATGGTGTGCCCCTGGTACCATATCATTTTATGTAACAAGCATGGTTTGCCCCTGGTACCATATCATTTTATGTAATAAGCATGGTTTGCCCCTGGTACCATATCATTTTATGTAACAAGCATGGTTTGCCCCTGGTACCATATCATTTTATGTAACAAGCATGGTGTGCCCCTGGTACCATATCATTTTATGTAACAAGCATGGTGTGCCCCTGGTACCATATCATTTTATGTAATAAGCATGGTTTGCCCCTGGTACCATATCATTTTATGTAACAAGCATGGTGTGCCCCTGGTACCATATCATTTTATGTAACAAGCATGGTGTGCCCCTGGTACCATATCATTTTATGTAATAAGCATGGTCTGCCCCTGGTATGGTACCATATCATTATGTGCAACAAACATTGTCTGCCACTGGTACCATATCATTATATGTAACAACCATTGTCTGCCACTGGTACCATATCATTATATGTAACAAGCATGGTCTGCCCCTGGTACCATATCATTATGTGCAACAAACATTGTCTGCAACTGGTACCATATCATTATGTGCAACAAGCATTGTCTGCCACTAGTACCATATTATGTGTAACAAGCATGGTCTGCCCCTGGTACCATATCATTATGTGCAACAAACATTGTCTGCCACTGGTACCATTTCATTTTATGTAACAAACATTGTCTGCCACTAGTACCATATTATGTGTAACAAGCATGGTCTGCCCCTGGTACCATATCATTATGTGCAACAAACATTGTCTACCACTGGTACCATATCATTATATGTAACAAGCATTGTCTGCCACTGGTACCATATCACTAGTAACAAGCATGGTCTGCCCCTAGTACCATATCATTATGTGCAACAAGCATTGTCTGCCACTGGTACCATATCATTATGTGTAACAAACATTGTCTGCCACTGGTACCATATCATTTTATGTAACAAGCATGGTCTGTCACTAGTACCATATCATTATGTGTAACAAACATTGTCTGCCACTGGTACCATATCATTATATGTACAAGCATGGTCTGCCACTGGTACCATATCATTTTATATGACAAGCATGGTCTGCCCCTGGTACCATATCATTACGTGTAACAACCATTGTCTGCCACTGGTATCATGTCATTTTATGTAACAAGCATATGGTCTGCCACTGGTACCATATCATTAATGATCTATTTCAGTCATCACATCACATCACATGTTTAAGATGGAGGACATGTAGTTTTAGTCATCCAAGACAAGTTATAAGAACAGACACACAAATCTGCAGAGAAAAAAATCAGATCTCTGAGGTGAACAGCGTCCAGTGTACAGTGATTCTGATTGGCTTGTATTAACATAAGACAATGATGCCTTAATGCATTGCTGTAATTGAATGTTGCAGGGTTTGCCGGAGTCTGCACGTTTTCTGGTTGCTGCTGGAAGGAAGAAGGAGGCTGCTAAGGTTCTGGAGCAGGCATGCCAGGATAATGGCAAGGTGCTGCCACCTGGTGAACTGATCAACACCCAGTCTGTGAGTGTCTTTGTATTCCAAGTCATTTGCTGACAACGCTTTAATGCAGATTTGAGTGAGAATTTTTTTTTGTATTTTAAAGCATTGTAATAACATAACTGCGCAGAAAATGTGACTAAATGTGGTCACGTATAACCTTGTTTTATATTGTTTATGTGTAACTAGATGTTTGGAAATAATTGGGTCATGACCTTGCATGGCATTGCATGCTCACAAAGTCAGCAAGGACTTTATTCAGTTTGCAGATATGCCAAGTATTGTGTGAAAACATGTACACTGTTATACACACATGTGCACACAGAACCTCGTTGAGTATGAGTATGAGTATGGTTATAGGCTGATTGCTGATCTCCATGTTGTTTTTTTTCCACATTGAAACGTACACACCAGAACTATGCAACTTTACCAGAACCAAAACTGTACAACTCCTCTCTATTTAATCATTGGTCGGAGAGATTGCCAGGCCTATATTGCCATGTTTACGTAGCTGTGTTTTACATATTTATTTTATTTTGTTTTGCAGGCTCCGCGAGGACGACTACTGGACCTGTTTGGCTCGCAGTACGCGCGCACCACCCTGCAGTTGTGGCTGCTGTGGTTTGGGACGGCTTACTCTTACTACGGCGTGGTCCTACTCAGCTCTGAGATACTCGAGGACGCCAACTACTGCGGCGCAGGTCGGCTCAGTACCAGATAACATGCCATGTTAACGTATTCTTAGAATGAGACTTTCGGCAATTTTAAAATAAATTTGTCAAATAAAAAAGAAATGTGACCAATTACCTAGGTGTAATCAACAAGCCAATGAAAGAAAGATCCTGGTCCAAACAGAAAACACTCATCAGTACTCTATTTCCTTACAGCAGTGAATGTATATGACTGTTACCATTCCTAATGAACCTAATTAATGCTGTGAGGGTATATAGAGGGACTGGAATAGTGTTCATAATAATTATTCAAATAATAGATTATTATTACTTTTCATTTATGTGCTGCTACTGGTTTTAGAATTCTTCTGGCTCAAATTTAAGTGAATTATTATATTTTCCCTGTTTTATGTCTAAGTAGATTCAAGGTCAGTGACCTAAAATCTTAAAACCTGTTTGCGATGTTGGGTTGATATTTCAGATAGCAAGGTCGACATAGAAGTTGATGAAGCATGTCACTGCAAACTCCACAACCGTGCAGACTACGTCACTATGATCATAGCAACATTCGGCGAATTCTTTGGTGAGGTTTAATTATATTAAATATATGCATAATGTAATTTAACAAATTTTATTTTATTGTTCAACTACAACATAAATTAACCACTAGGTGGCACTGAAATTAGGTTTCTTTTCAAAACCTGAAGTGTTATAAAGTAAAGATTGTAAATGATTTATGGACTAAATGATTAAAATGTGATTTAGCAATGTCTATAGGCCGATTGTGGATCGCCATACTGCCCCATTGAAAATAACACACCAAAACTGCACAATTAAAATCGAAAGTGCACAAAAAACTCTCAATAATCCAATCATTAAAAAAAATAAGTTGGAAACCCGCAATCACACTATGAAATTTTCAAACTATAAGGCAAATCACCACCAGATGGCACTGAATTTAAATTTCTTTACAAAACTTTTGAAGTGTTGTAAATGGTTTTAGAGTGGAGTGTGGTCACTTAGTTTATAAACCTCACAATTATTTCAACATTATTTGTGAGAAGAAGGCGTACAAATGCACCTAGACATGTCTAATATTCTGTATAACCACCAGGTGGCACTGGATTATAAACCTCACAATTATTTTAACATTATATATGAGAAGAAGTCCATACCGATGCACCTAGACATGTCTAATATTCTGTATAACCTTTGATTATCTGCAGCCATTCCATTCAACCTGCTGACCATAGACATGTTGGGACGCCGAGCCACGCTGGCGATCTGCTTCGGGGCGTCCGGTGTTTTCTTCCTCCTCATACAGATCTGCACTTCACGCATCGGACTCACCATATTCATATTTGGCGTGCGAGCCTTCACCTCAGGAATATTTAATGTTATATACATCTATACAACAGAGGTAAGGATTATGCACAGTGATGCACCAAGATATACAACGATACACAATGAAACACAATATCTCTGTCATCGTCCACATAAAATAGAAAAATCTTATCCAAATCATTACAAACAGAATAAATAAATTTCTGGGGTTCATTTTTATTTTATAGTTATTTACACTATTGGTTGAGGCAATTAATAGATAATCATTATGAAATGTAAGCTTATGTTATTAATTTTTCTCTTCATTGTAGGTGTACCCGACTACGGTGAGGTCGTTGGGATTGGGTACCAGTAGTGCCATGGCCAGAGTGGGTGCCATGGTTACGCCATTCTTCGCACAGGTATGCAGTTATTTCACTATCCGTAATTCTCTTTTTCACCCCTAATCATTTGTCAAGTAGGAACAACACATGATATCTTTTGGACAATCCTTTTTACCCTCAGCCCCTGATGTAATCAGGCTGAGGGTATTGCAGTACTCCTGGCGTGGGTATGTATGTATGTATGTATGTATGTATGTCTGTATGTATGTATGTATGTATGTATGTATGTATGTCTGTAGCGAACATCCTTGTCATCGCGATAACTCAAGAACAAATGATGGCAGCTTCATGAAACTTGACACACATATGCATCTGGTGAAAACCTCGGACGAGTTCGATGGACGGCGACCTTGACCTATTTTTCAAGGTCACAGGAACAATTATGTGAAATCCCAAGAATCACAATAACTCAAGAACGAATAATGGTAGCTTTATGAGATTTGACACACATAAGTATCTGGTGAAGACCTCAGAATTTTTTCTATGAAACATGACCTTCACCTACTTTTCAAGGTCACAGGGACAATTATGTGAAATCATCTTGTCATCGCTATAACTCGAGGACAAATGATGGCAGCTTCATGAAACTTGACACACATATGCATCTGGTTAAAACCTCGGACGAGTTCGATGGACGGCGACCTTGACCTATTTTTCAAGGTCACAGGGACAATTATGTGAAATCCCAAGAATCACAATAACTCAAGAACGAATAATGGTAGCTTTATTAGATTTGACACACATAAGTATCTGGTGAAGACCTCAGAATTTTTTCTATGAAACATGACCTTCACCTACTTTTCAAGGTCACAGGGACAATTATGTGAAATCATCTTTTCATTGCGATAACTCGAGAACAAATGATGGCAGCTTCATGAAACTTGACACGCATAAGCATCTGGTGAAAACCTCGGACTAGTTCGGTGGACGGCGACCTTGACCTATTTTTTAAGGTCACAGGGACAATTATGTGAAATCCCAAGAATCGCAATTACTCAAGAACGAATGATGGCAGCTTTATGAGATTTGACACACACAAGCATCTGGTGAAGACCTCAGACTTCTCTTGATGGAACATGACCTTCACCTGATTTCAAGGTCACAGGGACAATTATGTGAAATCATCCTTGTCATCGTGATAACTTAAGAACAAATGATGGCAGCTTCATGAAACTTTACACGCGTAAGCATCTGGTGAAAACCTCGGACTAGTTCGGTGGACAGCGACCTTGACCTATTTTTCAAGGTCACAGGGACAATTACGTGAAATCCCAAGAATCGCAATAACTCAAGAACGAATGATGGCAGCTTTATGAGATTTGACACACACAAGCATCTGGTGAAGACCTCAGAATTTTTTCTTTGAAACATGACCTTCACCTACTTTTCAAGGTCACAGGGATAATTATGTGAAATCATCCTTGTCATCGTGATAACTCAAGAACAAATGATGGCAGCTTCATGAAACTTTACACGCATAAGCATCTGGTGAAAACCTCGGACTAGTTCGGTGGACGTCGACCTTGACCTATTTTTCAAGGTCACAGGGACAATTATGTGAAATCCCAAGAATCGCAATAACTCAAGAACGAATGATGGCAGCTTTATGAGATTTGACACACACAAGCATCTGGTGAAGACCTCAGACTTCTCTTGATGGAACATGACCTTCACCTGATTTCAAGGTCACAGGGACAATCATGTGAAATCATCCTTGTCATCGTGATAACTTAAGAACAAATGATGGCAGCTTCATGAAAATTGACACACATAAGAATCTGGGAAGACTCCAGATGAGTTTGATGGACGGTGACCTTAACCTGCTTTTCAAGGTCACAGGCCCATATCAATAATTCTAGAGTAAATGATGACAGTTTCATGATACTTGACACACCTAAGCTATCAAAGGAAGTAGATTTTATGGGTTTTTTACCCCTGCATCAATTTGCCTTGGTGCAGTGACGTTTTGTTCACAAATATTGTGTGGAGCGAATGTTGTGCAATGAGTTACCAGGGCTGAGGGTTGATGCATCTCTGATGCCTATGTTCATTCTCCCTTGCCATTCAGAAGGAAAAAATCATATAAATGTTTGAGTACAGATGAAAGGACTGAACATGAAATCATTATATGCCTTAAAGTAAGTTCAAATGTAGCAAATAATCATGAAATAATGCATATCATAAAATCCAGTAATACATAATTGATTCTTAATGTTGGACTTAAGATCCTAATTATTATTGCAGTTGTTTTCTTAAGTTAACAGTTAAGCTGTATGATTGTACTTGATCATTACTAAAGGCTAATAAACAAGTCAATACATTTAGAAAAGAGATAAAAGCAGCAATTTAATAATTGCTATGAAAAAGTTTAGAGGTTAATAGCTACAGCAACTATATGGGTCCTGGGGTTGTGTATTTGGGGTTGCACAATGTAATATTCTTGAGCAAATAAGACTAACGCACGCTTGTAACCGTAACAATGGCTGATATTTAGGAAATTGGTTTATAGGGTAGACAGTAAAGAAATGCCTCCCCAAATAACCAAAACCAGGGCAACAACTACTCCTCTTTTGTCAGTTTTTTCTTTCAGATATATGCTCTGGTGCTTCTGTGTCAAGATCATTGTTGTAAGGCCCATTACGTTCCTCCATGAACGGTCCCCATGGCTTTTTTGTTGTTGAGGAAAACCCCTTATTTAAAATAACAACTCGCAAGAAGGAGCCTGTCATTTTGAATAACATTGAATAACAAGTATTAGCCAGTGAGAATAAAGATAATATGTTGGGGCCAAATTCAATATGCAACATGTATTTTCATTGGTCAAAATTATCATCTACTCAAGTCTGGGAAAGTTTCAAACAATTTAAATATTTGTGAAGCAATTTGCAGGCATCTTCAGAAAATGTTCACTCGCTTTACAAAAAAACAATAATCAGCATAGATCTGAGGCCATTGGCCTAAGTTTTAAAACAATCTTGCAGAATACAGGCATATATTTGATTCACATAGCTCCTTATTGTTGACCGTGGTTTTTAATGATATGTGTGAGTTCAATTTTGTGTTGATTGTGGATGTTTATTTTTGTTTTATCAGACGATGTTGCAGCAGTCCGTGCCTGCCACGGTGTGGGTGTACGGTGTCATAGCATTCGCCTGCGCTATCAATGCCATACTACTTCCCATTGAAACCAAGGGACGCGAAATGATGGTCAGTTCATATTCCGCTTACTTTGTTCCCCTGTCATCCAAACTTCCCCCTCTGTGTCAGCTCAAAGATTGTCAAAGTAACTCTGTTTTTATGGTCAATGTCCTGGAACTGTTTCATTGATAAGTGTTAAATTTGCTTTGCAACATATGTCACTCATCCACTATGTCACTATTACCTACTGATCCATTCATCCACCGATCCATCCACCCATCCATCCACCCACCCATTCATTCATCCACCCATTCACCCACCCATTCATCGATCCAGACACCCACCCATCATTAATAATTATATGAGTTTTAATAGTGGTTTATCTTTTTGCAGCAAACTGCTGGGAGATAACCCCTGTGATAACATAGACCACTGGATATCACTGTGAGTGAAACTGAAGATACTCAACATGAGTGAAACTGGACATATTCGACATGAGTGATGAATACAACATGAGTGATGAACACAACATGAGTGATACTGGTGATACTTGACATGAGTGATGAACACAACATGAGTGAAACTGGAGATACTTGGCATGAGTGATGAATACAACATGAGTGAAACTGGTGATACTTGGCATGAGTGATGACCACAACATGAGTGAAACTGGAGATACTTGGCATGAGTGATGAATACAACATGAGTGAAACTGGAGATACTTGGCATGAGTGATGAACACATGAGTGAAACTGGAGATACTTGGCATGAGTGATGAATACAACATGAGTGATACTGGAGATACTTGGCATGAGTGATGAACACATGAGTGAAACTGGAGATACTTGGCATGAGTGATGACCACAACATGAGTGATGAATACAACATGAGTGAAACTGGAGATACTTGGCATGAGTGATGAACACAACATGAGTGAAACTGGAGATACTTGGCATGAGTGATGAATACAACATGAGTGATGAATACAACATGAGTGATACTGGAGATACTTGGCATGAGTGATGAATACAACATGAGTGATGAATACAACATGAGTGATACTGGAGATACTTGGCATGAGTGATGAATACAACATGAGTGATGAATACAACATGAGTGATACTGGAGATACTTGGCATGAGTGATGAATACAACATGAGTGAAACTGGAGATACTTGGCATGAGTGATGACCACAACATGAGTGAAACTGGAGATACTTGGCATGAGTGATGATCACAACATGAGTGATACTGGAGATACTTGGCATGAGTGATGAATACAACATGAGTGATGAATACAACATGAGTGATGAATACAACATGAGTGATGAACACAACATGAGTGAAACTGGTGATACTTGGCATGAGTGATGACCACAACATGAGTGATACTGGAGATACTTGGCATGAGTGATGAACACAACATGAGTGATACTGGTGATACTCGACATGAGTGATACTGGAAATATTCGACATGAGTGATGAATACAACATGAGTGATGAATACAACATGAGAGATGAATACAACATGAGTGAAACTGGAGATGCTTGGCATGAGTGATGACCACAACATGAGTGATGAATACAACATGAGTGATACTGGAGATACTTGGCATGAGTGATGAACACAACATGAGTGATACTGGAGATACTTGGCATGAGTGATGACCACAACATGAGTGATGAACACAACATGAGTGATACTGGTGATACTCGACATGAGTGATACTGGTGATACACTTGATATTAGTGAAATGACTCAGTTGTCCAGGATTATATCATTTTGCAGTATTTGTATTCTTATTGGTGTTTGGGACCAAGCTTTCCATTGTTTGATTTCCGTACTTCGATTCCAACAAACATGACCAGAGACTTCTTAATTAGGAAAAGTTAACACTTAACTAACATATTTTTGGGACACAGTTTTTTGTCATTTTGGCTATGAGGCTGTACCAACAATCATTAAAGGGGAAAGAAACCTTCATGAAACTTAGATAAGCAATTATGATATCATTAAGATGAGCAGACATAACACCTGAAAAAAATTAGATATAATATTTTGCTGGTAACAGCCATCTTGCAAAGGTGATTATAATAGTGCCAACTCATCAGAGACATATGATAAATTTATTTCGAATTACAGCAAAAATGTTAAATAAATCCCTCAATGGACGAATTCACTTTGATAATTTTATGGCAATTTAATTATATACGTATGAAAAAGGTTTCACTAAAAAAAAATGATATCTTAATGTTTGAAACATGAGAAGGCCATTGATTATTTATAGTTACAAAATTATTGTTACAAAAATATTTATTATTAATAATACTTCAGTGAGGCAATACAGATACAGCTGTAACTCTAAATTTATGCAGCCTCCCAACAAAAATTCTGACCTTTTGCACTGTATTTTCAGGTGTGTTAGAAAAAAAAATTAACCACATTTGGACCCAAACATGACCATGACCTATGTTTCATCGTAAGGTCACATGCATCAAAATGTTGTTAAAATCTTTGACATTTTGCTAAATGTTATCACCTACTTTAGTTACTGACTCAAGATTTGTACCACACATTCACCTCATAAAGGCTCAATTTGATACTCTCAAACATGACTGTTTTTTTTTTTTTGGGGTGACAGTCTTCAGAAGGTCACCAAATACTTTTGCTATATCTTTATGCTTGTTTTAGGTGCAGAAATACGGTAATCTGTCAAACATGAGACGACAGTCCTACTGACCTAATAGTGTACTAAAAATAACCAAAATAGTGAAAAATAGGATTTCCACAGCATCATGAACAAATACACAGTGTGTGTATGTGTGTGTGTGTGTGTGTGTGTGTGTGTGTGTGTGTGTGTGTGTGCGTTTACAAAATATTTTGTAATGTGTTGTAAACATATTTCAGTTATCATTTGACATGTGTCTGCTGAAAGTGTACATTTTACACTCTTAATAAAAACTGACAGGAATGTCTCTGGCCCATCAGTTGCTTTGTATGTATTATTTTTACAGAAAATATTATTTGCATTAAAAATTATGATTTAATAAACGGCGTGCCAATATATCCAAACCTTGGTTATTGGTGAAATGATATTTATTTACAAACTGCCTACAGGATAAATATCATCATATGCAGCATTAAATTATACATAATTATAACTTTTCAATATATAAGAGAGACATATCTGTCACTGATAACTGTGGTATTAAAGGTTGTTATGAAATGGGGATCAAATTGTTCAGAATATATAAATATATATATTTTATAAAATAGGATAATTTAATATTTAAACACTCTATACTACTTGTATGAAATACAAAATATAATTGCTGTAAATGAATGTAACAATGGTAATTTTACTGTTAAATTGCAACATTGTTTAAAGAATAAATGATAAATTTTACTGTTCATAGAACAACTGTTTTACATATATATTTATATATATATATATATATATATATATATATATATATATATATATATATCTATATATATATATATATATATATATATATATATATATATATATATATATCTATATATATATATATATATATATATATATATATATATATATATATATATATATATATATATATATATATATATATATATATATATATATATATATATATATATATATATATATATATATATAAAATAAAGATATAATTGTGACTGTTTTGATGTTATACATTTATATTTTAATTTAGCTCCATTAAACTGATTTGACTTTCACATAATTTCATTTGTCACAAAAGAAGATGCATTGTCCTACAAATCTATCGCTATGTTTGAATTTGTTGATAATTTTATAGTTATTTTGAAAATTGGATACTTATATGACAAGGATGGCTCATGAAGCAAATAATCAAAATGCTTTGGCATAAAGAAGAATTTTCTGCTTGACATTCTTAAGACATTAATTACTCACATTTATTTGTAATTTTGTAATTTTCATCAGATGGATGAGAATAAAATTGTGAAATTAAAGACAAAGAATCTAAATGTCGTTATGTATACATTTTGTCATATGTATGATGAAATAAATATTAAATGTTAAATATTGCCTCTGTCACAAATATATTTCTCAATATAGAAGGACCATTTTCCTTTAAAAGCTTTGTTTAATTAATTCATATCTGTCTCTTATGCATTCCAATACCTTCATATAAAGAATAAATGATAAATCCCCCGTCTTGTTTTATGTTATTAAATACCCTTGTGTAATTACTATGAATAATAAAGTTGCCTCTATCAACAGAAGCACACTCAGCTGTGCAGGTTGTGTTCTCTGATCCTGGCCCCATGAGAGGCTCGCTAATGGTTACCACTCTACTGCTGGTGGCTCCGCCAAGTGGCAGGCATTATGAGCGATATTAGGGGAGTTACCTATGGGGAGAATAGAACAGGTCAATTACCTAGTCATTGTTATATAAAGTTGAACCATCACCAATGGCAACAAACGTACAACCAATCATGTTTTAACAGTGGAGGTGAGTGGGAAAGGATGTTTAAGCTAATCCCAAGTCAATTAAACAAGTGGGACAGCAGTAATTGTTTACCCCGCAATGTGTTTTGTACCAACCCTATAATAGAGACACTGGTATGTTCTTGTTCTTGTGATAAGAATGTTATCTGATCAATTTATGGTTATCTCCAGCAACTTTAAGATTGATGAGGATAACCAGCATGTGACAAAAGACTTTTTTATGAATAATGTAATGATATGATAATATTAAGTATGTAGATCTAGAATTTAGAGAAAAAAGATTAAGACAAATTCATGTAAAAATAAGGAGCTCAATGCTTGAGTTGAATTAAATCAAAGTCAAACCATACGTTGTTGTGTATGTGCATGAATAGATACCAGAATAATGAAATGAAACATGATTTTGAAATTATTGGAGATTGTAACACAATACACATCTATAACTAGTTAACCAGTTATGTTTAGAAAATAGTGTCATATTACACAATAATAATTATGTTATAAATGCATAATTTCAATGTTTGCAGATGGGCCTAATACTTCATTGTTAGGAATTCATTATAAATATACTTCTATCTTGATAGATATCTTTCTGTGAAAAGCTTAATGATGTTTTCGTTTTAAGCAATTTCACGATGAAGAAACCAGTTTGGGAAAAGGGCCAGAAATAGGGCCACAGATGGCCACTCTGAGTATAATTGGCTTGGATCTCTACTTTGGTCTGAGCCTCACTTAAGTTTTACTTATAGATAACAAATGCAGATAAAATTGGAGGTTTTAGAGTAGATCTGACAGATTACAGACGGATAATGTGGTGACTTGATGAGATGTTGGTATCTAACAATGTAGAACATGAATGTTGTCAAAGTGAGAAGGGTATCAAGTTCCGATCTAACCTGATGTATCTAATTTGGAGAGGGAAAGGTCATTGACAGGATTGCAATCCCGACTTTCATTTGCTGTGGTTTCCCAAATATAATTACTCTCCATTTTCGTATTATGATATTCCCAGTCAAGCTTTGATACTTTTGTAGTAAAAAAATAAATAATGAACTGTGAATAGTGAATAAGTAACAAAGTTCACACACATTGTAGTCACATCCCTTTCACCTCCAGTGAGGCTTTATCAGGTCTGATCACCTGGACTCATTGCCATGCTCTTTATAAAGAGTAACTGGCGATGTTACTTTGCATTAGAGCACAGACAATAATAACCGCGGCATGTACCGGTAAACTTCTCTTCAGCAGACATCCACCTTTCTGAAGTATTTGTCTCAACAGGGATTCAAATCCTAGACCTTTAACATTTGTGTCAGACCTTTTGCCAACGACTCCACGTTTTGACATGACTGGTGACAAACACGTTTAGATTCTAAATGTCAGCACAGCTTTGAGACCCATGTTTTTCTCAAGACGAGGGCTACAAATCCCAAGTCACTGGCTTCAAAATACTGTGTATTGATTTTATATTTATATATAATCGTATAGAGAAATAATGGAGTAAAATTCTAAATGTTCAGTAAAGAAAGGACACACCGGTGATTTATGGTTCAGTCCAGAGCCCATGCTCCATGGCTGTAAGAAACCGGTTTTCCAGTTTTTGTATTTGGGACTGGGCCCTGGTTAATGGAATTTGACAAGACATTGGCAGGCCGTCCTTGATTGGCCTGTCTGTTTTCTAACACATTTGTCAAAAGCTAATAGAGGAAATAATGGCATAATAATTGCTCTCTCCAAAGCAGAGATAGAATTATTGAATAAGAGTTAGTGGATATATGATCAGCCATCAAACTAAAGGCATCCTACTGTCTTAACTCCTAACGGACGGGAAGGACGGCAACGTCCACCACCGGCAACGGACGGGAGGGACGTTGACGTCCCCATTGTTCTGGCTTAATGACGTCATTGGTAACATTCTGAAGGGCAGCAACTTGTTACAATGTAATCATGATAATGACGTCAGACTGACTGAATCATGAACTTTGACCCCAGCACTTCATTAAGCAAATTTAGTAACCATGGTTATAAATTTTATAAATATAGAATGTGGATACACTAGTCCAGACAAAAATTGGTTAGTCCAGCCAATCAACAAAATTTAGATAGCCTAGTCCCTTAGGGGTTAAGTAAAGAGTTACACACATAATTAACATGTCAGTTCTGAGAGATTAAGATTTCTTGCTTTTCGTTCTACTACCTCTCCTTCTATACATTTGTCAAGACATTTATTTGTTTTTGATCAAAGTAGTATTGTATAGTGTCATAATTATACATGGAGGCAAAACATCTGTGAAATGAGGTATGGAGTCATGGCAACAGACTGTACTTATAATTCTACTGAATTCATAGCATAGTTGCAGGCGAAAGAACATTGAAAAATTTAACATTGACCAACATTTTATTGGCGTTTTCTTTTCTAGAAACTTCACAATAGTTTCTGACTTACAACAAAAGAGACTTTCTGAAATAAATAATTTGTTAATTTCTGTAATGATTTCTTCGATAATTTGTTTTTGAAAAATAAATCTCCCAAACCTTTTATTTTTGACATAGTAATACATAGTTTGTCACTGGCCATATTACTTTTCACAAACTTTTGATATACTATTGATATTGAAGGTAAAAAGTTCTTGTTTCAGTTTTGTATAATTAATGTTTTATTTGTTTTAAATGACAAAATTTCACTGAACAAATTGAGTTGCTCAGTGCAAATCTAATACTATTACACAATTGCCTCAGCTCACCTTGAATGTAAGCCTACTACCCTTTAAACTGCGATGCATTATGGACAACATTGACACATCTAATTGTATTAAATACTTGTTTCATATAATCTGTCACTGGGACTCCATGCCAAACTCCTTAAATTAATGATTATGGATCTTTATTAACACAGAGATTCCACCAACCACGGTATAAGATAACCAGCCTCGGGGTTATGGTAGACATCAGTATCATTTCTGCCTTTCTCAGTCAGGCAGAATGACCAGAGTCCTTTTACCAATAAGGATACAGAAGTATTATTAATCAATCCACTTCGTATCTCCTCCACAGTCAAGCATCATGTTGCATGGGGCATTGTCATAGAACGTTACCATTGGTAATAGTACTTTGCCAACTAGTCCATTCTCTGGATGTTTGACATCAGACACTATCATCAAGACATGGCTCGTTCCCCCTTCTATTTTCAATCGAATCCATCTATTTTAACAACTTTTGCATTCTTTTTAATAATTAAGTAATATTCTAGATATAAGGTGAATCTGCCGTAAACTATATGAATCACAACAAACAGCTGGTTTCTATAAATGCCTATGAAGGATGATTCAAACAATTCCATCTTGGCATATTTCTCATAAATTCCAACTATTCACTTATTCATATTAAATTATTCATATCCGTTTACTTACAATGACAGAAAACATGGCAACATTTTGTTTTCCTGCATATCTGTTATATTTATTACAAAACGGGAGACATATGGATAATTCTTTTCAAGCTTAAATTCTATAAATCCCCAAAGATATGTTCATGAACTGTGGGGAACTATGTTGGTGGGATTAATTGTACTCATCATTCCAAGAATCTATGCAAATTGCTATGACATATATATATATATATTTTTTTGCAAAGGTCAAGGTTACTAGCACACACCTGCCATGTGAGAGCTCCTACAATACCAGGTATTTTGTCATGAAGGACAGTGTAACTCATGTTGAAAATTGGCAGCATTATGTTTGAAGTGACCAGGAACCTATATGGATACACCAAAAAAGAGGACTCACAGTGATGTGGATATAGGCTCTTCACCTGAACAATCTGAAAAAAGAGCCAATATGGGGGATCAGCCTGATGACCTCAAGTTCATAAGAGAGGCCTTGGCCTCATTACAGGCAGATGTGGCTTTGTCCACGAAAGTGGGTCAGGAGACCCAGACTACTGTGAATGAAGTGAAATCAACGCTTGACACACTTGTTGACCGGGTCTCAGATGTGGAGACTAAGGTCAAGGACAATTCACAGGCTGTGACCACATGTAAACAAGATGTAAATAGAATTGGACTTGAGAACCAACTTCTTAGAAGGCAAGTGAGAGCTTTAGAGGAAAAGTCTATCAAGGCTGAGGCTTACTCTAGGAGACAGAACTTATTATTTGATGGGATTCCTGTATCTGAGAATGAAAATGTGGAGCAAAAGGTTAGAGAAATCTTGCAAACCAAGTTGAAATGTGACAGAGCTCAAGAGATCCCCTTTGTTAGAGTGCATAGACTGGGGAAAATGAAGAAAGTCATTTTAAAATTTGAACATTTCAAGGACAGACAAAACGTATGGGAGCAGAGGCGAGAGCTGAAAAATTCCAATATCTGGATGGAAGAGGATTACCCTGCTGAGATCAGGAACCGGAGGCAGGTGCTGCTGCCTATATTGAAATGTGCTAGAGATATGCCGGAGATCAACAAGGCATTTCTGGTAGAGGACAGGCTGGTGATAAATGGTCACACCTATACCATAGAAAGCCTGTATATGCTACCCCCAGCCCTGAAGCTGCACAACACATCACTTGTGTTCCAAGACAACAATGTCTACTTCTACACCAGAAGCTCCCCCCTGTCCAATTTTTTCCCGGCCAAATTCAAGGTGGCTGGTGTAGAATTTAATTGTGTCGAGCAGTTCTATCAGGTTTCCAAAGCTGAGAATGCTGGGGACACTGCTACAGCAGAAGAGATCTTGTGTGCCACAGACCCGGCCCGTATGCGTTTCCTGGGCAAAAACGTGAAAGTCGACCCCAACAGATGGACGGAGGGCAAACAGAAGCAGGTGATGGAACAGGCCCTCAATGCCAAGTTCAACGACAACAAGTTCCTCCGAGATGTGCTCAGAGCTACCGGTGAAAAACAGCTGGTTGAGGCTTCCCCACATGACACGTTCTGGGGCGCAGGTCTGGGTATGCGAGATATACAGAGAACCCCTGAAGCTGCATGGCCTGGCCAGAACACCATGGGCAAACTCATAATGGAAGTGAGACGTAGCTTGCCATGAGACTCATACACTGTATACAACACACAGGATTGTTAACTGGACAGACTGTCATACACACTGGATTTATTTCTTCACCTACCATACCTTATATATGGACCAAGAGATTTGGTGATAACTTTTCAACCAGATATATATAATATATTCTTGCTAGTACCTTAGCACTATGGGATCACAACATTGCTATAATGGACCATCATCCAACTGCCCTAAATATAATGTTGACTTTTTGTTTAGTATTGTTCTAATGTCAATGGTGTGTATTCATGAGGATTAAATACTGTTATATTATTTGATATTTGATGCTACATAATGACATATTGAATGACTGACAATATACCTGTCAAGAGCACATCACTCATATCGGGTTCATGTATACAATTTTTTATTTATGTTTTGTGCTATCATTCTTATCACTTATGAGCACTTTTTATTTCACATGTTTCTTTTATATGCACCATATGTGGGATACTGTATTATGTTTGCATAAAACCGCCACTCTTTTGTCTTGTATAAAATTGGTAAATAAGTTAGAAAGACTATTTTATTACACTTGTGAATGTACCAGGATAGCATTTATGTATGAATGTATTGACAATGGCTGACTTTAAACTGTACTCATTTAATGTACGAGGAATCAGAGAAAAGTTAAAGCGCAATACTGTCTTCCGCCATCTTAAAAGCAAATACCCCAGAGGTATCTATTTATTACAAGAAACACACAGTTCAGAAGATATTGAATTAAAATGGAAACGTGAGTGGGCTGGAGAGATTTTCTATAGTCATGGTAATACAGATAGTTGTGGGGTTGCTTGTCTTATTTCCCCAGAACTGGATTTGAAAGTTACTCAGTTATTTAGTGATGATGGAGGACGGATATGTGTAATTAAAATTGAGACAAATGATAGCCAGAACTTTCATATTTGTAATATTTATGCACCAACAAGAAATAAGGTAGTTGAACAGTTGATGTTTTTAGACACTTTAAAAAATGTGATGATAAGTGAAGCTGACTGGGTTAACTTAATTATTGGTGGTGACTATAACACTGTCTTTGATCCAGATATGGACAAACAGGGGGGCAGTAATGTAAATATCACAAATGAGTATACTAAGGAGTTAGTAGCATTTATGGAAGCCTCTGACTTGGTTGATGTTATTAGACACTGTTATCCAGACAGGAGAATTTTTACACGAATACAGAGAACTCCCCCGGTCTTGACAAGGATTGATCATTGGTTGATGTCTTCACATTTAATTAATTACTTGTCAGATGCCAATGTATACCCTGGATTAAAATCAGATCATAGCATACTTTATTTACATATCAGCTATATAACACATACTCGAGGCAGAGGGTTCTGGAAATTTAACTCTTTGTTACTGAAAGATGTAGAATATGTTAAAAAGGTGAATGAAATTTTAGATCGAACAATTAATGAGACCCAGAACATGAGTAATAAGCAAATGAGATGGGATTATATAAAAACTGAAGTTCGTGGTTTCACAGTAGGTTATTCTGTTACTAAAAAGAAAGAAAAAAGAGAATTGAAATTGAAAATAGAAACAGATATTTATAACATAGAACAGCAATTACAGAATAATATGTGTGATTTGAATGTTGATAGATATTTATCACTTAAAAATGAACTAGAAAAAATTGAAGAGTTAGAAACAAAGGGTGCTATACTTAGGTCAAAGTCAAAATGGGCAGAGGCTGGCGAAAAGAATACAAAGTATTTTCTTAATTTAGAAAAAAGAAATGCAATAGATAAACATATTTATCAGTTAAAACTAGATGATAATACAATGACATCTGATCCAGCCAAAATTTTACAAGAACAGCGCAAATTTTATTCAAAACTATACTCAAACCCAGCTGTTAATGTTAATCCACACTATAATTTATCTGATCAAATTAAAAATTTCTGCCCGCCAGACTTGCCAGTTTTAACAGAAGATGAAAAAGAATTATGTGAAGGTTTAATATCCATAGAAGAATGTACAAAATCATTACGAAGTATGAAAAATGGCAAATCACCTGGCACAGATGGTTTTACAACTGAATTTTATAAACTCTTTTGGATTAAAATCAAGCACCTTGTTGTTGAAAGTTTAAATGAGTCATTTGAAAAGGGTCAGCTATCAGTTGATCAAAAACGTGGTATAATTACACTCATCCCAAAGAAAGGCAAATCAAGAATCCTACTCAAAAATTGGAGGCCTATAACATTGCTGAACTCAGATTACAAACTTTTGACAAAAGTTTTAGCAAGTAGATTACAACAGGTTATATCATCAGTAATTGATACTGATCAAAGTGGTTTTCTGAAAGGCAGATTTATTGGAGATAATATACGTTCAATAGCTGATATAATAGATTATACAAGTATTGCAAATGAGCCAGGAATAATTTTGTTACTCGACTTTGAAAAGGCATTCGACTCTATTAGCTGGAAGTTCATTTTTGAAAGTTTAAAATTATTTAACTTCGGTCCTAGCTTTATTTCTTGGATTAGTACAATTTACCATAATACTGAAAGTACTGTCTTGAACTATGGTAACACAACAGGTTTTTTTAAACTCGAACGTGGTATAAGGCAGGGGTGTCCAATATCCCCATATTTATTTATTCTAGCAGTGGAAATTATGGCACATGCTATAAGAAAAAATGAAAATATTAAAGGTATTAAAGTATTAGATGGTGAACTTAAAATTTCACAATTAGCAGATGATACCTCAAGTTTTGTATCTGACTTTGATTCTGTTTCACACCTTTTTGCATTAATTGAAAAGTTTGGTGACATATCAGGCCTCAAACTAAATCGTGAGAAAACAATTGCCAAATGTATTGGTTCCTTGGAACATTATAATTCTAAAGCTTTATATGACATAATATGGACAGATGGCCCTATACGTACACTTGGTATAACAATCAGTAATGACCCAGATGTTATTATGGCAGAAAACTTTTTACCAAGATTAAAGTTATTTGACAATATTCTTGCTGTATGGCAGTCACGTGGTTTATCAATTAAAGGCAGAGTTACCATATTGAAATCTCTAGCACTGCCAATACTGTACTATCCAATGTCTGTTTTACAAATAACTGATGAAATTGTTCATGAAATAGACTCTAGAATAAAAAAATTTATTTGGAGCAATAGGCGCCCAAAAATCAAAGAAAATGTAATTATACAACCTATTGAAAGGGGTGGCATAAAGGCACCCAATTTTGTGGCAATGTTAGAGGCAAATCGTTTATCATGGATTAAAAGGTTATTGATAAAAAGTGATGCAAAATACAAGAATATTTGTAAAGCCATTATAAGCCCTTCTCTCACTCTAGACCAGTTTATTGAAAGTGCTCTTGATAAAGAAACCATTAATGATATTAAAAGCCTTTTTTACCGACAGCTCTTTCAAATGTGGAATGCATTTAAATCAGAGCCCACATATCCTAATGAATATCTTGACCAAATCTTGTGGAACAACAAATGGATTCAAATGCCTGTTAAACCAAAAAGTAAAATGACAAGAGCAATTAAATGGCCAGAATTGCAAAGGGCTGGTATTTTAAGAGTGAGAGACTTGCTTAACACAGATGGATCCTTTATTGACATTGCTAAGTTCTGTAGCGAGCGTAGCATAAAATATACCTTCTTGCAAATTATTAGGTTACGTAATGCCATACCTAAATCATGGCTGAGTGAAATAGCCATCACTAACAATAACCAATTAAACCAAGAGAGCTCTACATGTTTATGTATTAAATCAGGTGAAAATGACCTTAATGTAGCAACTGCCAAAACAAAAATGTTGTATGACGCTATTGTATTGATGAGATGGGTTGAGCCAACTGCACTCAAACACTGGAATGAACTATATGATATAGATAACACTGATTGGGAAGCCATTTTTAAGTTGCCATACATAGCTACAAGAGAGACCAAATTACAGAGTTTACAATATCAAATTTTACACAGAATAGTACCATGTCAAAAATGGTTATTTACACAGAAAGTAATTGATTCACCTAACTGTGCTACATGTCAAGAGCCAGAAGATATCATTCACAGATTCATTGAGTGCAGGGGGCTCAACAATTTCTGGTCAAGTTTTGAACATTGGTGGTATTGTATTACAAAAGAAAGAGTTATTTTAACCAACAAACACATTATCCTTGGACTTTATTATGACAATGTATATTACAGCAAGATTAATTTCATCATTATATTAGCAAAATGGTACATACACTACCAAGTATTTAAAGAAAGATCTGTATGCTTCTATAACTTTCTACCGGTCTTAAAGTCACATCTAGAAATAGAACGGTATGTACACCTGTGTAATGGTACATTAGATAATTTCCACAAAAAGTGGTCATGTATATTTGATGAATTGTGAATATGATCCCCACCTTTAATGCACCTAATATTGTATCACCCTTCTTTGTGTTTTCATTATCAACATATTATTTACTTTTGTAACCTTGACCTGAGAAAATTGAAAATAAATAAAAATGTTTAAGAAAAAAAAAAATATATATATATATATATATATATATATATATATATATATATATATATATATATATATATATATATATATATATATATATATATATATATATATATATATATATATATATATATATATATATATGGTGAAAGATATGCCAAATATATGGTCAAAGTTAGAAAATCTTATTTTCAAGAAGACTGGCATGTAAACGTGTCATCCCGGGACAGTCACTTTTGTATATTACACTTTTATAAGCCAACGTTAATTACTACTTCACAGCTGACTGTAAAAAGCTCTCACCTACATAATGTCTTTGCACAAGCAATCTAGAGAAGGGCTTATGGATACAAAGTTTGATTTAGATTGATAGCTGACACAGCAAGGTATTTTATGCCCTTATGCCAGCTATGCAGGTGACAACCAGCCAGTTTACAATCAGCCATTAATTGGCCATTTTTGTGAAAAGCATCTTGATATGTGATATTGGGATAACATTTTGGAACAAAATTCCACATGGGTGCAACCAAGGCCCTTGCTATTCATAATATGCTATAGTATGCTATCAGGTGTAATATGTGTTATCAGTGTGGTGTCAGAAGCTATGTCCTCTGTGGGCATCTGCCTTACCTCTGCAACCTGTCAGCGCTATGTTACTCATACTGATCAACCACTCAGGGGTCACATTATGTTTTATTCTTGTAGTGTCTTTTCCGTCTGTAATAGTGATATGTTTATATATACCCCATACTTTGTGATCAAATTGTATTACCAATCATTTCTTCAAATAAATTTCTTTGCCATTGGAAAGTAGATGAGTCTTCTGCTAATTTCCAAAATCACCCATTAAACACTTTGTCAACAAACTTTGGTTAGCTGACTGTGAACCTTTTTGCTGACATTGGGGCACCTTCAGATTGGGACAATGGAGTGATTTGGCTTACAGAGGCCTGCTTATCCATTAATGTTTGTTAAAACAGATCTAAAACCCTTACAAACTAACTATACATGTGACTCCTTTATGGTCACAAGAGTACAGCCAGAACTTGGCATTTTCAGCAAAACACAATAACCATGGTCGGTGCGTATTGTTTGATTTTAGTGAAATAACGTGTTTATATCACTGTTTTGTGGCCACATATCATTTAAATATACCCCAAACCTCTGTACAATTGCCTGTGACTGTGATTGAATGCTTTAAATGATTGATTTGTAGCACCATTTGAGCAGTAGAAAAGTAAAGGAACCCACATTTAATGGATTGGATATAAAGATAGTATTCCTTGAAAGTTCTACACACAACTTGCTTAAGAAATAACTAATCACTTCAATAAAAAAAGATAAAAACTTTTGTTCCATTTATTAATCGATTTTATTTTGTTAGATAAACATAAATAATTATTTTGATATGAAATATATAATCATATTAATAATGTTCTCAAAACATGTTAATTTATTTGTGAAGTCTAAAGTATGGGACCTCCGAATAAGAGTGTATCCTACATCTAACTTTAATGTTAAAAAGTCCATCACATTAAAAAATATGTATTTGAAATAGACAAAAAAATGTTATTTGGAGTGAGGCGATTGTGGCTGACTGCTGATGAGAGATTGATGTTGGTGTGCTTTCAGTCTGAGAGATGCAATACTACTAGACTTATGTGACAGTTCTGAAGAAGGAGCCATCTGTGATTCATGCAGCGGTAATGGCCGCCATATGTTGGGGGTCAAGGTCACATGACTGACAGGAAGTCTGCAAATACTGGGCCAATGGCTCATGGGAAAAGCAGGATTGCAATATGGCCACCGACTGTGACAAACTAGGGAACTGTTGTCTTCATCAGGTTGTTTTTTGGCTGTGTTTGACATCCGGGCTACATATCCTTCATATTGGTTTACCTCCTGTAATTATATATGAATGATACTCAAATAAAAATAACAATGGCATAATGTATAAATTACATGGCAAATTATTTCAGAACCACAAAATCATTATATGTGATTTTGGATTTTTACAACAATAGATATTGCGTAAAGCTATATGATATTCTTTGATACATTATGTAACGTACATTTTTCAATCCATATTGAGGAGCAATGCCAATATAACATTGGTTTAAAATTTCAGCTGAAATTTGGTGGGACATTTCAATTGCATCAGTCTGGTGCATGATTTTGATCTGTATGATTGAACATTTTGATAACAAATAAGTCCCGATCACATTGCTAACTAAAAGACTGTTTACTTGGCAATATTCAACTTTGGTTGCCTGAGGAGAACCCTTACTAGGCAATATACAACTTTTTGTCAGGCTGACTTCCTGTTCGCCCACCTCCTCGCTTGATTACCATATGAATTACATATGACCCCCGAGGAGTGCACTTTTTCACTTCCGGTGTGTTTTTGTGAACAGCGGATGAGATACAAATGGATGGGGCCAATATGACAAACCAAATCATATGAAATCAAAGCAGTTGAGAAATGTTACACAAGCGGGCCAAACAATCTCAGGTCACGCATACATTTGAATGTATTTAGTAGCTCTAATATTCACTTGTGTGAAAGGCTGTCTGCAGGCACCTGCACGACCTCTACATGCAGATGGTGCATACATAACTGAACAAAATATCTTTAAAAGTAAGACTAGGATATATCAAGTTAGGTCAATACTAAATCTATTCAGTGTTCCTCTGCTTTGAGTGATAGATACCTTTTTGATATCATCTTTGAGGACTCCAGTCTTGGGAGCTGGAACAAAGTCGGTGTCAGTCACATATTCTAATCCTCCAAAGTTTCCCAATCTTTCATGCTTTCGCCATTTAGCTCGCCGATTTTGGAACCATATCTGTAAAGCATCACATGTACATTTAAAGAAAGTGTTAATCATTATAAAACAATACGGGTTTCATGGTAGTTTCCGGGACTTTTGTGCAACGCTTTCTCTTTTTGTACTTGGTAATTCAGACTGTGGCCTTTATTCTTTAAATTTAGAAAGTAAATTACCACAATTTAAAAAGACAAGAAACATATTGAATGTGGGTTAATATTCGTTTATATGCAAATAGCATTTGTGGGGTACTATTAAGACTAGCTTTTAATGCTTTCTGAAGGACTTGGTCATGAACTATGGACACTTAAAGGAGAAGAGGGAAGCCATAAAATATAATTTATCATGATTATTAAATGTGTTTGCAGGTCAGATTAGGAAAGTGGAAGCGTTGTAAATAGATGCTTAGATGATTTGTAACCACAAACGGTTGTATCTTTTCACATGAACCAATTTATCAAATAAGAATTTATAATACAAGAATTGATTCTTCTCTACAGGGCACAAATAAAAAGCATTAATATTTTGAGTGATGTGCACGTTTTAAACCTCAGAATATGGTAACTCCGATATCTCGTAAGGCAACCCATGATAGTGTAGAGAGACAAATACTTTGCACAAATTTAGACTTTGCTTTTGGGGCTTCACATAATCTTTGGATTTCAATCAATCAAATTAAGAAACCTCTTGAGAATATCAATAGAATAACATAATGTATCAATTTGTGTCATCTTTAGAAAAAGATATGGTTGGGGTCATTGCCTATCTGGCTGAAAGAGCTCAACTGGTAGGATACAAACCTTGAGCTCCAGGGATTCCCGGTTCGAATCCCGGCCGATTACTATCAACCGCTATGAGCAGATGTTGTCTGGAATCAGCGGTATATAAATGTCAGCTTTACATTTTTTAGTTTTATCTTTACCTGTACTCGGGCTTCCGGTAAGGCAGTTGTGTTAGCTAATTGTTCTCTGGTCTCTACATCCGGGTAATGGGTGACCTTGAAGACGTCCTCCATTGCGCTGACTTGCTCACAGCTGAAGGTGGTGCGTGATCTACGTGACTTTGAATGTGCTGTGAAAACATGGATCAAATTGATCAGTTAAAAAAATAATTGAAATGACGTTTTTGAAAAGTTATATTATTTATTATGTAAAAATGAATATCATATCAAAGCAATAGCATTTTGATAGACTATTATTGCTTCTAGACAACAATGACATTATCAGGTAACTCCTTGATTTCATGCATGCCCAGCTGATCAGGAGTGTCATGTTTTTCAGGGGGGGTCATATTACATTTAGACTCCGACAGGGCGGGGGAAACACTCATGAAGATTTCAGTGTAAACATTACACACACTCAACACAATAAAACCTTCTCAATAAGATTACCTGAACTCATATCCAGATTTATAGTTTATTTAAGAATTGTTAAGTGGTGATTTATATGGGTAATAAAACAGTCATTTAAGCCTCGTTTGTTGAGTAATAAAATCATACTTCAGTGTCCGTGGTTATCATTGTATAAACCCGTCCACAAATGGGGACATGTAGTTTTAATAGGTGGCCTTAACAGAAAGGAAAACAATAGAAATCATGTAGAAAACTAATCTATTTATCTAATAAGTGTAATTTTTAGATTAATCGTCGAATCTTTGCTTGAAACTGGTAAAATGTCAATACTCATTTGTGACAAGAATGACCCTTTTTACATTGGTATAACACCAACAATATCCACAAACTAGAATGTCTAAATATGTGGTACAATACCAAACATACAGTATGTACATTAAATGTCCATCATTAAATATGCATGATACCCTCATTAACCTGGCATAACACTAGTCGTGTAATCAGTATCTAGGATACTGCTTTCTTAATTGGTCTATCCTAAAATTATACCAGCTAATCGGCAAACCACGCTCAGGTCATGACATACTAAGGTCATGTCATTCCATATTAAGGTCATGCCATTCCATACTAATGTCATGTCATTCCAAACTAAGGTCATGTCATTCCATACTAAGGT
This sequence comes from Amphiduros pacificus, assembly GCA_949316495.1. Taxonomy (NCBI): domain Eukaryota; kingdom Metazoa; phylum Annelida; class Polychaeta; order Phyllodocida; family Hesionidae; genus Amphiduros; species Amphiduros pacificus. The sequence goes on along the minus strand of OX439001.1, from coordinate 9,343,157 downwards.
CATGCCATTCCAAACCAAGGTCATGTCATTCCGTATTAAGGTCATGTCATTCTATACTAAGGTCATGTCATTCCATACTGAGGTATGTCATTCCATACTAATGTCATGTCATTCCAAACTAAGGTCATGTCATTCCATACTAAGGTCATGCCATTCCAAACCAAGGTCATGTCATTCCATACTAATGTCATGTCATTCCAAACTAAGCTAATGTCATTCGATACTAAGTTTATGCCATTTCATACTGAGCTAATGCCAATCCATAACAAGTTTATGCCATTCCATACTAAACTCATATCCCTATTGCCGAGACCATTCCAAGAAATCTACTCACAGTTTACATTCACCTTGTCCTGAAATAGTAACTCAATAATAATACCTGTCTGCATCCACTGGAGAGAAATACCAATTCTAGGCAAGTCTAGAAATTAGAGACAGGCGTCACGTACATCAGGATTGAAATGTCATACCTAGCAAAAAGCGGTTGTCATCTTGGAGGCGGTGGGCGGCGGTATCGCCCCCTGGCGGCAATCGCATCTCGTCTGAGGAGTACATGTCCGCGGTGATACTCTCTGGAGACAAGGAGCACTGTGATTCTGCACGTCCTGGCATACCAACTTTTATCCCATCATGTCCCTCTGGACCGTCCTGTCACATTCAGGAGAGGCGCTTCCGGGAGATAATTAACAGTGAAAATATGGTTATATTCAAGCTGCCAATATTTTTTGTTGTTGTCTATTTAAAATGATCTTTATCAACAACAAAATGTTAGTAAAGCAAAAGTAATCCTTGCTTATGTGGAACAAACTCAAACAACGCACAATCTGGTGAATAGATACCAACAGAGAAGGAGGCATAACTTTGAGACTGCGCCCTTAAAGCGCCTCTCTGTATCAACTCCCCCCCCCCCTCAATCCAATATACTTGAGATGTGTGGATGGCTTATTCATCGTGTCAATGTTATTTACTGTTACAACCTCATACGCTTGCATAGATAAGATAACAACCCTCAGTTGAAATGTCCATAAATATGACGGCACAACAAGTGCCAATCAAATCCAAATTCAAGTCCCATTATTTCTGTATCACGTCAATGTAGCAGCAATTACAATATTTTTTGTTTGTTGTGACTGTAATTTCCTGTGAATGTGAGCTAAAAGCAGTAAAACTATCATTTGTGAGCGCTCGGTGTCTTGTTTACTATTCTCTTATTCTGACTATAAAAAACTCAGGAAACATGATGAATATCTAATCAATTATACATAATTCTGGCAATTATCATTGATTTTATCTCAGTTATCTTATGATCGACTACCTTTTAGACAGCAAATGGCATATAAAAGAGATGTTCACTTGAAAATCATAGTATCTTCCACAAGATTGTGGATAACATTGGTTTGAAAAGTACTTATGATACCCTGTGATTTCATGTGAAAAATTCTTTGGTTTGTAAGTTTAAAAAAAATAAAATAAATAAGCACGCCTATCTAAAAGCCAAAATAAGACAACATGATAATGTTGCGGTTCATTAAATGTCTAGACTGTAACATTCTTGTTACCAACGACCGCAACGTTCCAACTCAGCGTTGCAGTTAGTACTTTGTGGTTACCCGATATAGCATATGCAATCTTACAATCCAGATGATCAAACACCGAACAATTTATCATATCACACCTTTTATCAGTCCTAATTAATTACTTTACCATCTCCCCAAAGCAATTACATGCATTCTGCGAAATCTGAGATTTAATATGCTAAATCTGATCAACTAATAACTAATGGATTCTGTTACCTTTGAAGTGCTCAGTAATCCCTATTAACCACTCAAGGTGGTTCAGTTATTTGATAACATGATAATATACATTCTGATAGAACACAATCACAGACCTGTATTTCACAATCAGTGTATATATTTTTTTATTTCAGTGGTGAATATGTTCTGATTTGAAATATTCTGACATCCATTTTCCCTCTGGGTTACTATTAAGATACCAATAGTTTAATAATAGTGAGGTTAACTGGCAGTTAGGACTGGCATTTGGTAGTTACGCATTGGAACCTCATTAAACCGTAAGGTTGTTAGCCGTAAACAACATTTCCAAAAACAAATTGAAAGTTGAAGATTTGAAAAATCTTAGGCCTTGGCCGTTTTTATTTTTTTGATAAATACATGTAATACAGAGCTTATTTTTAGGTTTAACGATTTCTAAAATTAGAATAATACTTTGGCTTATTTTCACGACCAATTACCACTCTGATAGTTTTGAAGTGCAGTACAAAAAGGTATTTTTGTTACTTAAATAAACCAATATTAGATGTTCAGGTCGTCATTTAATATTTATCAATCGCTAGCACTACACAATCAAATGAAAAGTCAACTGAAAAGGGTGATCCATTTGGACATAAGCATTTCTTCGTTTTAAGCAATACATGTCTAAATGACTCAATTTGACCAATGTCTACATGTATATAGGCCGTATGTGCCATATGTTGCATATTTGTATATTGACTGATATTATGGTGTCATATATTGAACCGTACATTTGTATTTTGACATATGCGGTTGGATATAAGATGGATGGAAGATTGGTTGATATGTTTGTTTGTTTGTTTGTTTGGGGTTTTACATCACTTTCAGCGTTATTTCAGTCATTTCGTGATGAGACCTACTTGTAGCAGATATAGTGCTGCCTCACTGAATTGTCATGTCGCAGGTCCTTGACATGACAGCCCTCCTGGTCACAGATTCACAAAGACAACGGGCTAACCCTTTGGCACAGGCCTCAGCTCATGTGTAAATTGCATCATGGTTTCAATCTCGGCACGGCCGGGGTTCGAACCCACGACTTTTGGATCACCACAGAGGAACTGGTGCTAATAAGCTGGCGCACTAACCAACTGCGCCACGGCCCGTGGCTTGGTTGACATGGTGTCACATGGTAATTAAACAATTTGGATCATTTGGGTGTTGTATGGCCAATGGTACATTGGAAAATTGATGTGATAATGTGAACACCAAAAAGTCATATTGGTTGAATGCGTTGTGATATGATGAATATCAGTTAGTTGTATTCTTTGATATGTTGTGTTAAAATGAAAAGCACATCGTCTTAATGGCTGATATGATATCATAATCATATAATAGTATATAGTTTGTCATATGGCGTACAGCTGATACAGTGTCATCTTAGTGATGGAACATTGACTATTATTGACAAACGAGTTTAATAATTTAATGAATAACAGACTGCATCGTATTTAACAACACAGTACAGTTCCATTTCAAAATGAAAGATCTGTTGTTGATGTGGCCGGAACAATTTAATGAATCACAAACTGCATCGTATTTAACATCGTATTTAACAACACAGTACAGTTCCATTTCAAAATGAAAGAACTGTTGTTGATGTGGCCGGAACAATTTAATGAATAACAGACTGCACCGTATTTCACAACACAGTACAGTTCCATTTCAAAATGAAAGATCTGTTGTTGATGTGGCCAGAACAATGGACATATTACAGCAGATGTACTGCTTCCGGTCTGACTGTATGTTCTATAATATAAACCTGAGAGAGCGCTCGAGGCTAAAGCCAGATATAACCACATCCTCTGCCCATTCAGATGTAATAAATGTTTTATTTTTGATCTATAAAATACCATATGGCATTGTTCGTACACCTGCAGCATTTACCTGCTTAATCTAAACCTTCCAATCCTAAATGAGAACATTACATTTTACAAGCAACTTGTCCATTGTATTTTATTCTGCCTTCAGCATATTATTGTAACCTCCCTTTATCTTATAGTTTATTACAGCATATAGTCAACGCAGATTGGGCTAATTGCTCTTTTTATGAAAAAAGGTTCCTCTAGTGTACATGTGGATCCTGGGGGAAAGAAAATCAACTTGTATATCAAAGTAAGTCCCTTAATAACCGGATTGACTATTTGTATGGGTCACATCTAAGTTATTAATAACTTAGATGCCACCCATACAAACCAACTCCATAATGTTTTAAGAAAGACATAATATTCTAATAAGTACTACACATAAGGTGAATGACCGCTCCTTGTCCTTGCCAGAACACTCTCGGTGTAACATTAGATTATTCTCATCATTTACGTGGATAGGACAACCACCTGTATTCGGTACTACATTAGTATCTGTTGCAGGCACTTATGTGGCTCTCATTCCTTTAACAGGAAGTGGGACATAGACTATCAGGGTCTTCTCATTGTGTTCATCATTTGTCTCATGAAGCATACACGCTCATAACTGTGGTAATGACACAAAAAACGCAGTCAATTTTAATAAATTATCCCTTACCCCCGTATGAATTGTATAGCAGAAGCGAATATTTCACACAATACAGATAACATTATACAAATATTTTATTATCATTATTTTCATATTGTTTAACTCTTGATAGTTTAACCATACTCGAAAGTAATTATGATACGAACTAAATATATCATATTCTACTTGATATGGTGAGGAAAAGTATTAATTTTTTGAATTTTTTGTTCTTATATATATATATATATATATATATATATATATATATATATATATATATATATATATATATATATATATATATATATATATATATATATATATATATATATATATATTATATATACATATTAATGCTTCTATCCAGTTGATTACATGATATCATCATTGCAAGGTTGTCATCCCAAACTCTCTGTTTTTATAAACTCATGAAAACCTTGCCCCACAACTCTGTCAATCTATTATTTCAAATTAAAATAGGAATAGTGAGGTATATCCTAAAATTTAAAGGTTGTAATCCATACAATTCTGAGATATAAAGCTTCAAGAGAAATGGGAACAAGTCAATGATTAAGGGCAATGGCGTCACCCGTATTAGCATCTACAGACCCAGACCTGAGCCCTCTTCCAGGAGGTAACAAGTGAAGTCGGCCCCCAGATTTGTGTGGCTAGATTATCAAGTTACCGGAAGGTAATTAACGGTTACCGAGGGTCCCTAGGGTTAGTTAATGCCCTTAGGGTCAAATAGCCTTCTCGAAGGAGATTGCGTGAGTTTTGAGCCGTTAGAGAGTGACCGGGGCCGGCTCCTCTTGGGGACCGAGTTCACCTACCCACGGCGGGGCCGACTTCACTTGGGGGCCAACTTCACTGGTATTCAAACAGGAATAAGGTACTCATACTCTGATTTCTTTGCCAAACAAATATCATATGACTGTCTCGTTACATCGTTAAACAGCTCTAATTAAAACAAGTCATTATCTGTAAAATCTTACAGCAAAGGTTACTCAAAACACAAAATATTGAGGTTGCTGTGAATCGACAGCAAAGGTTGCTGCCAGCAATACTTGCTGTAAATTACTACGACAACTATTAACAGTGCACATGAGAACAGTCTTTGCAGTTCTCATAAAAGCTTGAAGAAGATAATAAGTAGATAATTATTGTTTCCAACCGATTAGGCTCTAAGTTGCCGAAAACTAATTACACATTTAGTTTGCTTGAAGAGCGAATTATTTATATTCACAACCACTTTCTTTTATGGTTGATAACATCTTGATGTACTCTATAATCTTCAGTCAAAAACTACATTAGGAATTTATTTTTCAAGGATGAGCGGAATTAATGTCTAAAGTGTAATATATATATATATATATTTCACAATTATAATTAATTATAATATAATAATAAATATTGTTTATTGCTTATAATTTTGGGCCATGTAGAATGCCTATAGCAGGAAAATTAAAAAGAATATGGTTGTAAGGCACAGACAAAAAAGTACATATAATCTTTTTTCCATATTAGTTTTGATAAATTTGATTCAGGCTCAGCAGATTAATGATAATGAATACATTTTTGTGAGAGACTTTAAGCGTTTCTGAAAGACATCAACTGATACACTAATTTAAATACATTAGGGAGATTGTTGCAGAGTTCAGGATATATGACCGAAAAGCCCTATCGCGCATTGTATTCATCTCAGTTCGAGGAGCCACAAAAGTCCTTACAGTATATATGACGGTAAGTTGATCACGAAGCAGAGTTGGCGTCTCAATATTCAGAGCCTTCCAGGTTTTGAGGAGGATTTTGAAATCAATTCTGGCATATACTGGGAACAGGTTCAGCTGTCTGAATCAAAAGGGGAGACAATGTCTGAGACGTCAATGCCTCGCAGACTCAGTCGCGTGATGTCAGTATCACGTACTTTACAAAAGCGATGTCATGTTTTACAGTTAAACAATGCCTTTTGTTAGATCTTGAGATTCATTTTATTTGTGATAAAGAAGGTTCCGACTTCACAAATGCAACTTTCTAACTCAAGACTAGATGTGTCTAGACATTGTCTACTTATCTGATCCATAGAAATGTAAGTAAGTAAAACGTAAGTAAACAGTTCATTTAAGTCTCACCCAACTAAAATAAAATATAAAACATGTTTAAAACATTTTATAAGCCTCTCTCAGAAGAGATATGAGAGACACTTTTTAAATCATTTTTACAACAAATAAAATATCCAGACATTTAAAAGCACCACATTATACTTGTATATCATTTCATTAAACCAAAAAAAATAAATAATAATAATAATAATACAATAGGTATCCAGCACATTACTTAATACATAACAATTCTCTTCTGTGACATAAAATGTAATGGCATTCATTCTACAGATATCTGTGTTACTCACTATAAAAATCATCTTATCACAGTCGTTAAAATCTACCATTTATATTCATAGCAACATTATAAGGATCGTCTCTTAGAAACAAATTTGAGGGACATCTTGTGAGGACATGTTCCTCAGTTTCCACCTCAGAGTGGCAGGTTGGACAGAGTTTATTTTCCACACTTAAGTGTTCATATCTTCCAGTCTCCAATCTGATTGGGGCTACCTGGACCTTGCCAGTGCACTACGGTATTTATAATTTAAAGTACATTTTAAATAGGACTCTGCCTTTGCTTCAGATTTGAATAATCTATATGTCCTCAATTTCTTAAATCCTTGACCATTTTGGCCTGAAATACAGGAGAACTTAGAAATCCATATAGCTGCAAAGCGCTCTGAGAGCAGAGTGTTTACACGATTTATAATGGTATCCATATGGAAATCATATTCAGGATGTAACAATTGATCAGTACCAATCTGCCTGAAAAGGGTACATATTAAAACATCAGTTTTATTCTGACCACTAGACATTTGGTATGACCTCATAAATAGCCTTCTATTAATCCTAGATTTATCCATGTTCACAGAATGACACCATGACGTGTTACACACCTCCATTGTCTTTGACCTATATCTCCATGAATGGCTGTATTGGGGGTGTATTTACATATGTAGATCTTGAGCTTCATTCTATTAGTGAAAAAGAAGGTTCCGAATTTAAAAATACACCTTTCTAACTCAAGTCTTGATGTGTCTACATAGTGTCTACTTATGCATGTAAATCTGGTGTCATCCGCTTATAGATGTAGAAGCTCAGCTCATACTCTGCAATGGTGTCAGCAAGAGGAGACGGGGAGATAGTGAATGAGATGGGCCCTTAGACAGATTCTCGTGAAATGCTACACTCATTGAATGTAAGACTGGACCTTTTTGTGCCCACATTGATGGAATGTTTCCTATCGATTAGGTTTCACCAAATACATGTAGAGTCAAGGGCAAGGCCACCTAGGTTTAAGGTTAGAGAGCAGTATCTGGTGACCAATAGTATCAAATGCCGCGACAGGTTAAATAGCAGTAACATAGTGATTTTCTGTTGTCTTTGTCACACAGGATGTCATTTTGTACCTTAGCAGTGCTGTCGTATCACCATATTCTTTGTATGTAGATTGCAACATGACAATTCGGCCAATTTGCTCTAGATAGGGAACTAGCTCGTTTGATATTGGTCTTTCATTCAATTTTGAGAAATAGGTCAAATTAGAAACCTTTTTCTTTTTTTTTGATTACTTCGCGCTCCATCTTCCTTAATCAAGGATATTTTTATAATTGCTGTGATAGAAGGAACTATCTCCCCCATGAAGTCCCGAAGAAGCCAAGTGGATAATAGGTCATGTTCATATGATTTCTTTGCAGCCCTTCTGTAAGCTGCAGAACATCTTCAGTGGATAATTGTGTGAAACTGTCAAGATTAGGGGTAAAAGGATTGACAATGCTCTGTGTATTGTTTGCACACAACATCTGGTGTTGACACAGTGGCTTGTATTACCGGAAAATTGTCTGTTTTTCTACTAATTTTGGCAATTTTGCCAAAGAAGAAATCATTGTACTTGCCAGGAAGGGGATCCTCAGAAATAAACAAGGATTTGTATAATAGGTCAATGACCATACATATATTTGGGGATCATGTTTATTTTCTTTTATTTGCTGTTGAAAATATTTATATTTGGGAGTTTTTTTAATGAGGAATGATATCTATTCTTCTAAATATTGTTGATTTCCTTATCAAGTTGATTTGCTCATCTTTCTGGTTTTTCCATATGAAAATATCAGAAAGTCAATCTTAATAGCATTTCCGAGGTCCTCTTTATCAAGCTTCTTGAAATTCTTGAACCATAACGATGTCGTTGAAGGTTTTGGAGGTTTCAGGTCAAGAACCAGTTTGGGCATTTTATGACCGGATTGCCCAAATGAACCTATTTCCTCTACAGGTCAACACTCCGGTCATATTGAAAGTTGATATGATTTCATTGAATTTAATGGTCTTGTTTTTCTGAGGCTTGTCAACATTAGTATAGTTACTCTTGAATGCTATGCCATGAGTGAAAGAGCAGTAATAAGCAATAATATCAGTGAGTTCAGCAAAGACATCGGAGTATGAGTACCTGTTCCTGTTTGAGGGTTCAGGTCTGTAGATACTAATACGGGTGACGTCATTGCCCTTAGTACTGAGTGAACCTTCCTAAAAGTCCACGGTTGATAGGAGGTCTAATGTGTTATAAAGAGAGGTCATTACGGTGAAGTAACCCAATCCCATTACCTTTCTGATTGATTATAAACCAATTAGCAGGTATGTATCTGGGTCTACAATGCTTTATTATTGTTTAAAGCATTCATGAGACCATAGAGGTCACAGGCAATTCTACAGAGGTTTGGGGTATGCTTAAATGGTATGTGGCCACGAAACTGATGCAAGCAAGCTATTTCACTAAAATGAACCAAAATACACTGACCATGGTTATTGTGTTTTGCTGAAAGTGCCAAGTACTGGCTGTACTCTTTTGACCACCAGATGGCCACTTGTATACAATCATGTGACCTCTATTGTGGTCTGTAAAGATGTTAGGCCTGTACCATTGAACAACCATTAATGGACAAACAGGGCTCTGTAAGCCAAATCACTCCATTGTCCCAATCTGAAGATGTCCCTAAATACATGTATTTGCACAAGATCACCGGTCAGCTAAACAAAGTTTATTGACAAAGTGTCCAATTGATGATGTGGATTTTAGCAGAAGACTCTTCCACTTTCAAACGGCACACACATTTATGTAGGAGAAATATGATAGGTAATAACTTTTGAACGCAAAGTTTGGGTACAAACATTTATATCATGCAAGGAAAAAGTGCTTGAAGACCTCATTTCATAAATGCTTTAAGGCGCCGGGTGAAGTGAAAGTGAACACAGTTTGATTATTTCAATGGAATATTTTGATGTTTGTTAGTGCGAGTAAGAGATTGACTTTAAATTTCCAAAACGATTTGCATAGAAATAAAAGGAATATATATTTTTTTAATTTTGTATTTGTGCGAATTGCAATTGGCAATTTAAACGCTAAGACATCGACGAGGATTTATTTGGAAACACCAGAGATTTTATTATTCTGGTCAGGAAGGACAGCATTGAGTTTAATCAGCACTGAGATTAAACACTTTGAGATTATCGCATTAATTAATGGATTAGTGGTGGTATATCTGATTTCATTTTTTATTTGTTATAATCCAATGATAATCGGTGCAGATAACCAGAAAACAATCTTTGACCCCATATACAAACCTGATATAAACCTCTATCGAAGCTTCACCCATAATCTTCAATATTGAAAACACTAGGCTGGTCTTGATTGAACATGACTGCAGTTGTAAGAGTCTTTTGTTTAGAAATTCAAGCAATTTGTCTCAATATATTTGTTTTAATATCAATAAGTCATCTACCATTTTCTTGTTCGGTTCTTGTGTATTATATGAAGAGGCAACAATTTACATAAAGGAGGCCAGGAATAGGACATGACCATTAATATCATATAACTGGAAACAAAAAGATGATTAAATTGCCATTGATTATTGAGAAAATCCAAATTTTCTTGCTGTCCAATACGTGTTCTTTCAATGAAAATATGAATTTGAAACCATTTATAAAGATAAATCGTTATAATTTCTCTGAAATAATATCCATTGTTGCAGAATAGGAATGAATATATGAATAGGAATATATGAGCTTAAATTTCAATATGCAATGATAAAGATGATATGAATATTCTTTTGCAGAAAATATATGGATATGAATGCTTGACAATTAAAGAGATTGGCCTTTCGCAGTGTAATAAAATAGATCTTTTTTTCATTATTCTTCGGACACTCCCCAAAGTGGACAATGCGGGTATTTCATATCGTGTTTGCGTCAAAATCATTTATGCTGCTTCACCCAAGTTGGAAATGAAGTCAATCCATTGCAGCTGTAAATTGGGTGAGTATTGCATCAACTCCTTTAAGCACCTCACTCGTAAACATGGATTGTCGATCCTGGATTGTGACCAGTATTTTGTTTGTGATAAATCAACACATTAGGCAGTTGTACTTGTAAATCAAATATGCACAATGTAAATCAAATATGCACAATGGACCAATGTTGGTCCCAACCTTCATATTCTACAAAAAATTCTTAAATAATTAGATTGGTTATTTTATATTATTTCTTTATATGAAGATAATCAAATATTCATTTGAAAGCAAGAACATTCATTGTGAATATTTTCGTCTGTACTTGTGACCAAAATTTACAATGTGAAACAGAGGCACCATATGCCGGCAAATTATGTCATCGTGGTCATAGTCACCACCTTCAATTATCGCTCCCATAAACTGTAACACAATACAGACAGATGGTGAAGACAACTCGTGGAAGGACGCATGCGTAGACGCGTCCCAGCCGATTCCGGACTTTCCTCCAGATAATACATCTTATTTCCTTTCCACTCATCAATCACATAGTGTTATTCATCCGCAAGTGATGGGGACGACAACAATGTGAATATAAACTTCATATGACCCGACATGGAGATTGTTCACATAAGGTTAAGCTTTTCGGGAATTTTCCTTTGTTATGATATAATAGTATGCCAGTCTGGAAAGCACCATATTCATGGTATTGCGCCCTTTAAATAAGACAGAAAACTGTTAATAGAAAAGAAAGTTATGAATAAAATAGAGAGATGTCATTGCGCCACATGGTGATAAGACACTTGATTATATTCACATACAAAGCTAATAGTGGGATAATGGAGTATACCATAAGTGTCCTAGGGTAATACAAAGTTGTATGAAAATATGAAACAAAATATGAAACAAATCACAATTAACATAGGTGGGCCATTGTTGGCATCGAGGGTCAATCTTTATTGTGTGACCCAAACAATCATGACAAACACCTTTCATATGACTATACAATAGAATAAAATATAGAGTATTTCTTTATTTTGATTATCTATTATTGGTTGGTCTGATATGCAATGCTCTAATTTCTTTCTCAGTGAACCTCTGCACCAGCTTTCTATTTGTAGTAATGTTTTTATTTGTATACAAACAGAGTTTAGCAACTCAAAACAAGTCGCTTCTGTCATGACTTGAGAATAGGAGTTTTATGACAAAGAACAACAATTTCTCACCCTCCATAACAGGACTTCTCTCTCCCTGCCAAAGGTATAAAGATGCGCACATAATCGGTCGCATGTCATCAGTACTCATAATAATCTGGCTGTCCAATGATTGGTGAAATAATATAAATAGATTTGTCTTGAACTGGCAGTTGTACTGATTGGTTAGTTCTTGGAGTAATAATGAATGGAGCCGCAACTTGACTTTGACCTTGACCCAAGGTCACAAAAAAAATCAGCCTACAAAATATAACACATGGCTCTACATGTTGACAGACGGAGAGTGACAAGACAAACGTGAATGATAACATGTTATACCATTCACATTTGTGAGTTTGGTGATAGCATGTGATCTCCTTCACATTTGTGGGTTGTCGGCAACTATGATAACATCAAAGGGTTTTGAAACCATTGTCTAAAACAATGGGTCTCTATGACGCCTCGTGCAATACACCGGGCGTTGCGCCTCCATTCAATATTACTCCAAGGTTAGTTTTATGTGTCAGACACCCGATTACAGTTTATGACCTGATGTTTTTATGACATTTTTGTGAACAAGGCAAGTATTTATAACTTGGGGAATTCCAAATTTAGAATAGTATCAAATATAGGGCAATGACTGCAGAGGTAGTAATTAAATACCATTGAGTACCATTTCTTTGATATAACAAAATAACAGAAAGCTTTTGTAAATCGTTTCCAAAAGAATTACACGTAAACTGGACCTCACTATTGAGGGGTTTGAAACTTCACCATAGTTTCATCGTGTCTTTTTTCAGCAAATTTATTGTATACCTTTATTGAAACATGATAAGAGAAATAGGATTTCCTTGAGGATTTCCTCAAACTTTGAAGAGTCAGCTGGGATGAAAATAAAAGTTTTTTTTATAACAAAATAAATATAATCTAAATGATACATTCTAGAATATAAAACAACTCCCAATGATGCATTGTAATATTATCAGAAACATAAAGATGATTTCAGTCTAAAAAGTTACTGAAAGAATTAGGCATATGATATGACTTTGTGTAATCTTATATGTAACAAAAACTATGTTTCTGATATTTCATTATTGAAAAAAATGTATTACTCCAATTCATCATCTGAGTTTGGAAAATATATATTCAGTTTGTAACCCGTGTTATCAGAAAAATATCAACTCTGTTTCAGTTTTAATCCAGATTTTTAATCCAGATTTTTAATCCAGATTTTCCTGATTTTATTGATCTAAGTTAAATTTAGTGACGATGTCATTTTATGATCCAATTTATTTTTCTGATATGATTTTTTGATAATGAGTACCCCATAATCAGGAACAGGTAGTGCAAAATGTGGTTTTCGTATTAGGTTTCAGGAAGCATTAACGGCCATGCATGTGTCACCTTTTATTTCCAAGATGATGGTTGAATCTGTAATGAAGATACCTCATGAGGATGAAAAATAAATGAATAATTGACAATAACTGATATACTTGAAAAAGAGAAGTAGTGATGTATGAGAATTTAAGACATTTTATTTCAATAGACGATACAAACAATCAACTACATATATCTCACACATTGTCAATAAAAGAATAATTCAATTTAGAAAATGAAGTATTTTGGCGAAATTATTGATCTTTTCAACAAAATCTTTTCATAAAGGTCCCCCGTATCTTTATTAAGGGAGAAGTCACCAAGCTTTATTGGAATTTGGGACACTTTTCATTTGAAATAAAAAATAAAGCCAATTAAAAGATATAGCACACATGCTGATATCTTTAAAAACAAAGCGGATCTCTACTAATTTAAGATTTGGACCAAACATTAGATGTAACTTACATAACGTTTGGACAATATCAATTTTGAATGTTTACAAAATCTGGAACGTTGAAGTAAAACAGGTGAAAAACATCAAGAATAACTTATGGCAAATGCCACAGGCCGGACAACAATAAAGAAACGTCGAGGTAATATATATACATATGACAACAGTGGAAAGACGCTACCACACATAAGATGAAGGGCCATAATGTTTTCCGCCATAATCTTCTTTCCTGTTGCCTTCCCACTCACTCAACATCACACGAGAGTTCACACGAGAGTTCAGTTCACTGACATAGAAGGGTAAGGTGAATGGGTCCATACACACGTATGTCAGTGAACCCTGTAGATGTTACCTTCAATGTTTCATTGATCATTTCATACATAATGTCACTTTTATATAATAGAATGTGAAATCTATCAACAGACACACAGAGATTTGTGTCTGTGAGGTTTTCAAGGAGTCCAATTATGTATTATGTACCATACCAATTAAGAAGAATGGGAGCTTTCATAAGGAGACGGTTTGCTCTGAAGTGCTCACCCAAATGTGTTCGTCCAAAGAAAAGTGAACAGATATTACAATAATGGCACTAGATGTGGAACAATAATTAGGACCGCAAGCCATTACAATCAAGTTGCACAATAAAATGAGGCAATACACAACAGTAGCATGGACTAGTAGATGGTCCTTAAATTTACGAGTTTTCCTTTCAGATGAAGCTGAATGGGTATTATTAAGAGATATAATAATACCTGTGGCTAAACGAAGCCACTTTTGGAGAAAAAAAATAACCATTATGAAAAACGAGAATGAAAGATGAAAAAGAAACTGTAATTTGTGTTGAGTGGTAGTATATGTACAAATGCAAATGCTGTCATAGATGTACATACAGTATGACCATAGTCTTCTTCCAGATTGGGATTCCTGCCTACTGTGCCATGCACTAATCTTATTAGCAGAACAATGTCCTGTATATATTCATAATGCACTAATAGCTCCAATATTTGATATCATAAACAATGGTACAGGTTATTTTCTAAATTATCAATTTAAATGAAATAGGAAACACTTTAATTGGAACCAGGTTTTATTACATTCCAAATTCTACAGTTTCACTCTCCATGCAGCATATTTCAATGGAGAGTGGTGCACAGGTCAATGACCAAGCACATCCTCAGGTTTAACCTTGCTGTCCTTTCTCGCCCCTTACCTCTCCCATCCCTTATTTGAAATAACCGGATCCTGATTTGTTTGTGCTCAAATCAAAGCAACAGATTCCCTGGTCATCATCCTCTAAACCTTATTACTGACATGATAGCGGCCTTATTATATCGACTGCTGTTAGAGGTGCACAAAATAAACGAATTTGTTTTGCAATAAGCTTCATTTCCCAATTAGATCTATCTTTTTATCTGTTTGCATTCCCCAACTACACAGACACAGTATGTTATCTTTTACACCCTGTCTCTGAGAGAGAAAAAAGCAAATGATACTTTACATATTTCATGCAGGTCTTACATCAATACTGTGAGGAATACTATGAGAAAAAGGATAGAGACAGTTTGGCTGCCTTTTGTTGGAGGGAATCTACTGCATGTCAAACTGACTTATTTAGCCACAGACTGCTCACATCAATGCTTCAGGCATTCTGCATGAATAAGGTGTGACGCTTTTTGAATGTCAGCGCATGCACCCACACATTCTTATTGATAAATGTTTCATGCATATGTCTCCCCTCCCAGCCTCATCCATACTGGTACATTTTATCATTGTGTGTCGGATAATCAGGCCATTATATATAATCAGGCCATTATATACATATATATCTCTTTATATTATAGAATGTAACAGTGTCCAAAGAGGGTGTCTGATTTTAATGTATATATAGGCCACTAATCTGTACCTAATCTTTGACCTTTGACTTAATCTGTGTCTCATTTCTACCATCTGTCTTTTTAGTATTCTAATCTCTGACCACCATCTCTAATCTGTGTCCTCTCTCGCCCTGAAAGGTGACACCAATCTGTCCTCTTCAGCTGCAGCCCTGTTCTTGCCCCCTTTGTGGTCAAATAATTGACTCAAAATTGAGATCAAAGTGTTGTTCCTATCTCTTGGTGAATGGAATGACGATATTATGTCCAATATTCATTTATTTTAAGCCTGGGATGCTTGACACCACTATGCATCAACTACCAATTTATGAAAGGTTTGTCCTCTAAATATGCAAAGTGAACTGGTTGTGCATTTACTTATATATTGATTTGTTTAAAACAATTAAAATAATTAGAAACGTGAATGACCTGTCTCCTGAGGAAGGTGAATGTCATGTATAAAGAGATAGATTTATACCTTAATGGATGTGCTATGATCTCAGATGCAGCTAGCGTGCGTGGCATTAAGACACAACCTGATACACAGCACAAACCATCTAACACACTCTCCCTGCATTAACTCAGCGCCCCGCTGCATGCCAGGGTCCTCATTCGTGACAGTACATTTCCCATCTATCTACCAATGGTAAAAACACCGTGTAACCACACTGGGAGCATTACCTAGTGGATGCTCTTTCTATCTGAGAGGAAGCAATATTGCATGGTTTGTTTCCTTGGTAACTCACATAAGCTATATCTTTGAAGCTGAACTCTTCAGTAGATGTTTCTCATTTTTATTGAATCTAGGGACAACTGGCCAATATTTAGGCGATTTGGGAAGCGGGGATGACCAACCGACTGGGGTCAGTTGAAGACCAGCAATTAGATTATATACCAGAACATTAACGCTCTTCTGCATGGAAGACTTGTTGTATCATTTACATGTGTTTAGGAGGTGCTTAATTTGCGTATAAACTCTACATAAATACTTAACCTTCACATCTCCATCGCAATCAAACCTGAAGCAGTAATTACAAGACATTGACAGGGCAGAGGGAAGCAGATTGTCAGTTTAGTAGAATGATAAGGATTATGCGGTAAGTCCAAACTTTTCCTTGTGTATTAATGGTATAACCATGTTTAAGAAAAAAAGTTTTAAATTTTATTGTGATCTTGTGATATTATTTAAGTGTGAAACCTCATGTCATGTGTGAGACATTGATAAAGCATGTGTGAGACACCATACTATGTTTAAAATTGGAAAAACATTCCATGTGCGAGAAATCATGCAATATATGAGACATCATACTATGTGAGACAATATACAATAAGTGAGACATCATATAATATATGAGATATCATACTATGTGTGAGACATCATACTATGCGCGAGATATAAAACAATATGTGAGATATCATACTATGTGTGAGACATCATACTATGTGTGAGATATAAAGCAATATGTGAGATATCATACTATGCGCGAGATATAAAGCAATATGTGAGATATCATACTATGCGCGAGATATAAAACAATATGTGAGATATCATACTATGCGCGAGATATAAAACAATATGTGAGATATCATACTATGTGTGAGATATAAAACAATATGTGAGACATCATACTATGTGTGAGATATAAAGCAATATGTGAGATATCATACTATGCGCGAGATATAAAGCAATATGTGAGATATCATACTATGCGCGAGATATAAAACAATGTGTGAGACATCATACTATGTGTGAGATGTAAAGCAATATATGAGACATCATGCTTGATACATGTGAGTCACAATTTGCGCTTGCGTGGTAGAGTAGTCTCGCCTAAGTCATGTTTACTTCGAAATTTTACCGAACATGGTTTGTTTTTATCTGATAATTAAGTTGAGCACGCGGATTTAGACACATATTAACACGTGCATTTTTACTTGGATCTTATTCTCAGATCAACTGCTGGATCTTGTTCTCAAGTTGTTCTCAAATCGACTGTCAAGCGTTGATATTGTGTAAATGAGATTTTACCGAACATGGTTTGTTTTTATCTGATAATTGAGTTGAGCACGAGGATTTAGGCACATATTAACACGTGCATTTCCACTGGATCTCTGGCAATTGTTCTCAAATCTACTGCCAAGCGCTGACATTATTTTGATGAAAAGAAATTACTTTTTCTTCATCTGTCTCAATACCTCTTAACAATGTTCTGGTAATTCTGGTAATAAACGATGATCTAATCTGTATAAGAAGTTGGAAAGAAATGAAAAAAATACTTATTTCTTAACATTTTAAGCTTATATTTGATATTCGTTAATCCTAGAATTACATCCTCTTTGTGATTCATACATACTGCAGATAATGAGATATCATAATTATGTCAGAACAGAAAATAAGTAGTTTTGAGACCACATAATTGTTTTTCTACATAACGCACTTCTATGCTTCGTTCAGGTTTTATTAGATCCGATAGATGCCTGTCAACGTGGCCTAATGCCCTTCTCTTTGTGAAGGTTGATTGGTGCTGCTATTACATTCTCAGAAAGACATGACCCCACAAACTGAGGTCTTTGATTTTCAGTCACATGGCACTGGAGAGAGAAACAATGAGATGATGCGGATATAATTGTAGGTAACACAAAGTCCTTTTTTTCATTTGAAATTAAATTCTTATTCTATCTCTTGTTATGGTGCGCACTGTGTGCCATCACTTATGTAATAGCTGTGTACAAAATGCTCATTATCCCAATTGAAAGATATTCTTGTCGCCTAGATTTCATCCTTCACAAAATACAATGGAGTTGTGTGATATAATACACTAGATGAACGCCATTTGACTTGACTTGCACCCACATATTTGAGAACAAAGAATGAAAGTCACCAGCAAATAAACTACAAAAATAATAAGGTAGATCAACCCGATCCAACCTCTATTAACAAGGCCTGTGTCGGCCTATATAATCCTCCTGTCTACATCTGCCTACATCTCTTTATATGCTTATCTTCTGTAACTGTAACATTTAACCTCTTAAAGTGCACTGGTATAAGGGTTATTAGCCAAATGAGGTGATATTATCATGCACGGTTATTATATTTATATATTTATGTTTATCCTCTAAGAGCAACATGTGTAACTCAATGAGTAATCATTTTAGTAAGATCGCCAGAAGGATGTGATCATCCTCAGATTATAATTCTTTATTGTCTTGTGCCATCCTGACAGGAAATATGGTCGGAGAGGAGAAAATAAATATGTTTAAAAAAAAAGGAAAAAAAGAAAAAAAAAGATATATGGTAACCTTTTGCATTGTGAAGGGTTAAACATATGTACATATGCTATTCACACATCGAACATAGCCTGTGGCATTTTTTTTACATACCTATGGTCTATGCGCATGTTTACATGTGCATGGATGCACAACCTGATTATTGCTTGAAAAGAACTCTCTCAGTCCTTTTAACAGCAGCTACGTTTAGCTCTCATCTTCAAAGAAAAACAAGTTAGCGGTATGATATTATGTCAATACAAGGAATCCATGGAAGAAAAGCTGATGTGCCTCATACGTATTCTGTATTATTTTGTAACCTCATATAAATTTGACTGCACTTAAAGCATTTCATTTGTTTTAAACAGAGAATGCCTCCGCCGATGAATTAAGTCATCTGGACATTTCACATCTCCTTTATGACTCTTTTCATCAAAATCCTCCTTGCTTCTCCTCTAATAGTTCAAGATGTCTTCTTTAGAGTCAACAATAGCTATGAATATTTCTCTTTTCGGGTTTCTCGGTCAAAAATGTCAAAATTCATTCCAATTCATTCCATGCAGTCGCTGCGTTGTTTACTGCTTAATGATTCAATCTCATAAACAAGAAAAAGTGGTGCTCCACATGTAACACGGATGGGAAAAAAATTAACAAACAAAACAAAAATTACAATAAACAAAACAAAAATTACAATAAACAAAACAAAAATTACAATGTACAAAACAAAAATTACAACAAACAATTAAAACAACAAAATAAATTTAAACACAAACAATCATTACAAACCGATGGGGTAGTTGAAATTATTTTTATTCATCTTTCAAAACATTTAATTTGATATATATGAACGAATTTTTTAGCACAACTTTCTGCAAAGATATGCCTTTTCAGGCTCGATTACGTAACTTGCTCTATTATCGCTCAGGTGCTATCGCAAATCATCGGAGATCAGACGTTCGCATGTCATTTCTGTTCTAATTGTCCAATTTACACCAAATTTGAACTAAACTTACTGAGAATTCCTTGTTCTAGCGATTGGGAAGCATTTTAAAGAGATAATTTAATGCAACCATGGGCGAACACGATGACATCGTTTTGAACGTTCTGCTTTGTATACATGACGCACTTCTTTTCTTTTGTTCACTTCTTTTAGATATGTATTCATTCGCCGGATGCATGCGCGAATTGGAATCTTTCACAAGCACATGACAAACACTCCACAGTGGCGTCAGTTGCTTTGACAATTATGACCACAGGATAAAAACAGAATTACAACCCACAGGAAACAACTACTCATTTCCCATGATCGTACCGATCACAGAATAACATGGATAGTTCCCTTTTTTGAAAGTCATTGCCTGTCTGCAATGACTTTCAAAAAAAGAATCATATTCGAGTTACAAAAAAATCTTGTGCATTGACACATTGAACAATTAAGTATTTCAATAATGCCACGGCCCAATATGGACCAACGATAGTCTTATCTTAGACATATCTCATCTTATTGTAATCCTGTCCTCATTAAAATGAACAACCATTCAGCCATTTTTTTATTGGTGTGGTGGAAGGAATCAGATCATTTTATCAATTTGACCAAAACTACACTGTAAAACTTTTTATTATTGGAATGTCCATATTTCTACCCTTTCAAATCCCATCATAGGCACTGAACAGGCACCATAGCTATGTTGATGTGATCCACAGCAATACATAAATGGAAGCCTTAAAAGTAAAAAATATAATATTTCCCTATGTTTTCTAATGTCTAATATCTGGCAGAAGAATCCTTTTTCTGAGGCATGGCCTTCCACCTTAGATCAATATCAATGATTTATTCAGTGACATTTAGGACTTCAATAAGAATTAATGAATCAAGAGAGAGACAGAGAGCGATGCAACACATTCATTATGGAGGCCATTACGTGTTATAAAGCTTTGTTTGAAAAGGTGTTGAAAAGACCATTTCAGCGACAATGGCCATATTAGGTAGTTGAAACCACTTTATTCTGTCATCCGCCTAATACACCTAGCACTGGTCCACTGCTCTACATGGACGGTAAACGTGAGGGGCCATTTGAAGATTTTAAGACGAGTTTCAACCTATTGTCCATCTTGGTTTAGTTGCGACACAACACTTCAATTTGTTAATCCCTCATCCTGGATTTCTTATCCAGTAAAGTTGCACTTAAATCCGGGATTTTGACAATTATGATGATTATATTGATTATATAAAAGTTTCAATAGTAGACATCTTCAGGAGGTTGCCATCAAATTTATCTGACATTTGCCTTTGAACATTTGTGAACATGCATAAGTTTAATACAATGTTTCCTGATTCAGATTATGAAAAAAAATCACCAATAAAGATTTCTGTGTTGAAATATCGATTTGAAAAAATATTTAAGAATTGACTTGGCGAGAAGTGACAAAGTATGGAGCGAGATACCGCAATATCCCGTTTATACTAGTTGTATGATGGTGTGAAACCAATCTTAATATATTTCCCATTTTCCCACTTTTATTATCCTGTACCCTCAGAGATTAAGATCCTCTTAGTTTGTTACCCTGAAAATTATTATATCATTGAAAACAAATCCTCGCAAAGGAGTATCAGGTTAGTTCTCACCAATTTCATCCATAACTTCCCAAAAATGATTGATGCTCCTTTCCAAATATGTCTGTTTACATGTCTTGCTTGTGGTTGAGAGGGACATGTTTCTTTAAACAGGGGCAATGGTTCGGGTAGACTAAGTAGACCATTTTGTGTGAGACAGCTAAATCACAAATATTTGAGTTAACAGATCTGTCAAGTACCCCTAAGTGCCAAGAAAGTGGTACTATGTAAAAGGTGAGCTAAGTAAAATGTTACTGCCTGTATCCATATATATAAATATATATATATATATATATATATATATATATATATATATATATATATATATATATATATATATATATATATATATATATATATATATATATATATATATATATATATATATATATTGCCCATTGAAAAATAACGTTTCAAATAGATATCACGAGGAGGGGGGGGGGCTCCATTATAAACAGGGTCAAGGGGGTTTATAGAAGAAAATGGGATCGATATTTTGTTATTGTAATGCGAAGGCTTTGTGATAATGACGTGAGGGTCTCATAATTGCTGGTAACATATGAGTAGGTGTTGAATTCCAATCTGGTAAATATGTCAGATATTAATCTCCCTGATGTGCTCAGCACATTATTTGAAGTATTTTAATTATAATAATAATTATGATAAGAGATAACAGCACCACTAAGCATAATTGACCAGGATTACTATTGACACCAAATTCAAAGATGACACAGCATATTGCCTTCACAACATACTCCAGTTTCAGAACTTCTGAAACAATGAGAATAATACATCATTAATTTCCACACCAGTCGTTTAATTCATTATATGAATTTCAAAGGGATTTTGCACGTGATATTTTGATAGGTGTTATAAATATTATGGGTGTTATAATATTATTTCAGGTAGTTCTATGGGTTTTCATTTTTCAGTTGTAAATTCAATTGATGTTTGTCTGGAATGAGGCTCTGTGATTGATATATCGATGACAATCGCTAAGTGCAAATGAATATTGGTAAATATTAGTAAATATTGATGAATATCAGTGAAACTAAGTGAAAATAGGAATATACTATTAGGTAATCAGAATATATCAGTGAGTGAATATCAGGAAATATTGGTGTCTACAAGGAAACATCAGTGAAGTTCTGCTTGAATTTGTTTTATCAAAATAAATCAAGGGAGTGAGAACTTGAATTGTTTAAATAGTAACAGAAGAATCTCTTCTATATTCTACTTTGTCGAAATCTTCAAACCTTATCATATAACGTTTACAAAATGAACCAATATGTGGTCACGATATCAGGAATTTTGAAGTGTTGAGTACTTCCTGATAAAACACATCACGGTCTCAGCTATTAAACATGCCATTTGTCTCAAATTTTCTGAGATAGAAAAATAGATTTCTTATGGCACTGATGCTTTGGTTATGGGAGGTTTCATAACCTGTTTTCAAAATTACCATATCCGCGTGGTTAGCAGCTCACAAACTGGTGACGTATTCCCATCTGTGACGTTTATCCACATATCTGTGTTTTGTGGTCGGAAACAAAATTGTTTCACATCAACTTATTTGAGATATCGAGATTCCGCAGTATAAAAAGTCAGCTGGTTATTCCATCCTTCAAATATAAGTCAAAGAAGGCCATATTGGAACTGTGTATAAGTGATCTGTCTTGCAACTTGTGGACATCCCATATAAACACCATCTGGTTTTTAATTTTTGGACACCCTGTTTATGAACCATTTGTTTTGTAACTTGTAGACACCCTGTTTATGAATCATATGTCTTGCAACCTGTGATCACCCTTTGGCAAAAATGCTTGAAAAAAACCGACTTACATTTATTTCTTCTTTTCCAATTGGAATCAAAAGAGGTTTTGTTGTCTGCGGGCAGTCCTGTTGGAGCTGTTGTGGATTAATTCACCTCATCAAGCATACTTAGTGTCTCTGCTCCCGCTCCTTGCCTGATTGCCTATCCTGCTGCAGGTCACATGTCAGCTCACAGCCCAGACACCTTTCACTTTTACAAAAAACTTTTTAGTCTAAATGTCAAGTGAACCTACTTACCCATTCTTACAATGTAGCTTTATATAAGCTAATATAACTTTGGAAAACACGAACCTTTTTTAGGCCACGGGCCGTGGCGCAGTTGGTTAGAGCGCCAGCTTATTAGCACCAGTTCCTCTGTGGTGATCCAAAGGTCGTGGGTTCGAATCCCGGCCGTGCCGAGATTGAACTCATGACACAATTTCACACATGAGCTGAGGCCCGTGCCTAAAGGGTTAACCCGTTGTCCTTGTAAATCTGTGACCGGGCAGGTTGTCATGTCAAGGACCTGCGACATGACAATTCAGTGAGGCAGCACTATATCTGCTACAAGTAGGTCTCATCACGAAATGACTGAAATAATGTTGAAAGTCATGTAAAACCCCAAACAAACAAACAAACAAACCTTTTTTATATTTTCTTTTTCAGTGATGATATTCGTGGGGATGCATTATATTTGAATATTCCATACCGTGTCGTGCCCGTTTCTGATGGCACGGCATATAGAAACAAAAATGTCCAAGTCACCAAGGGCACAAGGAAGCCGACCGTTTCTTATATAAATGTGACTTAGGCATAAGTGTGTGGTGTCACTTTTTTAAAGCAAAAAATAAGATAGAATTACATAAGCGGAGAGGGAACAATTTGTAAACTCAATATGTGAAAAACAAATGTCATGGAGCTGCCACTCCAAGGATGAATTATAAGCACCTTGCCACTAAGCCATATCGCATTCAAGTTAGCATCCTTAAGCAACACCAAATTCCATTCCAGGCTGTCACGTGACTAAGGCATGGGTGAGACTGTTTGATGGGATCACAGACCGACACTCTCACCTTGAGACCACCCCAAGATTACAGTCACAGAGAGTTATATTTCCCATAGCTCCCTCTTCAGGACAATTCATCTGACGTATTTACTAAACACTGAACCTATGTTGTATGTGTGTGTGTGTGTTTGTGTATGTGTCTGTGTGTTTGTTTCTGTGTGTGTTTGTGTGTGTTTTACCCTGGTAATCTGAAAAGGATATACCTTTTTTTTCGGTTTGTAAGCACTACATGTGTAAAGTGAACTTTGAAAATGGGAGAAATGAAAGAAAAATTAGTTCTCCAACTGAAACATTGTTTTCAAGTCACATAGTTGGGTTAAATGGCTAAATGATCAGCAATAGATATTAATTTCAAGTGGTTTTTCATGTGAGGAACTGGTGCTAATAAGGGTGTGCTTTAACCACCAGCACGTGGCCTACCTGTCTCAGTAATAGTGGCACTATATGAAAGTTGAGGGAGAAAATAGCCGATTTACGCCCATGCTTAGTTATCGTATTACATCGAGAACTCTTCTGAGAAATGTAGAGGGTGACCCCTGAGCTTATTTTTTACCAAAATGGAAGTGGCAGTCTAGTATTTCCATAAACACAGTACAGCCAAGCTGATGCGAGAGTGTCTGGCAGGAACCGAGGTCTGGCAGGAACCGAGGTCTGGCATGAACCAAGGTCTGGCAGGAACCGAGGTCTGGCAGGAACCGAGGTCTAGCAGGAACCGAGGTCTGGCATGAACCAAGGTCTGGCAGGAACCGAGGTCTGGGAGGAACCGAGGTCTGGGAGGAACCGAGGTCTGGCTGGGACCAAAGTCTGTGAGGAACCGAGGTCTGGGAGGAACCGAGGTCTGGGAGGAACCGAGGTCTGGCAGGAACTGAGGTCTGGCAGGAACCGAGGTCTGGCATGAACCGAGGTCTGGCAGGAACCATGGTCTGGCAGGAACCGAGGTCAGATATTATCAAATTGCACATTTAATGATGTGGAGGAGTATGGTTGGTAAATCCAATGGTCGGTTATTCACACCATGTGATTTCCTTTCATTTTTCAATCACAATTCAACACATTTAGAAGTAATTTTTGTGATGTCTGCATTACAAAATATATATTTAAGCATTCTAACATAAGGATACTGTAAAGTCTCCAGCGTTATAGGCTGTTAATCATACTCATCTGTTACAGCTGACGACAATAGAACTGCGGACGACAGCAGAGTTGCGTTTTAGTCAATCACCACATTTTACCGATGTTTATCACACCATTTAAACTTGTTGGCGCATTGACGTATCTGAAAACAATCTTATGAAAATATTTTCGAAAGTGCAGATGCACTTGAAAGACTTTAAAAATGGAACCGCAGTTGTGTTGTCGTCCTCAGCTCTGTTGTCGTGGTCTATAAACTTATTCATCTGTGTATACAGGGGAAAAAAACTCCATACCAAATAAAATTTCCATTTTCTTTTATTGGGATAATATTTTTCGCTTTTTGCTGTCATTCAGAACTTAAACCATTGGATATCGATACCATATCAATTACTTGTGAAAGATAGACCTGTTGAAGTCCACAGGGAAATTAATCGCAAACTCTCTGGCATAAATACTGGTATTAATTAGGTCAGAGAGCAGTTGCTTCATTAGCAGGTGATCTCTTACTTTATCTGTAATCCCTTATTTGGACGTGATTGATTACAAAGATAATCAAAGTGCCAAGCATCTACAGTATTGCACTATCCTGGTTGTTGAGGCATTCTTCAAGTGAACATACAACTTAATTTATCCCAGCCAGTCAAGTTTCCAATCTGTAACTTGATTCTCAGCCATTCTTCAAAGAGAGTAGGGTGTTGAGACCCTGCGGCAGGTCGCTAACATGTACCTAGGAAACAATATAAATTGTGGCACAAAAAACCTCTGCAAGTAAGGACTGATACTTTATATATTTGAGCAAATAAATTCTTAAAGGCCGCTAGGCGTGTCAATATAAATAGGTCATTCGGTAAAAGGCATGATTTACTAAAAGCGTGTTAGTGTATAAAATGACATTACCAGAAATGGGAGACATTGAATTTGAAACGGGTAGAAAAACCTTCTTGTTGCAGGTCACTTGTACCCAGCATAAATGGCGCCAATACATATTCATGTAACGATTTAAGATACTTCCACATACTTTAGAAAATAATCAACTATATCATAATTTGCAGAACGACCTCAAACCTTCATCGGGTTTTTTCTATTCCAAATCTATATTTTTAATGAATGGTTCTCCTATATTACATCAATACATCATTATTATCCTTAAATTTCCATTAAACATCAATCCAAAATCTACAAACTGCTTTAATAATAGTCAGTTCTGAACGGATGTGGATGAATAAGTGTTTTTTGCCCAATTGCGATTCACGTCAGAAATTCGTCATCGCAAATATCCAATTAGGTCAAGACATACCCAGGGTCAAAGTTCTAAGAATTGACGGAGACGATATTTGTTGATAACCCGTCCAGACGGAAGTACTACTTGACAGTTCTCCTATCCCAGTGACTTTTCCCAGAGAGCCATTCCGTTTCTTCTGTTTATCAGTTTCTTCTGTTTACAGTGGTGTGGCCGTTTAACTTACACTTATCGTTTGCAAGTGCGGGAGTTATTTTCAGAGCCAAAACGTAGTCAAATCATACACAAATCTCGTCCTCTTGTTTACACGATTCACATTTTAAAATCATTTCTTTAATTGTATTAACCAGAGATATATTAAAATGTGAAACCTTCAATACCCAAGCTGTCACGTGCTCAGTCTCTGACAAAAGTTGTGGATTTTGACAGCATTTTGACCGTGACGCTGATTTTTTCAAGGTCAATTAAAGGTCACTTCAAGGTCACCAGCAATATGTATAGAAACATTCTACAAAGGTCTACATTCTTTCATGTGTCATTTAAATATGTATCTTAAAGAGTAAAAAGTCAATGGCCTATATCTCTCATTTCTGCATGGTGATGGTTGAATCATATCTTCTATTGTTTGTCGCCCCCTAGCGAGCGGTACTGAGAACACTGATCATTTATCATGTGGAATCGGAAATGTTGTTGCAATTTAAAAAAAATAACAAATGAATTTTATCTTCAGAAATGCATAGAAATATACTAATCCCACACCGTGATATTGAATTGCATATTGTTGAATAGAATGAGAAATAGTGTTTTGCCCTTTGCGTAAATCTTTTACATGTTAATGACTTAGTAATCAGAACTTTAAAATTGACCTTTCATTGTCAAAGAAGAGGGCAGGATGGCCATGATTGGAACGTTTTGTAAATGAATTAATAGGCAATTTCTTGTTTTCCCTCTCTTTTTTAAAACTATTTTTTTGTATACAGCTCTTAAAGCAGTAATAAATATATGGTATAATATAGACTATATTATAACATACTGTGTTCTGTTATTGCTCAGAGACGACGAGCGCTAATGTGTACACAACAGTTATTTGTGTAGATGCATTCGATTCGTATTCTTGTGATCTCAGTTTCTGAGCAGGTTTGCAAACTCCCAAACTCGCTACGAGAGAGTACGAATCGAAAGCGGCTTCATTAAAGATGGTGGCCACCAAGTGGCAAGGTATGTTTCGAGTATGTGTTTTATGCATTTACGTGTCCATCTGACTGTCCGATGTGAAATTTACGGCACAAAGAACCGCATCAGTTTTCAGTCTGTATGTATTGTTTACTTGTAGCTCGCTGCCCGTGTTAGTCAATGACGTCTATGATTTACGGCAACTTCAAATGAAGAGAAATTATAAATGTCATTTTCAATAAGGAAACTTTAAACAAAGACTTTGTTGTTATTGTTTCATGAAGTTTATCAAAATACTTCATTGTTTAATATGATATATCACTAAGTTCTTCCTGTTAGTATTCTTTTGTTACCAGTTATAAATTGCTCCCGAACTTGCAGAGGTAGCAATTGAATACTACCGATGTAATGTTAAGCAGTATCCCGTTTGAAATGTCAAACATTTAGTGTTTAATTATATCATCTGTATCTTACAAGTACGAACTCATATATCCATATATATCATGTTTACATGACAGTATAAAACAGTATAAAATCAATCTGTGTAAATTCATGGAGTAAAGTCATATTATTTCAACAACTATTTCACCCACTTTTCATTTCATGAGTACACTCAACATATATGCACTTCTTCAGGACATATATATTTAATAAAGTGTGTGCAAATGAACTACCAATTATATATATTGCTGTCGGCAAAAGCATTCATCCACATGACAGGATATGCACTCTCAGCGCTTGTATAGCACAAACAGACTCTCTGATTTGCTTCGGTTTGGTTTGTTTTGGATTTGAGGTCATTAACAACATTTTTTCTCCTCAGATAATTCATTACTTTAGTTATTTCAATTATTAAGTTTAACGTTGATGTTTATGAGGAGAGAATGTGAACAATGAGGATAATTTGTTTGAGGCACCTTTTTTGAGCCTATTAATTGCCTAAGTAATATTTTTATTGCGTTAAGTTTGAATAAGTTAAAATCTTATAGAAAATTTTAGTACTCCAGTTCTCTCATTAGATTTATGTAAAGGTTTTAAAATGACCCTCCCTTGATTGGATAGCGCTCAGATTGGATAACACTTTGATTGGATAGCCTGTACTTGGAGTGGTACAAGTATAATGCACATTAATACTCACTGATCCACCAGGTGTCTCTTGTGTCAAGGCATGTTGGGATAGGTTTGTTGACATCACAGTTGTCATGATGAATACCATCCCGTGTTCTGTGAAGGGAATACATTAACATAACGTTATGGTAAATAAATGCTATTTCAGAAAAAAAGCTGGGCAGTTTTGGAATATTAAGAAGAATAGACAGTTATAGGTGCAATAAACTGATTGAAAGAACATGACATGCCTATCACCAGCTATGAGCCAACCTGCATATCTTCAAAATTTACATGTGTATGAAAGATTTAAACACGCCATGTGGCAGCAGGGCCCACTTGAGGAGTGAGAATTATTCACCTATATATCAGATTCTTTTCAGCGTGTCAATGTTGCCAGTACTTTGTTGGTACAAAAGAAAAACACGTTTACATATAGAATATTACCTAAAACACAGTGTCATTTTCCCATTTTTAAAGTATTCAACTGAGTGTTCACAATCCATTTAAGCCTATTCCACTCACTAATTATACAGGCTCAACCTTCGAGAGAGTTCACATTGAGCATCATTATCATTTAGGACCTTAACGAGATGCCCAACTAATTTATCTTGGGTAATATTTTCTGTAAATTGAGATTGCTCATTAGGAGCATATATGGTATTCATAAACACAGATGCGTCACTGTATGTCTCCAAAACATGCTCAGCTAACTGTCTATGTTTATTCTGCTAATCTTTTGGAACATGCAAGCTGCTTTAAGACATATAAACATATGTAGGTCTCTCAGTTTCTCCTTCTCTGTAATACCCTTCTGTACAAAATTTCTCTCTCTTCAATATTATGTAATGTGTACTTAAGTGCGTGAAATTTCCAGGGCTTTTCCAGATACATTTATGCTGCAGGAATGTAATTCATTGAAAATGAAAATATAATCAATATAGACTATTTTTATTCAAACAATAAAACGCAACCTATTCCATTTTTTAAAGAGCCGTTTATGTCATATTGACAAAGTAGCCAACCAATCTATTTTCTTCGGATATTTCTTGTTTGATGTGTCCATTTTTGAAGCTTGATCTTTAAAACAGCCTATTTTAACACAGCGAGGGCAAAGGCCTGATGCATGTTTATATTCCACTTTCACGTCAGGCCATCCCGATCATCAGTTTCATGTGTTGCATTAGGGAAAGGTATTTAATACATTTTTGATCATGCCCTGACTCTCTGACATTTCAATCTGATTTATTTGATTTTTGACCAAACTGACCATTCAAATTGCCTTTGTTTCCTTAAACAGTCTTCAAACTGTTCTCCGCCCACCTTGTTGTGAGTCACACACCACTTGACATCGTGTATTTTAGCTCAAATCAGTCAGGGAACTCATGGTTCACATTTGACTTCAACCATGACATCGTCATTTCCTTTCAACCTGAAATGAATGTTTACCTTGATTCTCATTGCATGAAATCAAGGTGCTGGGCATTTACCTGGATTTTTGACCAATTAACAACTGATAAACATACACAGGAAATGACGAGTCTATGGACGCAATCACCACGCGTTCAATACCTTTCCCTAATGCAATATATGAATCTGATGGTCGGCATGGCATGACGTGAAAAGTGGAATATTAACATGCATCGGGCCTGTGGCGAGGGACACACTGGTCGGGAAAGTATTTCTCCATTTTCATGTCATGCTGTAATGTGCACCATAAGCTGTTGATAAACTCCATTTCCATGCTTATCTCACCTTAGTTAACTACATATGAATGTTTTCTTCACCAAACACCAGCCTTATGATAAACATAAAGTCTGCGACTAATTGTTGTGAAGAAAGATTCTAGATATACACTCGCAATTCCTTACAGAGCCACAGACAAAGATAAGAATATTTGATTTCATTGGTAAATATTAACGACCTATTCAAGCGGTTTTGTCCTTCCTCGAGGCAGGTTTTCTGTCTGACGTGAGTTCGCCTGTATCTATTATGTGAATGTAGGGATGGCTTTGTACCTTTCTGAGGAGAAAAGAGAAGAAATGCAAGTCTCAACATGTCTAGACCGTTGTTTCTCTCGGCATCTTGACAGAGCCAAAATAGCAAATCCGCAAGGACACTCTATTCTACGGGAAGTGTGTGTGCTCATTTGAAATGCCAACACAACCCAGCAAATATCTCACCTGAGTGCATTGCACTGGGGGTCTTAAAAGCTGCCCGTCAGGATTAAACGTAATCCAATATTGCAATCATAAATAGGCCATTCACGATGAACATAATCTTATTACATTATGCATAGAATCATCTTAGTAAATATAATCGTATTACAATATAAACAGAATAACAAGAACATTATCCTCTGGCAATACAAACAGGATAGATTCTGAAGGAAAAGGTACCGGTAACAATACAAACAGGGTAAATTCTGAGGGAAAAGGTGCCGGTATCAATACAAACAGGGTAAATTCTGAGGGAAAAGGTGCCGGTAACAATACAAACAGGGTAGATTCTGAGGAAAAAGGTACCGGTAACAATACAAACAGGGTAGATTCTGAAGGAAAATGTGCCGGTATCAATACAAACAGGGTAGATTCCGAAGGAAAAGGTACCGCTAACAATACGAACAGGGTAGATTCTGAAAGAAAAGGTACCGTTAACAATACAAACAGGGTAGATTCTGAAAGATATGGTACCGTTGACAATATAAACAGGGTATTTGTTTGTTTGTTTGGGGTTTTACATCACTTTCAACATTATTTCAGTCATTTCGTGATGAGACCTACTTGTAACAGATATAGTGCTGCCTCACTGAATTGTCATGTCGCAGGTCCTTGACATGACAACTCACCCGGTCACAGATTTACAAGGACAACGGGTTAACCCTTTAGGCACAGGCCTCAGCTCATGTGGGAAATTGTATCATGAGTTCAATCCCGGCACGGCCGGGGTTCGAACCCACGACCTTTGGATCACCACAGAGGAACTGGTGCTAATAAGCTGGCGATCTAACCAACTGCGCCACGGCCCGTGGCCTTATAAACAGGGTAAATTCTGAACGAAATGGTACCGGTAACAATGCAAACAGGGCAAATCCTGGAGGAAATGGATTTTGTTTTGTTTTTTATGTTTTGTTTTGGGGTTAAAACATCCCTTTCAATATTATTTAAGTCATTTTATTTCGAGACCGACTTGTAGCAGATATAGTACTGCCTCACTGAATTATCATGTCGGAGGTCCTTGACAAGACAACTCACACGGTCACAGATATACAAGGACAAAGGGTTTAACCCTTTAGGCACGGGCTTCAGCTCATATGGGAAAATTGTATCAAGAGCTCAATCCCGACGAAGCCGGGAATCAAACCCACGTCCTTTGGATCACCACTGGTGCTATTAAGCTTGAGTTTTCACCAACTTGGAGGAAGCAGAGCCTGAAGCAATACAAACAGGGTACATTAAGATTATTATGATCAGACCATTCAAATCAGTCATGACATATTTTCCAGAAATTATATCAGGGAAATTCTAGAGTTTTGAAAATTGCAATTGAACCCACATTTTGGATGAAAGCCAAAGGTTTTATTTTCAAAACTTATCTTAGAAGTATGGGAAATGAGAAGTAAAATATTATTGGCACCTCTCCCAAGCCTCCTGAAAGAGAATTCCCGAGAGGTCTTTATCCTTTGGGAGAATTCCGCAGAGAACTACCTTGACAGTGTTAGAAATATATCAATAGTATGTCTTTAGTGATATTTTTATCACACAATTAAATCAGAATATCATTTAAAATTCAACTATTGAAACTCTACTGGTCTTTACAATGTCATTTTTACACCGTCACAGTCAGATATTCTTACACTGACCAAACTGACCATCATCAGCAGAACTCGCTCTGGAATCACAGATATATGATTAAGCCTCACTCTCGACTCCCAGTGTAAAGCCTCACTCTCGATTCCCAGTGTAAAGCCTCACTCTCGACTCCCAGTGTAAAGCCTCACTCTCGACTCCCAGTGTAAAGCCTCACTCTCCACTCCCAGTTTAAAGCCTCACTCTCCACTCCCAGTGCTATGATTTACTGCAATTCCAAGATAAAACCCACAATGTACCCACAATGTACTAAAAAAACACACAGACAAAAACAACACAAAATCAAAATTAAACATCAAGATTAAACATCCTGAAGAGCCTGAAGTTCAGTTGATGTTTGATTTTTATAAATAGTCTTTTTGAGCTTTCTAGCCTGAGAGCCTTCATCATGGATAGCATAACTCTGGATCCAGAAATATAACCCTTAAAAAATGAAACATATAGATGCGTTGAAAATTTCATTCATGAAAAGGGATATATCCTTTTTTTACGTTGTACATATCCTTCTATATCCTATTTAGACCATGACGTTAATATGTATGGTAATGACAGGTTTTTTCTTGGGAAATAATTTGATAGTGCTGATTGGAGCTTGACACTTGTTAACCAATCTGTCCTGGGAATATGTGGTGACCATTATTAACACTGGTGTCAAAGGTGGCAGGTCCATCAGTATGCCTTCCCGATGTCGTGCTCTGCAATCTCCTCCAGCTCTCCTACGTTTTCAGAAGCCAGCTATATAATTAAAGACCGAGACATGACGCCCTCTGGCGAGCCTTGACCTCAAAGCGAGGCAGATTGAAGCCATACCAGCGTCTGGGTTGGTCATGATCTGTGGTCTCAATGTTCGTGCTTTGCATGATTATTTCTAAGAACCCTGTCATTCGTGTGAATCCAAAAATAAACCACATTTAATATTTGGAGAGTAAAGAGCAATAGTTTTGACCCATCAACAGATGTTATAAAAGCTTGGGAAAAAGGGATGACCCATTATTCAATCAGGGGGCTTAGGTTTATAAAATTACATTTGCTGAGACTCTTTGTGGGGCAAATGTTGAATATTGAGATATTAGAAACGCTTTTTTAATACTACTTATATCCGTTGAAGGTGATAGGAAAATATGAGACTTCATTGACGAAAAAAAGGATGTTAACAAATAATTTATAAACTATGGTCCTTGGATGTATCATTAACATGCCTGACTTATTATAAACAGAAATGGGGCACAGGTTGGACTGAGAAATAAATAACTCATAAGGGGATGTCCACCTGTTGCAATCCGGTAGTGATTCAAAGGGCTTGCCCCAACGGGGAATCAAATATGGCGCCGAGAGACAAGCTGCTCACTTCTAAAGCATTCATCCTGTATGATCACATTATAAGTAAGAGAACTGTGTTGTTATATATATATAAGAGGGATGGACACATTTCTTATTAGCTAGCTCATATTGTAGTTATTAAAAGTAATTCAACTTAAATTAAAGATTTGAAAATGTTCAACAAAGCTGTTTTTATACTTTGCTTGGCACCTGACATTTATACATTCAATTTCAATCGATAAAAAAGGAAATGTTTTCCATTATTTTTTCGCCAAAGAACAATATAACAATATAATATATGATTTTAGACCAAATCTGATCTCTATCAAATTGATCCAATTTTTTTAATGTTATAAAGTGTCTTCTTCGTTTCCTGAGGAATATGCTGATCTCATGAACATTTTTTGTATTGATAATGACAATTAAGGTCAGAACACAACAGAAATATATTTGTGGTTATTTGAAGAATAAATGCGGTTGTCAAATTGGAAGGATTTGAGATGTGTGAATAAAGCATTTAAGTGGTTTTAAATTTTATGATATATTTGATTTGATTATGACTTAGGATATTTAGTAGAATATAGAAGTGAATAAATAAATAAATAAATAGACATATCCAATTCAATATTCTGTCTATAAAACCATTCATAATCAATTTCCGTTGCCATGCCGATTATGTGGATAGTACCAATGAAATAAAGGTGTCAAAGTAACGATAAAGGACTCTAAGCATCAGCCTCGGCTAGCGCATCCCCAGATGTTATTCAAGCCTTGAGTAATCATTTAATCTAAGAAGAAGCCACGTCAGGCAGGATGGCACAATGTCACCGTGACCTTGCTTGGAATTGCCACCATTTATAGAGAGTGTATACCCTGCTATAGATGATTACAGTTCACCTTGTTCAGAGTTCAAGTTAGCAATTGGTACACAAGGCTAGTTTCTGTAGAGACACTTTGCAGGAAATCCTAGTACAGACTCCTAGCGATCACGGTGAGAGAGTCCTTCCATTTAGAAACATTTAATTTACAAATCAAACTATTTCGAATCGACAAAAGGACGGGAATACCTCCCAAAAGATTGCGAACAATACATAAAGATATGTAGAAAATATTATACCGTTATCATGATAGAAACCACAAATATCTCCACACTTGTGGCGCTAGTTTGTTTGTGGTTTTACATCACTTTCAACATTCGATCAGTCATATCGTGATGAGACCTACTTGTAGCAGATATAGTGTTGCATAGTGCTGTCATGTCGCAGATCCTTGACATTACAAACCACCCGGTCACAGATTTACAAGGACAACGGGTTAACCCTTTGGCACGATCCTCAGCTTATGTGTGAAATTCTATCATGAATTCAATCTCGGCACGGCCGGGATTCGAACTCACGAACTTTGGATCGCCACAGAGGCACTGGTGCTAATAAGCTGTCGCTCTAACCAACAGGTGTGAGGGGCCAGAGGTGCTAGGACCTCCACAAAATCCAATATAAATTGTGACTAAGATTTAGAGTAACGCAGTCAGATCCCATCCAACTAAAGTGATTGAATCAGGTCAAAACTGTTCTTGGTTGTCTTTGAGACTGCGATCGACGTCCAGACATTTTGTGGATCCTTGCCTTTTCCACTATTGTAATATATCATATTATTTTCTGATATCTAAATCTATTCAAATGAAACAAGTTATATTCTAATCCAATCCAATATCTTCCATTCAAATCTGTTCTATTCTATTGTAATATATTGTTAAATAATCTTATATAACCTAATCTTTTCTGTTTATTTATTCTGTTCTAATCTATTATATTCTATTTTTTTATTTTTTTATTTTTTGCATTATTTTACACTGACCTGAAGTAAACTTCAAACTATCAAAGCAATTCAATCATTAGAAATGATTTATAATATAATAAATGATTTATAATATGATATCCTCACCATTTACTGAGTCCTTAGGCATTAAAGAAACAAAGAGAATTGATTTACCATGTTTCATTGAACTGCCTTATTCAATATTTGAATAACCATGCATGATTGCAGGAAACCTATTGATCAATCAATGATAAACTGACATTGTCTACACTATGCAAGCTTGATTTGCAGTGGAAACGTGATTTTTAAAAATATTACAAAAAGAGCGATCTATTGACCGGACATCAAAAGAGAACTCTTCTTCATCTGAAACGTAAATATCTATCAGGACTCTGAATATTTAACCGATTTAACCAATCCCAGAACAGCATATAGGCGCCGATTTACAAAAGGTTCGCCGAGGGTCTAAATAATTCCTCTTTAAGAGGTTGGTAAATTCTTTCCTTGCTTGATACCCTATTAGATGTTACAGGAAATGGCATCAGAACTTTCCTTGAAAAGACTTTGGGCTTGGGTAACCTGTTATTTCCACCAGGAGTCTGTAAATCATAGGGAACTGTGGCCATGTTTGCACAACATATTAACATAACATAAATCACCCTGTAACTTAATGCTAGAATTACAAATTAATAATTACGGTTCTGCCTCCTCTTTGATTTATAAAATGGGTTAGTTTTCATGATAATATGAGTGAGATCACGGACATTATATGTACTTGATCCTGACCATAGGGAATCTGAAAAGCTAAGATATTGTCGAAATTGTGTGATCAATGCAATGTCAATTCTCCCTTCACTCATATACAACTAAAGGGATGAAAGCTTAAATCACAACCTTGGATGAGATCATTTTTAGTTCATGTATATGGTTATCAATTTTACTTTTATGACCTTGAGGTATGGATATTTTTGATCTATGCCATCCAATCCTTAAATTCAGTGATTCAAAACTTAACCTAGCCTTACCTGAATTAATAATTCTGCCCAAATCTGAGATCACTTGTACAAAAATCAGAAAGGCCTGTGATCCAATGGGGGGAATGGTGGAAATCAAAAGTGTCCCACATGATACTTTTATCCTGTGCTCAGTGGGGTGTGACAATGCCTTGTAGCTCTATGCAAATAGTATGAGCATTTAAACAACAGGGGGCGCAAAATTTGTAAGTTTCTTAGGGAATGATATTATTTCCAGGGTGTTCCACCACCCAACCACCGGTCTTTTCTTATTTCTCTTGAAACACAATTTTCAACTCCACCAAACAAATATTTTTAAAAGCCATAAGGTAAAGTTTTCACTTTTTAAAAATGCTTTGGTATCATATCATTGAATGGATAATATCCTTTAAATTTTAGGATGTACATAAGTATTTTTAATCTGATTTCAAACATCATATTGACATAAATGTGGTGCAAGAGCTTTCATGCCCTTAGTTTATATATATAGTAATGCTATATATAGACACATGGCTGAGATAAAACCTATTTTTATCATTTGGTTTGCAGACAGCTCATGCTGTAAATCTTTGTGAAACAGCAGAAGGTTTGGTTTAACTCACCTTGTTCTATTAGTTGAAAAAAGAATTCTCAATATTTCTTTCAAAAACACTGTTTATATTTGAGGTACATTTTTGATGAACCCAAGTCTTCAATCTGTATAATGGATACATCCATATTTTATTGCATAGAGTCGCATTACTGAACACGGGATGGACAAAATTTAAAATCACTCTATCAAGAAGAGCAAATATATTCAGAATGGTGAAATAATCCAAGACAATAAGTGAAGTTGCCATTTCAAATGATCTATTCATTGCTGCAATATTTGACATAATCCTGGGCTCAAAGTATTCATTTCTTAAGAAATACACTTTGTCGCAATCAATTGCTACTTTGTCACAATTGACAGTTACACAGAAAGCCTTCTTGTGCATTTTTTTCAAAATTGCTCCGATTTGTCTTATTTCATGCATCGCTCAATACGATTATATTTCCTCTTTTGAAATGCCATTGTGCTCATCACAATATGAACTAGCTATAGCATAGTAATATAACACTATTGAGACATTGGCTGTATTTTGTATTTTGTGAGTTTTAATTCCGATAGTTGTGGGTATGCCATAAAATTAATGTTTTGTTGTAATCATTATGAGGAAATGTCAACACATGCGATGAAGCATTAAGCAATTTAAGCTACAGGCACATGCACTATAGTAGAAACTCATATCAGCCTTGCATCTACATATTTACCTTGAAACCCTTTATATCACTATCATATATCTGCACCAAAAGTGGGTGCTGAATCATAGAGAAATAAAAGATCTTATACTTTCTCTAAGGCTGCATCCACACCATTGTTACATTGTAGAGAGGCTTTGGTGCAATCTTGGAAACAAACCTGTACCCAGTTAATACTAAATTGAGAGCAAGTAAGGAGTGAAATAAACGATGAAATTATATTTTGCAGCCAACACTTGATGGCGATATGCAATGTAGGATATACTCTGGGTACACTTGCAGACAGATGGCCAGACGTTTATTTTTTTTACAAAGCCTCACTCCCACGTTTATTTGGTTACAAAGCCTCACTCTCACCTTTATTTGTTTACAAAGCCTCACTCTCACGTTTATTTGTTTACAAAGCTTCACTATCTCGTTTATTTATTTACAAAGCCTCACTCTCACGTTTATTTGTTTACAAAGCTTCACTATCTCGTTTATTTATTTACAAAGCCTCACTATCTCGTTTATTTATTTACAAAGCCTCACTCTCACGTTTTTTTGTTTACAAAGCCTCACTCCCACGTTTTTTTGTTTACAAAGCCTCACTCTCACTTTTATTTGTTTACAAAGCCTCACTCTCACGTTTATTTGTTTACGAAGCCTCACTCGCACGTTAATTTGTTTACAAAGCCTCACTCTCCTAATTTTACCATGTTAGCCACAATACGGTCCAGGGTTATGGATAACAATAAGTAAACCACTCAACATAGATTCCGTTCCATATCAGAATCAAACAATTAAAGTCAAACTAAGGAAATAAATTGTGTCCTATAATCAACGTTCATCCTTCGCTTACTGCCAAACAACACGTGTAACCTGAGTAGCCATGGGATGCAGTGTCAAGTGGGTACTACAGGGCTCATTTGACCCTCATTTTCCGGCCTGTTATTATATAGAACCATTGCAGGTAACTGTTCAGGTGCGGAGCAGACTGCATTGTCCAAAATGCCAACTGATATATTTTTCAAATAAAACATTGTAGTCATGATGATGATATTTTCTGACAAAGCATACCAAGTTTGCAGACATGGAATTCGTGACCAATAAGCAACGTAAATATGATAAATATCAGATAAAAATATAAACAAAAGTTGAGCTCGTTAATATGAAATTAAAGACTTTATTGAGAAAGGAGCGCAGTGAATCGATAAGAACAATCCCTGTTTTCCCGTACAGAGCGGAGCGGAGTAAAACTTTATCTCAATATACTCATCAGCAAGATTTTCCTGTGCAACGTTTATCAGATCAATAAAATTGTTCATAATTTATATAAATGGAATATCACAGACTATGTTCTTTCCTGTCTCCCATTTGTATTACTATATTTATCTTGTTCTCCTCATTAGTTTTCTCGGGTGTAACCCAAGTGACCAATCATAACCTCACAACACTGTAAATATTAAATATTGTCCAAATTATTGTGATAGGTTGTATGACACGAGGTCACACGTTCACATCATTTTATGTTATTGCTTGGTTGGAAACAAGCACTACATGGTCACTTAATGGGACGGACAGCAATCACACACACTTGCTAGTTTTCCTCTTGGCTTTAACATTGCTTCTAGTGATATGAGCAATGATTACCATCTGCGTCACGTGACCAGGCAGAGGCCAACCAATCAAACAAGTGCAGAGCTGATGGGCGCGGGACTAGTGTGGTTAGAGACACTCACTGCAGCCACTAATTAGTAGAGAGACGTTATCACAAGTCATTGGTCTAACTGCCTTGACCCAAGCCATATAAATATATATTAAGGATTGTAACTAAATGCACCAAAAATGTACCGAGATCTCTGAGGAAATAGTACCATCAGTTTTCCACCATTAGTCTCTCCGTCACATATATGTACATCTATAGAGAAATGAGACAAAATACCACGAAACCTTGGGAAAACGTGAGTAGCGGACACATCAAACCTTTCAAATCACGCTGCAGCTAGTGCTTATTTCTTGTTTTCATTTCCTGTTTACTCCATGCTGAATGTCACTTTTATAATAAGATATGGCATAATATTCTGGCTGTTAAGATAGTAGACAAGAAATGTAAACTTGATGAGCTTTTATAATCATCATGAAGACAGATTCATGATAAAACAAACTAAAATATCAGTTGATAATAAAAATACAACAATGATAAATGTCACAATAATTTGAAACAAAATGAAAGCTGACTGCATAAATTTGATCATAATGTTGTCGAGGTAGTTTTGGAAGGTAGTTAATGTTGTCGAAGGTAGTTTTGGAAGGTAGTTAATGTTGTCGAAGGTAGTTTTGGAAGGTAGTTAATGTTGTCAAAGGTAGTTTTGGAAGGTAGTAAATGTTGTCGAAGGTAGTTTTGGAAGGTAGTTAATGTTGTCGAGGTAGTTTTGGAAGGTAGTTAATGTTGTCGAGGTAGTTTTAGAATCAGTTCCATGTGGCAACGACGAAAAATATATCTATATATTCTTATTGTGCTGAAGTTTAAAGTGTAATTTTCAAACATGTGAAATATATTTTGAAAAATATGGTTAATTTTGCTATCTATGTGTATGTGCAAATAGAGCAAATACCAGACATAAGAATAGGAAGATCTATTAATCACTGCATTGAGGAGTATGTGGTGCACAGGAAATGGTGTCTTATGATCTACCAATCTCCATCCCTGAATTATAAATGGTGCATGTATTATGAGGATGGCAAGATAATGGAGCCTTTAAATAAATCATTTTTGAATTTTTGGTTCTGGCGTATCGCCAGTTAATGCATTTACTAATTGACTTTCATTCAAACTTGTCATCCTAAAAGTATTTGCCTATAGAGAACAGAAGCCGTTTCATTGATGGAAATTTCCATTTTGATTTAATAACGTTAATTTGTGATGTGAAAAACCATTGACACAGTTTATTATTTGCTCAGGTATGAATAGCTTTGAACTCAAGGCCTTAACAAATGAATGATTTCTTTGAGTAAAATGAAATCTGTGCATTTAGTACCGAACTAAGCACAATCCCTACCAGGCCAAAGACAGCCTCCGGGGATTATTGCTCTCTGTCTTTTTATCAATTGTCCTCATTGCATGTCAAATCACAGCTACAGTAAGGACACGTCATTATACACTGACAAATGGAGGACAGTTATTGTATTTCCACCCAAAAAATTTACCAAAAATACTACCAACTGAAATGTAAAGAAGATTAGTTAATTATATTAGTTAAATAGAATAAATTAATAGCAATAAGTAAAAGAACAGCATGGCTTAAAAAAGATGAAACTGCTTGACAAATGTAATCAAATATGAAGATCATGTACTTCATTTACTAATTACGGGCTAGACCCTGAAGAAATATAAAGGCAATTTGGCCAGCCGTATTGATTTCAGTATTTTAACAGCTTGACTGTGAAATTGCATTTGAATTTGCCTTCAAAACGAAACTTGCTCCGAGAACACAAACATATTATATATTCTAATCCTCACCATTAGGTATCATTCACATTAAAGACCTCTCTAATGTCAATGACCTTATGCCATTTGGAAAGATAAATGGTTTTCTGATCCATAAAGCAATCATGAAACCTGACTTTCAGACACATTTTACATAACATGAATGTTTGTACCCTAAACAGTGCTTTTATGTAGTATTACCCAAAATATTCCCTGTTAACAACTTTCTGTGGCACTTGAAAGTTGATCAGTTGTCTGCTGAAACCTACACCAGCAATTGAACACTTTGTCAATAAGCTTTGTTTAGCTGGTTTGTAAACACCTAATGAGT
Organism: Amphiduros pacificus; assembly: GCA_949316495.1. Classification (NCBI taxonomy): domain Eukaryota; kingdom Metazoa; phylum Annelida; class Polychaeta; order Phyllodocida; family Hesionidae; genus Amphiduros; species Amphiduros pacificus. Next base: position 9,301,068 of record OX439001.1, on the reverse strand, counting down.
TACCAGTTGGGCACCTGTCCAGCTTGGGAAACAGGGTGGAGATGTTTTGTACAATTTATCAATTTATTGCCACGAGTATACTTCAGAACAACATAAGATTATTTTAATATTATTTGAATCAATGAAATAACTCATGGTTGTGACAAATATCTTATGGTTGTGACAAATATCTTATGGTTGTGAAAGATATATCATTTATGGGAAAACTATACTATTTATTTAAAAACCTTTCTGTCAAAAAGGGAAGACATGACTCAAAGGCTGCATGGAATCCCCCTTAACTTAAAGGCTGTGATATTGAAAAAGTGGCATTAAACCCTTTGATCACTGGTTTGGCCTTAAATCACAAGGACTTTGAATGGCAAAACTGTGAATGCTGATAATTGGTATCAGTAAAATTTATGATTTGACCCTCTTTGATGAAATTTGGGGCTTTTCACACCACTGAATGGGAAGACATCAAAGGCTGCATGGATTCTACCTTAAAAGCTGGGCTGTATAGAATTTTTAAAACTTTTTTTTGCAAACATATATAATATAAAAGATAATGATTTTTCTTCATTTATAACTTCATAAATATTCATCCGTTTTTAATCATTGTATCACCAAAAGAAAGCCAAGAAAAGGCACTATCATCATGATAAGTGTTATCTTCCAATTCATTCTTTAAATAGTAGAAAAAAATGGCCGAAAGTTTGTTGCTCCAATTTTGACAATTGGTAAACAACACCTCTTGTGACTTACGGAGCCCCCTGACAGTTCAAAGGTCAAGGTCACACAACGCACTTCCTGTTTAGTACTGGCAGTACTTGGTGATCACAACAAATCATAATTCTCAGGGCAGATGTTCTTTTGTGGATTTCAGAGAGATAGCCTGTATGTATGTCAATTTTAAGATCATATATTGTTTTCAGATACCTTAAACCACTGTAAAATTGCCTGGAACCTTCCAGGTTTCATGAATGCTTTAAGGTATATGATAAAGCTGTGCTCTGTAACGAATTGTCAGTAATCTGAGAATCTTCAAAGTGTATTGGAATGACAAAAAAATACAAAAAGTCCTTTTGAAATTCCTTGAGCATTGTGATTGTATCATGCTGCTTCACTTGTTGTTTTTTCCATAACCGAATATACCTGCTGACTTTGTAGGTGAAACAGCGGATGAAAGAACAGTTGGAAGGGATTAAAAAGGTGAATAGAAGAAAGCAGCAAACACACTTATTGTGTTCATTTGTGTTGACTCCAGCCAAGTTGTGAAAGCACTAAAAACACGACGCCCCTATTTTAGCAGAGATAATCATCAACATTTCTGAAAGCCTAACATGTACTGATGAAGTAACCTATATTTCATTCTACACACTATTCATCCTGAGGCAAAATGCTCTTTGCCAATGACAAAGGAAATGAAACATTTTAGACATCACATATGTATATCTTATGTGTCAATTGTTATGAAAACGTGCTGCACAATGTTTTTACTGCGCCATACAACTACGTCATTTCCGGTCTAGAAACAAAATTGTTTTTATGTGTCGCTTCTTTCTTTACAATTGAACCCATCAAAGATCATAGGATCTGTGGATTAAACAAATTTCTTCCAGCTCACAAATCAACATCAATGAAATTAAAATTCAGCAAAATTAAGGATGGTTGCTGACAGATATTTGTTTGGCGTTGCATGCGTATGGTAGATCATTAAATCAAGTCTTAAGAAAGAGTGTGTGACAGCTATTGTTTAAGCTTTGACAGACAAAAACGATTTAATGCTTCTTCTGTCATTCATGTTTTTTTCCAAAAGAGAATATACATGAATTAAAACACTTGAGTGCGGAACAGTGGGGAATTCAAGTTTGAAAAGGGCATAGCGGCGAATGCAGTCGACTATATTGTGTAAGCTTAAAAATCATTTGTGATACCTGATACCAAGATGTGAAAACATCAAAAACATGGTTTAGAAGAAAATATTGCATCAAAATCCCTGAAGGGATAACGACGTAATGAGCTTTATTCATATTTATACTAGCTGTACTCTATCCAACAAAATGTGAGATCTGTTTAATACTACCTACTTTCAACATGCCAAAAAACCTTTCTTCTCTAAAAAGATTTACCGGATTTGTTCCACTATGTTTTAAACCCGATACCCTTACTGCTGTGATCGGATCAGCGTTCCCACAATGAGATGGTGAGACATGGCTGATGCCAGTGTATGGATATTCTCCCAAATAATAACATGAATGCCTACATTGATACAGTCTAGAATTGTTGCTGGCATTAAGCAGCCTAGAGTTCAACATCTCATTTTTCTAGATTTTCTAAATCTAAATAATTAACTAAATTACGCATTTTTCAGGACCACCTCCTGGGCCGATTTGGTATTTTCTTGATAAATAGTACAAAAATATCACATATAACTACAACAAAATAAAAATTAAAGAAAAATAATGAAATTACATGTACATGTATCATTGCAAATCGATGAGCTGGATGAAATTATCTTTATTCATCTTTTATTACATATAACACATTATATATATATATATATATACATATATTTATATATTTATATATAATCTGAGATTGGTAAAAACCCCTTATCTGATACAATCTCTTTATGTTTATGCGATAGTTTCATATGTATATGAGATATATTGTTTTCACCTATTTTTTTGTCAAAATTATGTTAGATGTAAAATATTGCCTACAATATGCCCATATTTCTGTATTAGAGCTTTGTTTTCATCAGAGAAATTTAATATTTAATGATGAGAGCGTGCGATCAGTCCTCACAGTTTTAATTTGAAAGTTTATGCGATAGTTTGATATGTATATGAGGTATATTGTTTTCACCTATTTTTTGTCAAAATTATGTTAGATGTAAAATATTGCCTACAATATGCCGATATTTCTGTATTAGAGCTTTGTTTTCAACAGAGAAATTTAATATTTAATGTTTAAATATCTCTGTTTTCAAGCAGCGCTAATTTCACCTAATTATTGAAAACATCGCTCAGGCGCTGACGCTAATCACGATCGGAATTTTGCTTGTCATTTCTGTTCTTTTTGTCTGATTTACACCAAATTTGAACTAAACTTACTTAAAATTCCTTGTTCTATCGATTGGGAAGCATTTCCAAGTGATTTAAAGAGATAATTTTATGAAACGATGGGCGAAAACGATAATATCGTTTTAAAGTTCTGCTTTGTTTAGATCACGCACTTCTTTTCCTTTGTCTCAAACTCCACCAGAGGGCGACTTGGTGAACCTATCACCTCTGTACAAGGTGCCTTTTGGTGCTGGCTCAGCACATCCACCAATTTTCATGCAACTGTCCGTCTTACTTATTTTCATTTCTTAGATTGTACTCAGATTGGTAGAATATGATATATTTCACCCTAAATACAAAAGTTTGTGCATATATAAACAACTATTAAGTGAAATAAAACTTGGAACTACTTTCTCAATCGGAGGAGCCATTTTCAAAGATGGCTGCTTTGTTTATAATTTGAATTCTTTTAATCTGTTGTACTTTTGGTTAAACTAACCAACACAAAATGTTCAAATGTTAAGAAATGAACTCTAATGCATCTCAAGGCAACTTCATATTTGATATTAAGAGATGTTAACATGCCAATCACATTTACAACACAATGACAGTTCTCGAGCACATGGCCAGTAAAAGTAGGACCGGATGAATACTAATCTGGGTTGGCCAGAGGTAATAGTTTGCGTGTGCCTCTGGTGGACAGTGTGCCTTTGTCTAACTCTTTCAGGAATGTATTCATACGCGCACGCATGCGGAAATTGGAATCTACTACATGCACACGGACGAACATTCCACAGTGGCGTCAGTTGCTTGAACCATATTGACCACAGAAAAAGGCAAATTACAACCCACAGGAAACGACTACACGTTCAGGTGCCTCATGAGTAGTTACAGAATAACACAGATAGTTCCTTTTTTTGGACAATGACTGCCAAAAAAGGAAGCATCTGTGTTACAAAAATGTTCAAAGCAGTGAAATGTCAACGATAGGCAGAAAATACGAAGATTGATGCGAGATTTCATCATTTCTGAACTGGTTTCTGCTTACATTATATTATTTTGCATCAGACCATGTCAGAATGGTCATGTATGTCAACCAAGACACGCGATAGGAGACATTGAACCTTTCATTGGCCCAATCAATGAAGATATGACCCTTAAGCTCGCAAAACAGGATGATAACTGCACTTCCTGCCCCGTGACACTTGGTTGAGAATGTTAATAAAAAGAAAATTGTCTTCTTGTTTCACACAAATGGATAGGGACTGTGGGGAGCAGAAAATGTTTAGTTGCCTTTGTTAAAAAGAATACATTTGACTTTTGAGGATGTCTACCTGAAACCTCTTTTCCTGTGATTCTTATGGGCGAATTATGACGTGCTTGGAAAAATTGGGGCAATCTCCAGCCCAGATCGATCTTGGTTTCGGTTTTGGCTTCCACAATTACTTTGCCCAGCCCCGAAATAAACATCTAAATCTAAAATAAGATTACTTGACAAAAGCAATTTAGATCCCGCCATGAGTACGAGACATGCACTAGGGGGACGTCTTGACCGTTCAAGCTGCTGATGCCAGCTTTTACTCCTTGACAAAGCTCTATTATCTTAACAATTCCGATCTTCCAGTTTCCAATGTGGTAAAATCAATTACCCCAAACAGTGAGTCCTTGGCAAATAATTGCAACTATCAGGATCACAGCATTTTTCCATTTCTATAGCAATGTCCATGATTTTTCCTTTTGCTGCTGACTTTATAAGACTTTAACATTTCCTTTGTATAAACATATCTTAGATTGTTGCCATCGTTTTATTAACAACTGCTTAAAAGTGACGTTTCTTGTTTCACATGCATATTTTGTGAAATGTGGAAATTTGAAATTTCTTCTCAATTTTATGATTGTTCTCTTGTTTCTAATATCTGAAATTTGTTTGTGCTTTTTAGAAGCTTAAGATTAAATATCATTTGTAAGGACCCTCCCATTAGACAATATCTATCTTTATTGCCAATTCATTTTGCGTATACTTCATTTGAGTGAGACGTAATCAAAAGGCCATTTTTGTATTTCTAATTTGAACTTCTTTGAATTTGGACATTGGAAATCTGTGTTATAATATCGTCCGAATACAAAGAATTGGAAATACAATTTTTATTATCATCATATCAGATAAAGATCTGGTGAAAACAGACATTGACATGAAACAGGAAGCGGAAGATGACAACAGGCTTTAAACAAAAGCAACTAACTATCGCATTCTATCAAACTAATTATCATGTTTCTTTTGCCAAAGAAATCCATCAGGATAATAGGCTTCGTTTAAAAAAAACAACAATGGCCAATGGCTGATCAGTGCTTTTTAATGTTTTTGAACATTTTCTGGAAATGTTTACTAATTGCTTCGTAAATGATCATATCCTGAGCAGACTTGGACAGACAATAACATCTTTTTAGTGATATCTTTCTGACTACACTTCTCATGACATAATTTGTGAAGACAACGTCAGATGTGCCTTAACATTTAGAGCCTTCCAAATAGTAAGGAGAAATTTGAAGTCAAATCTGGCATGAACAGCCTTGTGCACCTCATCAGTAAGCAAAGGCACATCATCAGTAGTCAGAAGTGGCTCATCAGTAGTCAGAAGTGGATCATCAGTAGTCAAAGGCGCCTCATCAGTAGTCAGAGATGCCTCATCAGTAGTCAGAGGTGGCCCATCAGTAGTAGGAGGTGGCCTATCAGCAGTCAGAGGTGGCCCATCAGTAGTCAGAGGTGGCCCATCAGTAGTCAGAAGCACCTCATCAGTAGTCAGAGGTGGCCCATCATTAGTCAGAGGTGGCCCATCAGTAGGCAGAGGTGGCCCATCAGTAGGCAGAGGTGGCCCATCAGAAGTCAGATGCACCTCATCAGTAGTCAAAGGCGTGAACCTGCTTAGAATTGGTCCCCTATAAAAACAATGCCTCACCTATGAATAGAAACTCCACCCAGTAGTTTCAGAGGAGATCAAAGTTGACAGACAGACAACCTGACATAGTCAGCATAGCTAAAAAGGAAAATCCCTAGATGTTATTATTTGATAACAGAATTTATTCAAATTGTTTCAAATGACCATATAACCCTGGTCAAGAACAATTGGTTGTTGATGCCATTTTGTGACGTGATATTTATGAGAAGAAAATATCAATTGATATTCACTGAAAAGAAAACCTAAAACTTTGAGAGGAAAGCCTTTGATATGTAACCAACTTGACTACTATATATATATATATGTATATATATATATATAATAATAATAATAATAATAATAAAATTTGTATAGCGCTGATACCAGACAAGTCTGTTCATAGCGCTGAGCTCAGGACATGCATCCTGAAGAGATGAGTTTTCAGCCTACTCTTAAACGAGGAGACAGAAGTACTTGTCCTAATATTAGTAGGCAAGGAATTCCATAGTCGTGGACCTACAGATGAGAAGGCCCTGTCACCTATTGTTCTTAGCCTAGTATTAGGTACTTGTAGGTGGGTGCCATCATTGGATCTTAGACAGCGTTCACCTTCTTTAATCAGGAGCCTTACCATTAAGGGCTTTCCAGGTTAATAGAAGAATTTTAAAATCAATTCTCGCGTGAACAGGAAGCCAGTGCAGTTCCCGTAATTTTCCTGAAATGTGATCAAATTTCCTGATTTTTCCAACTACCCGTGCTGCAGAGTTTTGGAGGTATTGCAGTTTCCTGATGTCAGTTTTAGGAAGACCCGCCAGAAGACCATTACCATAGTCAAGGGTAGATGTAACAAAAGCATGGGTAAGTGTTACCGCGGTCTTCTCGTCTAGACAATGTCTGATGGCCGCCAAGTTCCTGATGTGATAATAGCCTTTCTGACACATTTTCTTGATCTGGGCCTTCATGTCCATGTTGGAGTCAAATGTGATACCAAGGTCAACCACTGACTGACTAGGAGCAATATCAGAGTCACCCACTCTGATTGTGGTTGGGATACTGCTATGGGTGGTAGTACTGTACCTGTCAGTACATATGAGCATCTCAGTTTTTCCATCATTTATCTTCATCTTGTTTGATATGAGGAAGTTTCTGACCTCACTGACACACTCCTCCAGTTTGTGTCTGCTCATATCCACATGATGGGGAGAAGCGTGGTCAACAGGGATGTAGATCTGAGTATCATCTGCATAAATGTGATAGCTCAGACCATATTTGGCAAGTATATCAGATAGGGGTGTCATGTAAATGGTGAACAGTATAGGACCCAGGACTGAGCCTTGGGGTACCCCATATTTTAAGGATTTGAGACGGGATCTATGGATCCCCACCTTCACACATTGCTTCCTGTCCATTAGGTATGACCGAATCCAGGAGAGTGCATGACCTTTGACGTTGCATCTATCCCTCAGTCTGTCCAAAAGGATTTGATGGTCAATAGTGTCAAAGGCAGCGGAAAGGTCAAGCAACAGCAAGATAACTGACTTTCTATTGTCTAGACAACCCAAGATATCATTTTGCACTTTTAACAAAGCGGTTTCAGTGCTGTGATATTCTTTGTAGGCTGATTGAAACTTGTCAGTAAGACCATTCCTTACAAGATGGGGGACTAGTTGGTCTGCAACCGCCCTCTCAGTTAGTTTAGAGACAAATGTTAGGTTGGAAACAGGCCTATAATTTTTTTCAACCAGTTCTAGACCAAGTTTCTTCAGCAGGGGTGTTATGATGGCTATTTTCATATTTTCCGATACTGCTGATTCCATCAATGATTTATTTATGATGGAAGTAATTATTGGTAGGAGGTCATCTAAGAGGTCAAGTAAGAGCCAGGTTGGAATTGGATCCAGCTCACATAACTTCTTTGCAGACCTTTTGACCAATTTCCGTACGTCGTCAATGGTTAAGGGTGTGAACCTTTCCAGACATGTGGTACTATTGTTCGCAGTGTCACCTGGTGGCGAAGTTTGGCAGGATGGAGCATTATCAATGTCCAGGCGGATTCTCTCTATTTTTTCAAGAAAGAATGTGTTAAACTTCTCAGCTTGAGTGATCTCACAGTCAGATTGGGGCATAGGTGTGTCCTTTTTCTTGTGCATGACTGTGTCAATGACTCTAAAGAGCTTTTTAGGGTCATGTTTGTTTTCCTCAACCAGGTTGGAAAAATATGCTGATTGAGCAGATTTAAGCATTGAGTTGTATTTGTTCCTCTGAGAGTTATACAGCTCCTTGTCAATGTGAGAGCCAGTCTTGCTCATTTTTCTCTCAAGCCTCCTCTTGAGAGATCTTTCCAGCTTTAATTGGTCACTCATCCAGGGAACCGGTTTACGCTGAGTTACCTTGGCAAACTTGATGGGAGCATGTTTATCCATGAGTGATGTTAGCCCCTTGTCATAGTAATCCACCATCTCACTCAATGGTAAATGTTCCCAGGTTTCAGTTGCAACTGTTAGGGATTTGATGTCATTCCTTAGGGATTGAAGATCTAGTCCCTTATAGTTCCTGTACCTTATCAAATTTTTGGGGGGTTTTGGGGGTGAAATACCCAGATATAGTTTAATCATCTTATGATCAGATATATACTCATCCACTAGATGGCTCTTGAGAAACTTGTTCCCTTTGAAAGTGATGATTAGATCAAGAGTATTCCCTAACTTATGGGTCGGTTCATGTACCCATTGGTTCATGTCAAAGGTAGATAGAATGTCATTGAACTTTATAACATCAGGTTTATTTGGCTTATTGACATGAAAATTGTAGTCACCTAAAAAGATGACTTCATGACTAAATGACCCATAGTGTGCAACCAATTGAGTGAACTCATCATAGAACTCAGAGTAGGTATACCTATTCCTTCCTGAGGGTTCAGGTCGGTAGATGGTTGCAAAGGTGAACTTTTTCCCTTTTATTAAAAGTGATGCCTCTAGGAGTTCCATAGTCGTTACCACAGGTTGGTTCAGCCTATTGGTTTCAAAGGGGAGCTCTGCACGATGCAATAGACCTAGACCACCACCAGAGCGCCCTCTACGAGGGAAAGACTGAAACTTAAGGGAACCACTCTCAAGTTCCTTTTTGATCCTCTCTTCATTGTTTTCGTGCAACCATGTTTCGGTTATGAAAAGGGCATCTAGGTTATGTTCAGAGAAGTAGTCTTTCACAAGTAGAACCTTGCCAGAGATACTTTGGGCATTGCATGAACCAATCACTAGGTTTTCCTTGTTTTTACATGTTGTCATGGAAACCCCATTGTTTCTATGGCGAGTGGTGCCACCTATATGGGTGCGGTTTGCAGACCTGTTTCCATTAAGTGAGAGCCTGCAGCGAGACTTCTTGCTTCGTGTGGATCCTGCCTCGTCATTGGCTGGTCGAGCAGACGAATGTGTATTATTTACATTCCTACCACTAGCAGCGCCACCTATGATAATTTTGCCAAAACTGCATGATTTTGACGAATTGCATGGACTTTCAACATATTTGTTGTTCAGTCTATGCTTTTGTGGCCGAGGAGGCAGAATAAATATGTTTTCCCAATAAAGATGCTTTGGGTGCGATATTTGTGTATATCTAACAAAATTGAACTGACAATTTAGCTTGCTTGCCCCATGTACAGATAGTAGTGTGTTCGATTTTATGTAATCGCATGTATCAAGTACCCATCGAAACTGTATGGGGAACAGTTCAATTTCTTCCTCAGACTCGAATATATTAATATTTGAGTTAGCAACAATGTTCTGTAATGTTTGAAATTGGGCACATGAGATGATATTAAAATTAATATATCTCAGAGAAGAATTTTTCTTAAGCGTGCTAGCATGATCATCACATAACAGTAATTTCCTTGACCCTATACCATTGTGAGGCAATGATAGAGTCTCAATATTTGTGTTAGAATTCTTGTTGTATATGTTAAAACACGAACAAATACAAACAAAGCCATGATGGTGTGACATTGAACAGGTAGGTAATCTCTTGTGTATATACAGGTCAGCTGCTATATGAGTGATTGACACGTTCTGTGTTTTCGAACTACGTATATTGCAGATTATTTACCCAATAATGATCACGGGTCAGCGTATTATGAAAAGCTGACGTGTGGTAGATTCTTACTATCGTAATAGTAATAATAAATAGAAAAGAAATAGTTTTCAATCTTCAGCTCAATGAAGTGTATATATAAAGGATTTTGATTTTATTTTCCTCAGTCGTTAGATTAGGAAGAAAATAAAGGACATATACATGTACAATGATATGCAGTTTTTCTGTTAGGGGGCGCTGAGGCCAGCTAACTTAGAGATTTAACGGTAGAGGCGCTGTGAGCTGCCCGTCAACGATGCTATATAGTAGTTATTTATAGCACTAATATTAGAAATTTTAGCAGAGTTTTGGGGTAATTTAGCTAAAAGTTTCTTTAGGCAATAAATACCTTGGTGGTAAATGCAAGAAAGGGCTATTTGTATAGCCGCTTGCACTTTAGTTGGTTTGAACAGCGGGTGGAGCAGGTATCGAGTACTCTGTTCTTCCACCGTCGGAACAAGTCCGAAAAACACTGCAAAACAGTTCAATATACCGAATTTGCTTCTAGAAGCGTCTGAAAACGTGTCCAGACACGAATAGCGTGCAAATTAGATTGGTATATGTACCTATAAATAGGTATATTGCAAGAAATAACTACTTACGTAGTTGCTTGCAAGTGTGTATTGGACAGCGGGTGGTGCGTCACAACAAGAAAAAATGGCTGGTAGTAGCCCCTTGTTTGTGTATCAACAACCACCGTCGGAACAAGTCCGAAGATCACTGTAATTTCAAAATATGTTGCTGATGGGTCTGAAGGTGATTCTAGACACCAGGAGCAACAAGTTTTATGAATACAGAGGGTATAAGGTATCAGACCAAGCACTCGACACTGGCAGCAAAGAGTGGATACTCGTGAGCGCGGTGCCTCGCAAAGACAACACAGTATGATCCCGCCCTCGCGAGCGGTTTTCCAATCAAAACTGCCGTCAGAGCCTGCAATAAGTCTGGTATCAGATAGACCTTTGTATAGACCGGGTTCTCTGCGAGAAAGTGAGGCGATAGACTAGCAATAGACTCCAGAAAATCGACCAAGAAGGACGATTTTATCGGAGCTTAAGTGAAAGCCGCCATTCCACTCTCAACGCATGCGCAGAACCCAATATATATATATATATATATATATATTGTTTTCAGCCTCACTTTGACATTCATTGTTGTTTAATATATATATATATATATATATATATATATATATATATATATTAAACAACAATGAATGTCAAAGTGAGGCTGAGTAGGTATATGCTGTCTTCTCCACTTTCATAAAGGGATAATATGAGACACATGTCAAGCAGGTGTAAATGTATTTATGACTTATTATCAAGAGTGCAATGCCCTCCAACCCACCTCACACCAATATAATAGGACAATTTCATCCGAAGTATTATTAAGGATAGCTGTTCACTCACCTGCCATCTGCATTAGATATTATAGTGGATTCTGAGAAGCACTGAGGAGAAACCACAGCCACTCTACCCAAATTACCATTCCAAGATCTTACTTTTAATTGCTGGAAGTCAATAGAAACAACCATCCATTTCTTAACATATATATATATATATATATATAAAACAGAACAAAAGGGTGGCAACTTATATGTTGTTTGATGTGTTAACGTGTGAAAAGAAAGGTTTAATAATCATCAATTGCGCAACAGGCATAAATCATGCAATAGCTCCACGATAAATATAAAAGTGATAGTTTTTATAACCTGAGTGACAAGGATTGGCAATTGCATATTCCAGGCTCTATAATATTTCACTCTTGTTTTATATATCATAACTGAAGTAGTGTAGAAAGCAAACCACAAACAATGGAACAATGCGCAGTCACACATGGGCATAGTCTACATGTCTATTACATACAAAATCCGAAGATTTATTCTTCAGATAAGATAGATTCTCAGCACTGCCACCAAATCCTATAATGTCAGTTAAAAATGAATGCAAAAAACAACATATATTTTATCTAATGCATTTGATAATCTTAGCGAGGGCAATCAGTACATTTGCAGTAAACCTCTTTCTCAAAGGTGATTGATTAAAACAGTTACATTTTAGATAGCTGTGATATCTATCTGTCAACTGCATTGGGTATGAATAGGTGGTTATGTCAAATTGTAATATTATAATAGTATTGCAAATTTTGGTTTGAAAGCAAGGTTGTGTGATGTTGTGATGTTGTGATATTGTAGTGTTAAAATAGTATTGCAAGATTGGGTTTGAGTTCAAGGTTGTGTCATGTTGTGATATTACAATAGTAATGCAACAGTGGGCCACATAAAGGTGATAACACCTTGTGGGTTCCACTAGGACCCTCACATTTGTTGATCTGATGATGGCAGTTTCTTAAAGATGTGAAATAAAATAGCTGAAAAGATGGTTGATGTCAAAATCTGTTTATTGCAAACGATCTTATCAAATTACAAACACAATACGTACACGGCGTGTTATTTCCAGGAGAAATTTGCCACATTTTCAGTGGGCAATGCTGTCAGTGACAACATTAGAAGTGTGATTGTTTCATTTAGGTAATGAAAAAACCCTCCCAAAAACCACATGTCACAGTAACCAATTAAATTTGCTTAGTATCTTATCCTAATCCCTTCACGTTTGTACCAATGCCATGACTAATATCACATCCAGGTGCCATGTGACTTGATGATTTCCATCATGACTAATATCGCATACAGGTACCATGTGACTTGATGATTTCCATCAGGACTAATATCGCATACAGGTACCATGTGACTTGATGATTTCCACCATGACTAATATCGCATACAGGTACCATGTGATTAGATGATTTCCATCAGGACTAATATCACATACAGGTGCCATGTGACTTGATGATTTCCATCATGACTAATATCACATACAGGTGCCATGTGACTTGATGATTTCCATCATGACTAATATCACATACAGGTACCATGTGACTTGATGATTTCCACCATGACTAATATCACATACAGGTGCCATGTGACTTGACGATTTCCATCATGACTAATATCACATCCAGGTGCCATGTGACTTGATGATTTCCATTATGACTAATATCACATACAGGTGCCATGTGACTTGACGATTTCCATCATGACTAATATCACATCCAGGTGCCATGTGACTTGATGATTTCCATTATGACTAATATCACATACAGGTGCCATGTGACTTGACGATTTCCATCATGACTAATATCACATCCAGGTGCCATGTGACTTGATGATTTCCATCATGACTAATATCGCATACAGGTGCCATGTGACTTGATGATTTCCATCATGACTAATATCGCATACAGGTGCCATGTGACTCGACGATTTCCATCATGACTAATATCGCATACAGGTGCCATGTGACTTGACGATTTCCATCATGACTAATATCGCATACAGGTGCCATGTGACTTGATGATTTCCATCATGACTAATATCGCATACAGGTGCCATGTGACTTGATGATTTCCATCATGACTAATATCACATACAGGTGCCATGTGACTTGATGATTTCCATCATGACTAATATCGCATACAGGTGCCATGTGACTTGATGATTTCCATCATGACTAATATCGCATACAGGTGCCATGTGACTTGATGATTTCCATCATGACTAATATCACATACAGGTGCCATGTGACTTGATGATTTCCACCATGACTAATATCACATACAGGTGCCATGTGACTTGATGATTTCCATCATGACTAATATCACATACAGGTGCCATGGGACTTGATGATTTCCATCATGATTAATATCACATACAGGTGCCATGTGACTTGATGATTTCCATCATGACTAATATCGCATACAGGTGCCATGTGACTTGATAATTTCCATCATGACTAATATCACATACAGGTGCCATGTGACTTGATGATTTCCATCATGACTAATATCACATACAGGTGCCATGTGACTTGATGATTTCCATAATGACTAATATCACATCCAGGTGCCATGGGACTTGATGATTTCCATCATGACTAATATCACATACAGGTGCCATGTGACTTGATGATTTCCATCAGGACTAATATCACATACAGGTGCCATGTGACTTGATGCCATGTGAATATCGCATACAGGTGCCATGTGACTTGATGATTTCCATCATGACTAATATCACATCCAGGTGCCATGTGACTTGATGATTTCCATCATGACTAATATCACATACAGGTACCATGTGACTTGATGATTTCCATAATGACTAATATCACATACAGGTGCCATGTGACTTGATGATTTCCATCATGACTAATATCGCATACAGGTGCCATGTGACTTGATGATTTCCATCATGACTAATATCACACACAGGTGCCATGTGACTTGATGATTTCCATCATGACTAATATCGCATACAGGTGCCATGTGACTTGATGATTTCCATCATGACTAATATCGCATACAGGTGCCATGTGACTTGATGATTTCCATCATGACTAATATCTCATACAGGTGCCATGTGATTAGATGATTTCCATCATGACTAATATCACATACAGGTGCCATGTGACTCGATGATTTCCATCATGACTAATATCACATACAGGTGCCATGTGACTTGATGATTTCCATCATGACTAATATCGCATACAGGTGCCATGTGACTTGATGATTTCCATCATGACTAATATCACACACAGGTGCCATGTGACTTGATGATTTCCATCATGACTAATATCGCATACAGGTGCCATGTGACTTGATGATTTCCATCATGACTAATATCGCATACAGGTGCCATGTGACTTGATGATTTCCATCATGACTAATATCACATACAGGTGCCATGTGACTTGATGATTTCCATCATGACTAATATCACATACAGGTGCCATGTGACTCGATGATTTCCATCATGACTAATATCACATACAGGTGCCATGGGACTTGATGATTTCCACCATGACTAATATCACACACAGGTGCCATATGACTTGGGACAGGTGCCATGTGACTTGATGATTTCCATCATGACTAATATCACATACAGGTGCCATGTGACTTGATGATTTCCATAATGACTAATATCACATACAGGTGCCATGTGACTTGATGATTTCCATCATGACTAATATCACATCCAGGTGCCATGTGACTTGATGATTTCCATCATGACTAATATCACATACAGGTGCCATGTGACTTGATGATTTCCACCATGACTAATATCACATACAGGTGCCATGGGACTTGATGATTTCCATCATGACTAATATCACATACAGGTGCCATGTGACTTGATGATTTCCATAATGACTGAATGATCAAATATTGAGAACTCCACATGTACACTTTGAGGACCATGAATATTATTGTTTTGGAATGATACGATGCTAATCTGATGGGTTATATACAAGAATGAGTATTTTCTGTTGGGCTGTTTTTGTAATTGTCAAAACACAGTCCATATTTGTATTATAATGTGGATCCAGGCAAAATGTTGAGTGACAAATCTTTCCAAAGGAATAGAGTCAAAACATATCATCAAACCTTTGAGACGCAAGCTAATGCTAACACATTTGGAACTTTTGCATTGCACTCGATATGTTCAAAGATGTTAGCCTTATGACCACTTTACTCAAAGTTTAAAATCCATGATAAAATCTTGAAATTGCCTACATGAAATTGCCTACACGTTATAGTTTCTTTGCAAACGTGTCTAAGCTCAAATAAAGTCCCAATATGAACATTCCTTACTTGTTATAAAGTTATTATTTTCTATACTTTCTACATTTGTAAAATAATAAATTATCAATAAATTATTTATATATATATTGCCCAATATGAGGATTTCATCTTTGTATTCTGTATGAAGTCAAATGCATTTTTGCATTTACCAAAAATAAAAACCATTTCCAATATATCTATTGTGACATGCATATTGCTCAAATAATATCCCAATATTAAGATTTCATCTTCAGCATGAACAAAACTACTTGACCGTTACCATAGGAGATAGACGTCTTACCCACTAAGCCATATTGAAAAAAGCACAATGTTTTCTTCTCACTGGTAAATCACAGAAATGGTCAAGATCTTCAAGCTATTCATTAATTTCAGAGAGCAGTCTGACTTAAAATTATGAAACAGAAATTTCTAAGAATATGAATAAGATGGTATAAAAATAATGCAAATAGATCAAAAGAAGAAGTATATATCTACAAATTATGTCTCATTTAAATCTAAGACATCATTTTCTAGTTGTTTCTCTGTCGGTAGGTCTATGGGGTAAGCATATAATTACTTTCATTGAATATGAAGTGTGTCATATGATGTCCAGACACATCTCATATGTTTAACATGAACTTAAGGAATAGCAAATGAAACAAAGAAAGTCAGCGGCTGGAGTGTTGTGTATTTTTAGGTTTCAAAGGGACCTAACATTCTGATATGTACTCAATGCATTCACTCATAATTAAAATCAAGCTGGCCGATTTGTTTGTTTGCTTGTTTGGGGTTTTACATCACTTTCAACAGTATTTCAGCCATTTCGTGACGAGACCTACTTGTAACAGATATAGTGCTGTAAGATGGCAGAATACAGGTTGAAATGTGCTTGATTTCTCTAAAGAGAAGTACACTTCATGAATATTATTAGTTCTGTCATCAGACACCCGGTATCATCCTAATATTAATATTTCACACTCCTCTCTTGTTATCGTTTACAGATGGATTCTTTCCCTCAATCTCTTATCAACAAGAAGCAATCAGAGTTTTGCTTATTTCCTCGTCTTGATGCCTGTGATCTGGAAAGTGTAATCAGGATATTTTTGGCGTGCAGACAGACCCTGTAAAGATAATCATTGCACTCAGATCCGATTAAAATCTACAGCGATAGAAAAACATCTTGCACTCTTTTGATGATGGCCAAAAGACATAGCATGTCTTTGTGCGTAGTTCCACAGATATATACCACATCATAATTGGAAAACTGCCACAAGGCTCTTCAATTAAATAATAATAATAGAAAACCTCTGTTCTGGACCTTCACCACCCAGATCCACAGGGCTAGATGTCGATACATGTCTATTGCAATGTCATTAAGTGCTCCAACGTATTATAGCTTAGATTTTATTTATAGATTATATTTTACTGCACCTTAAGGCTACAGTGACATATTAGTAAAGCCTTGCTGGTACATTGATATTATATTATCTATCCCAGAGATAAGTATCAAATTTTAAACATCGTAGGGATCAATTTCTTCGTGTGTGTCTGTTTCTTGTTGTCTGTTGTCTCATAGAATTAAAACTGACGCTAAAGGTAAAAACCTCCCCTAAGATCTGGATGGGTCACTAAAAATCCATCATTTACCCTCCACAACTATACTGTCGTGTTTGTAGTAAGAGAATTTTGTCAGTTCCATTGTTTTGGGTCTGCATTCCTATGCTTTCGATTATATTAATGTGACACAAACATGTGGATCCCACCGACATTTTCTATATTAAGCTTCATTTCATGGTAAACGGTTTTGAATAGATTAAGGAAATCGTGCCAGAATTTTATTCTTCTGTTGATATTAAAATATAAGATGTCACAATATCAGGTTATACATTTTATTTTATGAATATATTATAATATCATGTTGAATGTCTCATCGCATGGATATGTTATAATATCAATTCCTATCTATTTTTAATGTCAGTAAACTATGTCGGAGAGAGGACTAGATAGAGTTACAGCTGGTTTATACACACACACACACACACACACACACACACAGATATATATATATATATATATATTATATATATATATATATATATATATATATATATATATATATATATATATATATATATATATATATATATATATATATATATATATATATATATATATATATATATATATATATATATATATATATATATATATATATATATATATATATATATATATATATATATATATATATATATATATATATTGATATTTACATATGGGCAGATCCATGTCACAGACTATACATGTATGAGAATACTAATCTCACTTACATGCTTTGCCTCTAAAGGATGAGTTGTAGAATCACATTGACCGAAGCTTCTCTTCATTTGTTATCATTCAAATCTCACTCGTCCCTTATTTTAATGTGAGTGATCCTGTGAAAAGAAAAATGACTGGCTGAGGTTCTATGAAATTACTGCTTTCTAATTTACTGGATTTCTAATTTTAATTAGCTATACATAAAAGTCTACTCAGAGCCCAGATTTCATCCAGAACCATCCAGATCCCATCCAGATCCCCTCCAGGTCCCATCCAGATCCCACCCAGATCCCACCCAGATCCCACCCAGATCCCACCCAGATCCCACCCAGATCCCATCCAGATTCCACCCAGATCCCATCCAGATGCCATTCAGAACCCATCCACAGTCCACCCAGATCCCACCTAGATCTCATCCAGATCCCATCCAGAACATATTCAAAACACATCAACAGTCCAAATTCCATCCAGATTTGATCTTGAACACAATTCAACATTCAATCATTCAAAGCTAATTTGTGCGGCGAGTTTCCATTCAATTTTAGTGACACGAAAGTGAATATTGTCCATCCAGATCCCATCCAAAATCCATTCAGATCCCACCCAGATCCCCTCCAGATCCCACCCAGATCCCATCAACAATCCATCCAGATCACATCCAGAACCCATCCACAGTCATATTGTCCAGTTACATGATGCTGACCCAATTTGGCAGTGTGTTTTGAAGTCATATGCCAGCCATTGGAAGCCATCATCTATTACTGTGATATGTTTCAAGCAGACTGGCACCTTATATAGATACAATTAACAAAGACCTGTCACCAAAAATAAGATGTATCTTGTATGTGTGTCCTGCAATGTGGGTTAAGCCATTCGTCACGAAAACGCTCAGAGTGTCTCACAGTAAAGTGGAATGCTTGCTCCTCTTAAAATCTGGATATCACGTGTTCAAATCGTGGGAAGACTTTTCCTCAAGTTGTGTTAAGTCCATTGTCGAGTGTCATAAATCTAGACGATGAATAAAAATCCCCTAGAATTTGGTCAAAATTAAACAATGGATACATACCTTAAGGCAAAAAATGCGCTATTGAAGAGCCAGGGTGATACATTAGCAAGAGGTGTGAAACACAATGTGTCATTGTACTGGACATGCATCAAACACCTGGTGAATTGGAAACATCCTGGGCGTGCACTTTACACAGGTGGGTGATGTATAGTGTCCACACAAAGAGGGGAATATGGCGTCACACAGACAGGGCAATATGGCGTCACACAGACAGGGCAATATGGTGTCACACAGACAGGGGAATATGGCGTCACACAGACAGTGCAATATGGTGTCACACAAACAGGGGAATATGGCGTCACACAGACAGGGCAATATGGTGTCACACATACAGGGCAATATGGTGTCACACAAACAGGGCAATATGGTGTCACAGAGACAGGGCAATATGGTGTCACAGAGACAGGGAAATATGGTGTCACACAGACAGGGCAATATGGCGTCGCACATACAGGGCAATATGGTGTCACACAGACAGGGCAATATGGCGTCACACAGACAGGGCAATATGGTGTCACACAGACAGGGCAGTATGGTGTCACACAGACAGGGCAATATGGTGTCACACAGACAGGGCAATATGCCGTCACACAGACAGGGCAATATGGTGTCACACAGACAGGGCAATATGGCGTCACACAGACAGGGGAATATGGTGTCACACAGACAGGGCAATATGGTGTCACACAGACAGGGCAATATGGCGTCACACAGACAGGGCAATATGGTGTCACAGAGACAGGGCAATATGGCGTCACACAGACAGGGGAATATGGTGTCACACAGACAGGGCAATATGGTGTCACACAGACAGGGCAATATGGCGTCACACAGACAGGGCAATATGGTGTCACACAGACAGGGCAATATGGCGTCACACAGACAGGGCAATATGGTGTCACACAGACAGGGCAATATGGTGTCACACAGACAGGGCAATATGGTGTCACAGAGACAGGGCAATATGGCGTCACACAGACAGGGCAATATGGCGTCACACAGACAGGGCAATATGGTGTCACACAGACAGGGCAATATGGCGTCACACAGACAGGGCAATATGATGTCACACAGACAGGGCAATATGGCGTCACACAGACAGGGCAATATGGTGTCACACAGACAGGGCAATATGGTGTCACACAGACAGGGCAATATGGTGTCACACAAACAGGGGAATATGGCGTCACACAGACAGGGCAATATGGCGTCACACAGACAGGGCAATATGGCGTCACACAGACAGGGCAATATCGTCTCACACAGACAGGGCAATATGGTGTCACACAGACAGGGCAATATGGTGTCACACAGACAGGGCAATATGGTGTCACACAGACAGGGCAATATGGCGTCACACAGACAGGGCAATATGGTGTCACAGAGACAGGGCAATATGGTGTCACAGAGACAGGGCAATATGGTGTCACAGAGACAGGGAAATATGGTGTCACACAGACAGGGCAATATGGCGTCGCACATACAGGGCAATATGGTGTCACACAGACAGGGCAATATGGCGTCACACAGACAGGGCAATATGGTGTCACACAGACAGGGCAGTATGGTGTCACACAGACAGGGCAATATGGTGTCACACAGACAGGGCAATATGCCGTCACACAGACAGGGCAATATGGTGTCACACAGACAGGGCAATATGGCGTCACACAGACAGGGGAATATGGTGTCACACAGACAGGGCAATATGGTGTCACACAGACAGGGCAATATGGCGTCACACAGACAGGGCAATATGGTGTCACAGAGACAGGGCAATATGGCGTCACACAGACAGGGGAATATGGTGTCACACAGACAGGGCAATATGGTGTCACACAGACAGGGCAATATGGCGTCACACAGACAGGGCAATATGGTGTCACACAGACAGGGCAATATGGCGTCACACAGACAGGGCAATATGGTGTCACACAGACAGGGCAATATGGTGTCACACAGACAGGGCAATATGGTGTCACAGAGACAGGGCAATATGGCGTCACACAGACAGGGCAATATGGCGTCACACAGACAGGGCAATATGGTGTCACACAGACAGGGCAATATGGCGTCACACAGACAGGGCAATATGATGTCACACAGACAGGGCAATATGGCGTCACACAGACAGGGCAATATGGTGTCACACAGACAGGGCAATATGGTGTCACACAGACAGGGCAATATGGTGTCACACAAACAGGGGAATATGGCGTCACACAGACAGGGCAATATGGCGTCACACAGACAGGGCAATATGGCGTCACACAGACAGGGCAATATCGTCTCACACAGACAGGGCAATATGGTGTCACACAGACAGGGCAATATGGTGTCACACAGACAGGGCAATATGGTGTCACACAGACAGGGCAATATGGCGTCACACAGACAGGGCAATATGGTGTCACAGAGACAGGGCAATATGGCGTCACACAGACAGGGCAATATGGTGTCACACAGACAGGGCAATATGGCGTCATACAGACAGGGCAATATGGTGTCACACAGACAGGGCAATATGGCGTCACACAGACAGGGCAATATGGTGTCACACAGACAGGGCAATATGGTGTCACACAGACAGGGCAATATGGTGTCACACAAACAGGGGAATATGGCGTCACACAGACAGGGCAATATGGCGTCACACAGACAGGGCAATATGGCGTCACACAGACAGGGCAATATCGTGTCACACAGACAGGGCAATATGGTGTCACACAGACAGGGCAATATGGTGTCACACAGACAGGGCAATATGGTGTCACACAAACAGGGGAATATGGCGTCACACAGACAGGGCAATATGGTGTCACACAGACAGGGCAATATGGCGTCACACAGACAGGGCAATATGGCGTCACACAGACAGGGCAATATCGTGTCACAGAGACAGGGCAATATGGTGTCACACAGACAGGGCAATATGGTGTCACAGAGACAGGGGAATATGGTGTCACACAGACAGGGCAATATGGTATCACAGGGACAGGGCAATATGGTGTCACAGAGACAGGGCGATATCGTGTCACGGAGACAGGGCAATATGGTGTCACACAGACAGGGCAATATGGTGTCGCACAGACAGGGCAATATGGTGTCACACAAACAGGGGAATATGGTGTCACACAAACAGGGCAATATGGTGTCACACAGACAGGGCAATATGAGCCTGCATTAGAACCTTCCTTCCTCCCTTATTATGGAAGCTTTACAAATGTATCATTCATCAACCATTAGCAGAACACACTTGCGCTTATCAAAATATGCAAAAATGAAACCTGCCAGAGTGGCATCAATGTTTTCTGAGCAGTACCGACGACGTCAGTATGCAGTGAGAGGGGTATTGTTTGTCATTCTATCTATCCGTCAAACCTTCTCTCCTCTTAAACTACATAGTGGGTTTTATAGCTACTTGTAGGTAAGATGTAATATAGTCAGGTGATGAATCCCATCTGTCTTCCAGATGTGCCTCAGGTGTTGTGATTTAAAAAAACACAGTAGCAAAATGTAAGTTGTTTCTCGCATGCACAGAGACCTGGAACGTCTGCAAAAGTAGTATATGACCATTTCGCAAGATTAGAGGAAGACAAAAGTTAGGAACTCCAAGCCTTATATATCTGTCTCAATTCACTTCAGTTCATTAAAGCGGCAGGAATTTAAAAAATCTTAGACCAAAGGCTTTATGGCCATGCTGATTATTGTTTTATTTTTGCAACATTCATGAACATTTATTGGAAATGCCTGAAAATATCTTGAATATTATAATTTGAAGTATGTTCTTAGCTTTGCAGGTCGAGAACAGGTACTGTAGCAAATGGAATGCTATTGGTTCGTTACACAACATGGCGGATTGACTCCCTCACCCTCACACTGCTTTTATGCAGAAGTCCCAACCTGAGAAAATATTCAGATTAGCAGAATGACACACTAGATTCCATTCTCTTCATTATTGGCATTGAATTTGAAGAAATTTCAACAAAATATGAAATAAATCTCCATGGAAAATAGATTGAATTCATTTATGGTGGAATGTACAAGGAAACTGATATGACATGTGATCACTTGACGTTTGTGTTAATGGCCTGGTATAGATGAAAAAATTGAAGCAAATAAAATGATAATTTTATATTGTCATATGCGACTTGGCCATCTCATGTAAGATTGTATTTATAGCACAAAAAAATAGGTTTATGCTTATCATATGCTTGGAGTAATTATGATTACTTCAAGATATATGTAACCCAGCAGAACTTTTTTGAGTAATGATGTTTTTATGGAGGCACGTCTTTTTTCACCTAAATAATTCCTGTGAACAATTCACGTCTTATCCATGTGTAAAGTTCATGTCTTTTCCACATAAAAAAGCAATTTTACTTTGCATATTCTATCGGTAAACCATTTCATTTCAACTAGTTTTGTGAACTGGGAAGGTCACTCAACATTTTGCTTGCATGTATTATGTAGGTAAAATCATGCTGATGATGCAGATATTGAAATATTTTCTAATATAAATGCAAAGACAGAAAATGAATATATTCATATTGCATGGAAATAAGAGACACGGGACACGTGTCATGTTTGTCATTAATACATTCATATATAAGAAACGTGAGGATCGGAATCAATTCTAGGAATGATGTAATGTGGCCAATTTTCAGAAATCGTGGTCAGTGTGGATTAGCTGTTATAAATTCGCCATTAATCCATCCACCAATAGCCGCCTTTAAGTTTGATTTTTGAAATGATAACACAAGAATTTAAAATATCCTGATTTTGACGGAGTTATTTATAGTGAAAAAAAAACAAAACAAAAACAGTGATGAATTGAAATAGTGTGATATTGCATCATAAATAAAAAGTCACTGAAAAGTATCAACATATAAGTTGTTAACGTTGTATAAAAAGTTATATAATTCCATTAAAAAAACACATTTTCTTTAAACAAACACATCTAAAGAACATCTTAAAATTCATCACATCTTGCTAATATCAAGTTTACAAGTGCTCTATAATAGACTTGAAATTTAATATATCTTGCAAGTGTGTATTTCAGAAATGTATTCTATCTATAAATGTATTCTAACAGCTACCACAGGTAGTTTTCTCACATCATTATTCTTGTGTTTTGCCTCACACATTGCCATCTTTTATCTATATTAAGTGTTTATTCAAGATAACTGTTGGCGCGAAATGAGATGGTAACAATTGTTCCTTCAAACAGAAATCTATTTAACAGCCGTCGCACCATGTAACAAACCATGCAAATATTGTGTACTAATTTACCTCGATGTCTCAGTATTGATAACTTTATTTTAAAGGCAAGCTACTCTAATATTTCATACAATTTGCAGAATTCAAATATTAAAAGTGTTGCATTAAGGGAGATAATTGAAATGTTGATGTTGTCAAAGTATTCTGATTGACAATGTCAAATGTAATGTGTGCATTTATACATTATGAAATGAAATAAAATCATAATTTTTCTCCTTGATGGACATCTAACAAACATCTGCAAAGAAGCAGAAGAGATGAATAATTGATTTTAGAATAAAAGATGAATTAAAAGATGAATAGAATGATTATCATATAAATGAGTATTGCTAAATATGGTTTATATTTACACATGTATTAATAATAATTTATGTATTAATAAATATGGTATTAACACATGCTACACTTGTCAACCTTTTGAAACTTTTTGGTTAAAAATAAAATCTAAATGGATTAACACATTACTAAATATGTTGTATATCAATCAAAGAGGAGTTAAAATACAGTTAAAATATGTATATATATATACATATATAAACAGAACAAAAAGGTGGCAACTTATATGTTGTTTGATGTGTTAACGTGTGAAAAGAAAGGTTTAATGATAATTGATTGCGCAACAGGCATAAATCATGCAATTGCTTCAAGGTGAATATAAAAGTGATAGTTTTATAGCCTGAGTGACAAGGATTGGCAATTGCATATTCCAGGCTATTTAGCAATAGAGAGAAGAAAATATTCAACCATAGGATCTTATTTGAGCTTGTCTTTTTCTCTTTCCAGGTCACGTTTTATGAGAATATGACCAAAAGTGCTGCCATCTGAAGGTGGACTGAAAAAGACAGTACTTTAATGTTCATAATGAACCTCAGTTCTTCTGGTGCATGGATGAAACATCTGGGAGTGCCCCCTGTCCGCAGACATTTTCATCCCACTCCTGCTGGGTTAGTAGTAACAGTGGCCCCTGCTTGGTTGAAGCCTTTGGCTTTGGTAGATCTGGACCTTCACCGGAAAGAAACTATGCAGAATATATTGTGGGAGGACCATATTAACCCAGCCAGCAACGACACGCTGACTCAAACGGTCAGTTTTATGCAGACATATTATCGCCCAGCTATGATTGTGGTGGGTTGTGTGGGCAACCTTCTGAGCTGCATCACCCTGTCTGTCAGTAAACTGAGGAAGTTTTCCTGCACTCCTTACCTATCGACGCTGGCAGTGTCAGACCTCATGTTTCTACTGGTACTCATGCTTGCCTGGCTCACCCAGTATGATGTTAAGTTGTACAACACTGGGGGCTGGTGTCAGGCTATTACATACCTCAGTTATGCCTGTACCTTTCTACCAGTGTGGATGACTGTTGCCATGGCGATTGACCGGTTCTTATTCATGAATTGCCCTGAGAAAAGGCACAAGCTATGCACCACGTTCAGGTCAAAGATTGTGATTTGTGTGTTGGTTATAATTGCTATTGTGGTTTATCTAAACATAAGCTTATTATCTGGGGTGATAGACACACCTACTAGGAAGATCTGTGTGCCCTTACCCTGGTACAGCCACCAGCTTCAGACACTAGACAAGCTGGACGCCTTTATCAACCTAATTGTGCCGCATATAATAGTCATACTAATGATAGGACTCATCAGCAGACGCACCTTCCCCTGTGTAAATACCATTTCTTCTTCATCTCACATGACCACAACTACCACCTCCTCTACCAGTGTAACTGCAGGGACCAGCAGACCTACTTCCTGGCCCCAGACCGAGGCTTACTTCAGCAGGAGCCTGGTGGTTGTCCTGGCAACCTTCACGTGTCTCACTCTGCCCAGTGACCTCCTCAGGATGTACATCATGTTCACCTCCATCCAAACAGGGATGTATACTCTTAACCTCAAACTCATCTTAGTTCAACAGTTGCTACTTCATCTTTATTTCACCAGGTTCTCCATCAATTTTATCCTGTATTACATCTTCAGTCGGGTTTTCAGAAGGAATTTCAAGCTGCTCTTCATGGAATGCTATCAAACTTGTGGCTTTCAGGCAGTTACTAGGTTTGTCCTTCCAATTCCCGCCCAGAAATCTCCATCTTCCTCCTCCTCTCAAGCTGTCTCCAACAATAGCACACATGTACAGTTCTTTGAAATAAGTTCAGTATAGTACAATATCCCTACCTGTAGTTTATTATCGATAACATCATTGGAACAGGTATTTTATACCATAGATTTTGTGTGTATGTAAGACAATCTTTTATTCTTTGGGAGTAACCCAGTTCATCCCAGATTAATGATATATTTATTCCATGACAATTATTATTGACAGTTATATTACAAAATAACAATGATTAACAATACAATAATATCTTGGGCTCTTTTGTTTCAATATTATACCACTTTATTACACCACAGCCAATATTCTACTGAACATATTATCAAAAAGGCATCCATCAAATCTCATAGTTAGAAATATTTAGGATATATTTTACCTATTGTACCTTAAAAAACTTAAAATATACACCTTTCCTCTTTCAACAAACTCCTCAAAACGGTCTTCTGACATTTTTGTTGATTGCATATGTTGCGTATGAGTCAATATAAGAGAATAATTGTTGGTCATCATAACGTACGAGATTTTGCCGCAAATTTAAATCTAATGTCAACCATTTTGGTTTCAGGGTTTTCATAGTTTGACTTTGACAATCACAAATGATTTTCCCTCTGCAAATAAATCTCGTAAATGCTCTCCGACGCAAAAGATATTCAACTTTTTAATCCCATACACGGGACTTGGGCCGATTTTCCCATCAGACTTGGATTGAATTCCGTGCTGGGATCTAAGATTTGTAATTTGCTCAGATTACAATTCTAAATTCATCTGCCCAGTGGCCTTGACATTAGTATTTTTCTCGCTGTATAGAATATGAAAATGGTGAAAAGTTAATAAAGAATAAAGGATAAAGAAAAAAACAAGACAAGCCTTGCATCCAATGTTTAAAGGTCGGAGGGGTCATCCCTGCAGAAATCATGAATAAAAAACACGGAAATGTACGGATTTGGCTGTTGGTCATTGTTCATACGCCAGATCTCAATACAAATGTGTACATGACAGGGGCGGCCTTTTGGACATCCTGTGCGTACTAGTATAATGACGTCATTAAGTTAAAGGTTGTTACACCCCTCTCTGCTTCATATCTCAAAGGTATATCAGATCTAAATGCTCCTATTTTAGTAAATGCATTGGCTTTATGAATGAGGAAGTCTCAGGGATCAATATAATAACTTAACTTTAAAATATTTGTCATTAAATATCCTAATATTAGCTGTATTGAACTAAAATAAATAACTATGAATAAAAATGGCCATGGCAAAAACGTTTAAGCCATTTTCGGTGACATAACCCAATGGTTAACCTTTCTGTGAAGTGTCATTTTGACCCAACCTTGAATTTCATCACTTTCCTGCATGACGTCGTGACAATGTCAACAACACATCTTTCTTCAAGACATCGGCAAAATAGATTTGGAATCCAATGTTTACAGAAAATAAATATACATTTCCCATCATATTTAAGTTTCCTTATTACCAAGAAAACTTTAATTCCCTATTGACGTTTGCAGTAATGACCCATGCCACCATCTTTCCCATTCAGAATGTCTCTATATATGGTTGGTATTTGTTAATAGCTTACACACAGCCAATGGCCAATATATTGTCTTGCCTTTCAGGTGAATGATATGAAATAATGAATGATGTTGGGTGCAGTGAGATATAAAGGAGTGTACAAATACATAATCTTAATACAATTATACAATGTCACATCAAAGCAACTCCATTACAATATATCATTTAGATACTACCAAAATTTCTTGTGCAATAAGATGATATCATCACAACTGCAAGAATCTGAGTTGCAAAGGACAGGGATTTTATTAGTTAAAACATTTCAGATTTCCTGATGTAAATACACATATTCAAATATCAATTTGCTTTGGCCAATCAGAAATATTCCTTCAGGAGATTCGTGGTGCCCTCTGGTGACATTTTAATTGAAGGCACTTGTTTCTTCATATACCAAAATAGAACATGATCAAACCGTACTGGAAACTGCTGAACTGTCAAAAAAGTACCTTCCTCATTAAGACTTGAGAGTGATCAATCAGATTACATCAGTCATTTTACTCCATAACAGAATGAAAATTACGATATTATACAGATATCTTTTTATCTTTTAATTCTAGAAAAGAGGCGGTTATCACTACTCAATTTGTCATATTAAACTGTTGAAAGGAAAAGGTCTAAAATGTGGGTCTAAAATAAAGATGATTTCAAAAAACTTTGTAAAAGTATTCTTAACAATACTTACTGTGATTCTAATGTAACAGGTTATCTAGTTCTCTTAAAAAAGGGAAAATCTGTGAGTACTATTAATGTTTTTGTCTCTGTTAACAAATATGATTGACAAAATATCCTTTCATTTCAAAATCTTTGGAAGAAACTGATAAAATATGTTTCACTAGGATCACAGTTCAAATACTTCTTACAAAAATAACACCAACGCAGCTGAAGGCAATTATTCATTTTTGTGGTCCTCTTGGACTGTTCCTTACTCTAATATTTCTCCTCCAAGTCAGCTATATTCAACACTATTCAAATTATAAATCCCCCATGTCCGTTCCATACCTCTAAAGTCAGGTATGTTATCTCAAAGGAAGGACATGTCATGCATTTCTCACCAAACTATTTTTGGGGAACATGGAGACAATAATGCTATTTTGAAGCAAATCTATTGCTTGTCTCATCTCATAATTCAAAATTATTTATTTAAAAAATGCATTGGCCCCATGACTTATTCCAGGGAATATAATTAATATTATTTTTGAATAAATAAATGATATATTCATTCTTTGTATATAGATTATGTACATGTTGCACTGAGTCCACTGAATTCATTTATTACTGTGAAATAAACACTAATTTCACATACATTTATCTTGAGAGAATATTGACTTATCAAATAATGAGGTTTTGTTTACATATAAATGTGGAAATCAGATGCTTCAATTAGTTTATTAGGTTGGTTGGTGCGGAAAAGAATAGAGGTCTCTACGCCCCTTATTGTAAATGCATTATTTAGAACTTGTCACTATGGTACTGGAGTAAACTCCAAGCTATATTGTCCGTATATAAGTTCAAACATTTCGTCGGGTTTATCTATGTGATCATTACATTTACCGTATTTACTCAAATATAAGACGAGATTTTAGGACCCAAATCTTCAGTCATTGTTTGGGGGGTCGTCTTATATTCGAGTAAATACGATACTTATCAATATCATTAGCCAAACATAAGAAATGGTGATCACCCAATGGTGTTGTTGTGGTATAGCAAACGTGGATAATGAACATTTTGACACGAATATTATGTTCACTCAACTGGTATGAAAACTTGAAAATGTTTAAAGATATATTAAATTTAGCAAGTACAATGATGCGTGTGTTGTCCTAATGTTGATTGTCTTATGACAGGTTATCAACATACATATAAGGGCTGATAACATTTAGATTAAGATTATATAGATCATCATTTACTATTTTGAAATAATGGAATTATCAAAAAATAGACCAATATTTAGTGATTTTGTCACTGGTGATAATAGAAGTACGATTTTGGCTAAGAATATAATCCTAATCAGCTGTGAATTTTAGAATAATGACATTCATATTGGCATTCATAAAGTCCAGCATATGTCAGTATATTTCAGACTTTTAAGTAGCATTATATTTTGTATTATCAAAGGATTGTTCACATAAATGAAGCAGTTGTCCATTTCCTTCGTCAGTCACGGTTTGGTCACCTTTTACTCCTGGTTTTAATTGAATCCTAAAGTGCAGAAATGAGATCATAGCCTTAGTTTCATGGAGATATTTTCAGAAATATAAAGGTTAAAAATTTATCATTAAATATTCAATCTTACACCTTTAAGAGTTACTCTTAAGATAAACAATTTTGGGTGGTTTTAAATATTTTACATAAGAAGAAGTATTCAGGTAGAAAATAAACATAAAATAGTTTACATAATACGAAGTATTTAGATAGAAATATAACATAAAATATTTTGCATAACACAATAGTATTTAGACAGAAAAATAACATAAAAAGCATTTAAATAATACAGATTGTTTGCACTGTGCTATCTCTATCTTTCAGAATAAGCTGTTGTTAACCTGTACAATAACGTGTGAGGCATCTCAGGAGATTTTGATGGAATGATCGACCAACTTTCGGCCATCTTGATTTCGGTACTTTCACAGCTTGACAAAAGCAGTGCGTTTGCCGCTCTACCCCATTTAACTATTTAATCCCCCACAACTGTTCCATATTCCAAAAGACTTCATTTCAAAGTTTGCCATATTCTCTTATGGAACTTCATGAGATGCTTGAACCTTGGCACACTCATGTGTAAAGGTCATCATTTTATAAAGTATTAGGATAAATTCATAATTTCTATTTAAAAAAAGATTTACTACATTTTTAGAAATATTACACTATGAGGTGAGTAAATAACATCGCTGCTCATACCATAATTAAAAAAATAATAATATTGCATGTCTCAGGTAGTGATAGAAATAGAAAGTTCTTGGACGGTTTATTTATATTATTTACATATGAACAAAACGTTCATGCCGTTCCTTTCTGATATCCATGTTGAAGTCTCCACCTAAAACTATGGATTTGATTTGAATGTTATCCAGAAGGCTTGCAAGAAATGTGAGCTGGTTATTAAACTATCCATAATTGTCTCTTGACTTTATTTTATGTTTACCATTCAAAGATCATACAAGACGTTTTTGTGAATTTCAAAAAGCTGCCTAAACCGAGGCAGACCATAGCCTTGGCATTTCCAGAATATCTTTTGATCTTCTCGAGAAAGACTACGGCTAGGCATGAGAGCAGAAGATACCTGATGTCTGTCGTCGACCCTACCAGGACCAAACCAGTTCATATTGATCATTACCAAGTTAAACAGAGTGTTTTTTGGCTTTTGAATAGTTAATATAATTTTCAGCTCCTGTGTACCATACTTTATACATTCAAGGCAAGTTACGTCATAACAAATAATGATACATCTTTCTCTCCAGTTCCTATTTCTATTTATCTGTATTGTTACCCTTCAAAAAGAGCAGGCGTTACGTCCTGGTGGTAGGCCTCACTATGGTATATGGCCTAAATCAGCCAATTATATAAAATGGCCAAAATTGTGCCGATGATGTAATATAACTGAAATTGTGCTAATATTTTAAATACAATAAAATAAATCACTGTTAATTGTTTTAGAAAAAATAAATTTGCAGCAAGGTTTAAACCAATAAAAGTTCAACAAGGTTACATACACTTTACTTGCATATATTTCAGGTTTCATCAATTTGGATTCATTGTCATGGAAACTTCCTGGTGACAGAATTACATGAAACACTTATCTGGTAAAATTAGTTGATTATTTGCGAGGCCTATTACTTTAACAAAGAAGTTTGTGCTTTGATATAAAGCTATAAGGTTGATATATTATCGTGCCATTTTATGAATCACTGATATTATTACATAATTAATATCACAACATGCTATCATATTATTAGCTAAAAGTGTTGCTCAATATTAATATCACATCATGTATGAAGCTGTGTTAATATGTAGTTTTATTGTTAAGAATATTAAATGCACCAGATGGCAGCATTGCATTTTGATAAGTGTTATGATCAAACACCACACTATGCTGTCAGTTCAAAACTATTATAATACATGCTCAGGGTTGGCCTCATGGCTGACTTACTCAAAGTTTAACTTACTCATAGTTAAAATCCATGATCATATCTTCAAATTGTCAGCTTTGTAGCCTCCATATTATGGTTTCTTTACATGCCTGATCTTCGAAAATACATCAGCATTGCATTATCGTGGTGGGAGAGTATTTCCGGTTGTACAATTATGTTCTTCAATAACCGACCCCTGGCAAGCCCAGATAGAGTTCTGGGGAGGCCGGACTTTTTTCACCTTTTTGCCAAATCCTGTTTGCATGAGATCTTTTTTTTTTTAATATCCAACTCTTTCAGTGGTAAATCATAATGTATATGTATAATTATATCTAAAGTCTCTCCAAAAAGCTTGATTATTCTGTGGATGACATGGAATAAAGAAAATATATACCTGTGACGTCAGCCGTCCCAGCAAACCGAATCACAAACCGAATCAAACCCGTTTAAACAGAACACATTTAAACGAATCAATTGAACCCGTTTAAACGATTGTTCTATCAAGTCCACCAAAGTTTTCAGAAAGCTCTCGTCTTGACTGTTAACCACCCCACTGTTAAACTAAGCCAAGCTCTCGTCATAAACTGTCCAACTCTACGAACCACAAAGTATTTTCATTATTGTAGCTCTGAGAAACGATCTAAATGGGTACAATACACTACTTTGTTACTTTTACCATTGGCTATACATAATCATTGAGACCTGTTGCGGCAAAACGGCAACAATTATCACCATATCTTAATAAAAAAAATGACTTAAAGTGTATGCATTTAGCACCAAGGTATTCACAATCATTGAAGATATCCAGCGAAATATAATTTTGAACAAAACAATTGACGAGATGTTGGGGGGTTGTTGTTGCTGATGTTCCTGTCAATGCACTGGCGTAATATGAATAGTTGACTTGACGCTCATATGTTGTATATTTGTTATTTGACGTTTGACTAGTGCCGCCACCTGTACGTCATATTCCAAAATAGAAAGGCATGGTTGGTACATGGCAGAAATAACAACTCTTTACTCTCCATTTTCAACTTAAAAAATAACAAACACTCTATCTTTCTATTTTCTCTCGTTTATCCTCCAGCGAGTGAACCCCTCATATACTGAAACTTCTTTGCACATGAGCATATTAGTAAATTGATATTTGAAAGCAGGAAATGTGCCATTTGTCTCAACAGTCATATGTTCGCATTCCATGGGACAGTGGCATCATCTAATATTTAAATCAAATTTTGTTGTCTTTTCAGTCAGCATTGGATGTTTAAATTTGAATTGTCTTTAAACATATGAATCATGCTAAATTAACTGTATACTTAAGATGATGTCATTTATTTTTGTTATCACTACCTTAATAATGATACCATAATATATGATATTTTTAAATATTAAGATTCAAATCGCATATATGATAATCATGCAATAGTACTGATTTAAACTACCACATGGTGGTTTGAGCTTTTCCAACAGAATAACTATTTGCACTTTCATAACATAATCAATGAGACTTTAGATTCTAAACTCCACAGGGTAAGAGTAGCAGAATATTTGTAAATGACACCCATTCAGTCAGAAATTTGATTTTAATATTTCATAATATATTTTTACATGCAACTCTCAAAAATAAATACATACACGTATTGACATACACATAATTAATATTAATTAATCTTTCATTAATAATTTACGAATACACCTCTATATACAATCATCATATTATATACATGTACATAAATAAATAATCATTGTTACACTCATAAATAAAATAATACATATGCAGCTATGGCGATGATCAATATCATAAAACAAGTTGTGAAAATACCTAATTCCCCGTGCTCAGTTTGTGCAGAACATGTTCCATTACAGGAATAATTCCCTCCGAACTCCAGAGCCCCCAGAGAGAATATCTGCTCATCCAGCAAAGTGTAGGATAACCAGTGCCTCTGGAACACAGACACTTTTGTTTCAGACCGGAAGCTCTCAGCACATACCGGGCGGAACCCATTCTGCATGGGACCATACAGGCACTCGCTGAATGACCACAAGGGGGCACTGATCTCAACCACAAGTTTGTAACGAAATGAGATAATTGTGAAATTGGTGAAACCTTCACATCCTCGTATGTCCGCCATAACTATTGAGTTATCGGGTCTAAAATCAATGGTTATATCTTTCTCCAAGTTTCGGTATCCAACCAAGTGACCATTGACAGGCAAAGGTCCAAAATCTACAGGCCCATACGTCAGAGTAAAGTATATATCCGAGTCTTGATGTAGACCCTCTGCCCAAATCCACCCCCGAGGGAAGGATTCCCCCCAGTTTTTCTCCATGTGGACCTTGCCGGAGCCAGTGTATGTCACTCCAGTGTTTGAATCGGTCCAGCTATACTCATGAACCTCTGACCCGAGGCTATAGACGAACCAGTGAAGTGGCAAGGGAAGGGAGTCCAGCCATCCCCCGGGACCCCCTCCTTGCTCACCCCATGGTACCGCAGACCCGAAGTCGGCGTAGAAGTTCATGTGGTCCACAGTAACGTTCACATACCCAGAATCTGGTTTGATGACAATCTCTCCACATGTTTCTGTCCTCCACGTGAAGTCTGCTGGGCTCTTGAAATCAGGATTTCTATCCACGGGATGATGGTCCTTCACAGTCAAGGAGACGTCCTCTACCGGCGGGAAACAGTTCCAATCCAGAAGCCTGTCCTGGCCCTGAATCCCAGGGACGTCCCGGATGAGTCCCGTGAAGGCAAGATGGCTGCCCTCTGCATCATCCTCCGGAAGAACTATCCCAAAAAGAACTCCAAATGATCTGGCATTAGCATGGTCCACAAACCTGAGATACCATCCCTCGAAGAAGGGTCCAGTGTTAGGGAAGAGGTGGGGGTCATACTGATTGCTGAGGACTGGAGCAGAACCAACAACAACCAAAATGTAAC
The DNA here is from genome assembly GCA_949316495.1 of Amphiduros pacificus. Classification (NCBI taxonomy): domain Eukaryota; kingdom Metazoa; phylum Annelida; class Polychaeta; order Phyllodocida; family Hesionidae; genus Amphiduros; species Amphiduros pacificus. Next base: position 9,265,868 of record OX439001.1, on the reverse strand, counting down.
ATATAATACAAAACCTGCTTGATGGTGTCATGGCGGCATATCAATCAGACCACAATAAAAGGCCTACATGACTATAATGCGTGATATGTTATGGAGCTTTTGTGATTTGATATGTGTGTAATCATATCTGATCGGCTGGCTTTGATCCAAAATGGTGCTGATAACATAACAACAATTCAACCATAAACAATGCAGAGTATAAGCAAATGGAAATGTTTTGGTGTAATCTAAAAAAACAACACAAAACATTTTTCCGATTGATCTATATTTCATCATCCAAATGTGGATAGTTAATTAAGATATGGTGGCATAGGACATGGCACCAATTATCGCTCAATGCTTAATAGGTCCAGTATCCACTATGGACCGCCAGTACAGTAACATATTGTGTATGATCCTCAGGGTTCATTTGAATTATTGTTCTATTTGTGTATCCTTCCCATAATAACGATAACACTATCCTATGATAAGGTGGGCTACAGTTATTTCATATGAGTGATCAGATTATATTTTATCTTTTGTAAACCTGTTTATGCACATATAGGATTAATCTTAAGCCCATATTTAAGCAACCATGCATTAGCAGGTTTCCTGCCTGGCATATTAATATATCAAATATCCTCCACAAAAAGGATCTCAATACACAACTCACAAAGCTTTATCGAGACTGGGCTCCTTCTCAATCCCTACAGTAGGAATTGTAATTCGGTCGGGGACAAGACTACACCTGACCATGTTAAAGAGAGTGCACTTGGAATTAGACACTAATAACTGTCCCATGTTGGGACAGTAAACAACCTCGCAGGTGCCCGTATGCTGTGGCCGGAATTCCGGTCACACGTCACTGGAAATATGTGGTCGTGGTTTAGGGTTTCCCTGTTCTACATTCACGTGAACCAATCAGAGCAAACCTCCAATAGTTAGCGGTATTATTCGCCCGCTGCACAAACCCACTTCAACGAGAGGACCTTGATAGTCCTAATATATTTGGACTAGGATAGTCTACCTTGGAATCTAGGCCCTCAGATAGATCAGTGGATTTAGAGCTTTGACTGTAAGTTAGAGCATGTTCATAGATCACAAAGTTGTTAGTGTACGTAGATTATGGAGTGTGTTGTAAAAGACTCTTTACTTAAAAGAAATCAGCCATATTGTCAACCTCGATTCAGTCAAAGTAGTCCATGCATGCGTCCATTGTGGCACAATTATAATACATTGAAAATATACTAATCCCCAGTCTGACTGGTGGTGACCCGATCAAGTCTCTTACATGAGGTGGTTTACCTAGTCAAAATATGTGCTGTCTGCAAACCAAATTATAAGAATAAATTTGATCTCAGCCATTTGTCTATACACATTATATAATAATATGTCATATTATTACGCAGCGGTTGATGCAGTTACATAATTTATTTTCGTATTTTATACGTAAAAGTAAAAACTACCAGAAACGTTGTAACTATGTAGTCAAATTACGTATAAAAAACCATATAATTACCTTGTCACAATCTTACCTGGGCCTTCCTATAACATATTTAAAACCTTCCCACAATATCTCTAACCCTTTTTCACTTCCCACAGGGTACCTTTTTCATCACCTATCCAGATCGTTTTAACTTATCGCAGGGTACGTTTCAACATCTTACATTTTCACCTATATTTGATCAATAAATAACAAAAAATATAATATAATTTTAAAAAGGTTTATTAAAAATCTATTTACAAATAGAACATTACAAGCAAATCTTGATATAGTTTGAGTCAGTAAGGAATTTTCTTATTCTAATCTTTTATTGTAGGATACCAATGCACCTAGAAAAGATAATGAAATGAGAATCCCAAAAATGATATTCATTGATCTTTTAAAGTGATTTGTTATTGTGTTCTGTTACTTTGATATAATATCTGCAGGCTCCACAAAGAATTATATAGGATTAATCAAACATATTATATGCATAGTATTTTGCATACCTTTTACTGGATGTTTTACAGTTGAAAGCTTTGAGGTTTGAGTATTGAATTAATTCACCTAGTAAATAATATTATAAAAAATATTATAAAACCTATTATAAAAAATATTATCAAACCTATTATAAAAAATATTATAAAACCTATTATAGAAAATATTATAAAACCTATTATAAAAAATATTATAAACGATCTAGCATTAATCACCTTGCACATGGCTGAGAAACACACTAGTGGATTTATATATCAGCAATATTCGCTGGTCCCTTGTGCAAATAGCTGAATGGTAAACGTAATTGCTTGGTGTAGCTGAAGAGGTGGTATGTACAATTCATTTTGAAATCAAGTAGGTCATTTCCTTTTCAAGCTTATGAATATTTATAGACCAATTCGAGTATTCATTAAGTAGAAATTCCAGGTACTATTAACTTTTTTCATTTAAAATCAAACTGCGGTTTTAATTTAATAAAGTAAAATGTATTGTGTGACAATAATTACTGAGAACTTAACTCTGTCTTTCACAGATAGCCAATCTAATATATTCTTTCCTTTTTTTCAGAGCACGCGCCATAAATGACAGGGTCTTGACAACAAATAATAAATAGATAGAATAATGCAAAAGCGATGTCATGAACAATGAATTTATTTGTGACTTGATGGACAAAGGAAAAGTCTATGAGGATGTTTTGATTGGAGTCAAATATATACAGTGAAATTACATAGCATTAGTGTTTTTTTCCCAGGGAGGCAAGGGTACTATTACAGGGAAGCGTGACAATGGGTTGACATCTTCCCACCACCCAAATAATTATAGGTCAAAGGTCAACACCCAAGAAACATATAAGAGTTTCTCAAATCAATTAGTCAATATTTTACTATTCAGTTTTTGTGAAAATGCGTCGACATGCATGGATATGATTGAGGCCCATTTACCGTAATGTTTTCAATATTAATAGACTATATCTCCTGAGTAATAAACAAAAACATCTCTTATGAGTATAAATTAGAATATCACATCAAGTTTAAATCATATCTCAAGTTACATTACAAGTATGGTGCCATATTGAAAAAAGTAAAGCAAAAAAAGGCATAAATTCAATCGTCATAGTAAAATACTATCCAATAAGCATAGTGTATGCACCATCCAATAATCATATTACATTTACTGTACATTCCATATTCTATATGACACGATACGATATGTATCCATACCAAATGGTTACTCCAATGTTGAATGATTAAGATATAAATAGTCGCTGAAATCGATTAGAAAGGAATCCCCATACCCACGCTGAGTGACGTAGGAATTAAGTAGACCTTCAGGATTTCAATCACAACCGGATTAGGAGAATGATTCATTAGTTATGCCAGATATACATAAATGTACAGTTATGCAAAGTGGTGGGAGTGATAATAAGGACAGGTTCGGGGAAACTTTCACTGTACATGTTTGTTGACTAAGGCCACACGCTGGAATGTTTTGTGAGTAATTATGACTGGCACAGCATCTTTCTATGTGGACCGCCAGGCGTAGCGTCACGCGCCATTGAACTTACAACTGCTGCCATAAGTAAATGCCACAAGTGGAAACGAGGCTTGTACTTTGTGTCAGTTTCAAGTGTTCATTTCTGAGTTCCAATATGGAGGTTTTAAGCAGGTGTTTAACCATTTTTGTGATATCATGCTTTTGTCAAGGTAAGTTATATTATACTTTACAACTTTACAATTTTATTAAGTATTAGAGACGTTAGTTAACGTTATTTCTATGAATCCGATCCTGTTGTTTCAGGGATGTAATTGATGTTGATAGTTTGATTTTGTTGGGTTAATTGCTTTGAGATTATTGAGAATCCACCAAGCAATATAGGTCAAAGCTCCCACGATAGCTGAGCTTTCATGGATCCCTGGAGTTCAAAGCTTTTATATTGTAACCACTGGGCTTATGTTGGGCCCCAGTTGGGCTCTTTCCTCCTGAAATATCAATATTTCACGAGCTTCAACAATCATGATATGGCGAGATGGGGGGAGAGAGTGGGGTTTTAACCTTGAGTGACACGAACATCTGTTTATCAATAACTTCTTGATCTCAGTAAAAATAAAATATTCAAATTCTAGTGACCGAAATATATGTTTTACAGTATAAGAATTGACAACTTAGACTCATAACTTGCTTCAAAGATCCTGTTTTCATAAGCAAAGATATTTAGAAAAAACTACAGTCGACACGGTTGAGATAACATTGCTGGCTCAGAATGTAAGTGGGCGATTAAATGTTTCATGCAATACACTTCACAGCACGAAACAACAGGGATAGACAAGAGAATGCAAAACACAGCCAGACCACTCCACCTTAGTATTAGTTCAAATGGAGTTTTTAAGTTCAAATGTGACAATACTTAAAATAGCAGACTGCTTGTTTGTGTTACATTTTTCACACATTTATGTTGAGGTCACTTCATCAATGAGATGCATGCATGTCTGCTATGACCAAGACTTTATAAGATGTTCCCACCCATTATAATACCACACAATAAAAATTTCACATGTTTAAATTGAGGTTTGGAGAAATTAACAACTTGATCTAGATTTTGGCAATGTAACTATGTTAATGAGATCTTGCTGGGATGTGTTGCTTTTTTCACGAGAATTCCTCAGACACACGCTACATACGATAAGCATGAGTTGTTTCAAACGAAATAATTTTCTTATAAATTTCACGTTTTGTGTCAACATCTGTTTAAGACATAATTTTCTGAACTCGTGAGAACAAGATTGATATTGACAACAAAAACTATACTCAGAGAGTCAGAGAAAATTGTAGTAGGTTATAGTGACCTTTTGACACCAATATATTGCAATATATAACATGTATAATATGGAAGATAATTTAGGTTCATGTATGCACCTTGTTCTGGCGGGACATCTGGTTATATACAATGCACACAATAATTAACAGTTCTATTTGTCTTTGTGAATGGGCTTAAACTCTTTAAACATCAATATGTTTGTGACGAAGCTATTCTTGTCCAGTGTAAATCTAGGGCGGGTCTTAGAGGTGCAGATGTCGATAAATAATATTAGCTTTTCTGAACACCACGAGGTAGCATTGCGAATATCAATGAATTTATCAACGAAGATATTTATGTGAAAATGCATGTTAAACCGAGCAAAACGTGACAGAAAAGAGCCTTGTTTCAACATGTAGCCAGAGATAAAAGATCAGATAATTCACACAATAACCTAGACATTGGTGTATCTGTAGATATTGCAGAGGATCATAAGACACTACACGCCGAAGTTTCTTGGTTCCGTTGCCAAGATGCGGGGCATATTTCTGCCGAGGGCATAGTGTGATGTTACGCTTGTGTGTGTATGGCTGTGTGTCCGTGATTCATTACTCCAAAAAGCACAGTTTGTTACTGCAAGACTGCTTACCAATTGTATGCTCCATATTTAACCCGGCACAAAGAGCATCTTGGTTCTCGGCCAAGTCAAGTATAACCACACACAGTGTCCCACATGCCCTAGTTCTAATTCTATGAATAAAATGTCCAATAAATAAGAAAAGGCCTTATTTGCTACAATAAAACACATACCATTGTGTCTGTATTTGTTACAGCATTTCTCGCAATCAGACCATTCAATTGTCACAGGTGGAGTGTTTGGATTGGGGATATAAAAAATGGAATTTTTTGAGAATCAACAGGAATGTAATATACGTTTCTTTGGTAGTTTTCTTAAGATCGTCCCTGTACCTATTCTACACTCTGATTATTTCAATACAATTTTAAGCCATGATACACAGTGATAATAACCTGATGCACAAAGTTACGAACCTAATGAAATATATCCTGAAACTAGAAGAACAGTGTTATTGAGCTTGATACCTGTTTATTTAAAAGCAAGTGTACAATGTCACCAACTTTATTTTAATTTTTTATCATTTTCATTTACAATATTAAAAACCTTGTTTACATTTTCTCATATTTACAAGTGAATAATGTCTCTAACCCGATATGCAATGTAGTCAAACTTATGCCACAGTATTGACATTCAGTTAGATATAAAAAACATACGAATATTAGTTATAATATGAAGTCCAAAGCAATACAAAGACACATTTGTATTATTTGTCCAAAAAAAGAATTCCCCTCTGAATTTCATTCCGCATATCCTTTAAAATCTATGATCCATATAATTCATATTGTCTTTATAAAGAAAATTTATATTTCTGCCATACTCATCAGGTAGTGTTCTCCAATCACCCATCGGCAAAGCCCAGATAGGTGATCTGGAGAGGTCTGAGATTTTTGCTTTTTGGTCATAATCTCGTTCAGATGTGATTTTTTAAATATCCAACTGTTTAAGTGATAATTCGTATTTTATGTATGATTATGTCTAAAATCTCACAAAAAAGCTTGATTATTTTTTGGATAACATTAAATAAAGAAAATATAAATACTTGATAATAATCGCCAGCTGCAAAAATTGAATCAAACCCGTTTTAACGGCAGTTGAAACGGGTTCAATTTTGACGTTTAAACGGGTTTACCAAAGTTTTTGCAGCTGGCGAGTTTTTACTTCACTAGAGCTCAATCAACTCCACCAAACTTTTCTTTGGTTGGAGTTGGTAGAGACCATGGACGTTCGACAAACCCCTCCAGATCACCTATCTGGGCTTTGCCGATGGGTGATTGGAGAACACTAACTCATCAGGATGTCTGTCGGATATTAACGATGTACCACGTGACATTTCAGGTTCCCACAGTATAAGTTTGCAGTTTGACGACACTGGGGATTACCAGTTCTGGAATAAGACCTACAAGCAAGGCGACACTATCCCGATGAAGTGCGTGCTCAATTTTGTGACCGGAGAATACAACCAGGTGTTCGATACGGTCAAGATCGTGAAGCAGATGACAGTAGACGGTGGTGCCACCTATGACCCAACTGTGGTAGCTAACAACCAGGTGGACAACAACTATCAGATATACAAAAACTCTTTGGGAGCACAGAGGTATGTGGCAGTTAAGTTTGATCTGCCACTGGATGGAGGATCTGCTATCTTGGACTTTAAAATAACAGGTAAACTTCCAAACCATGAGAACTCGTGCATGTTCCATTACTTGAAAACTTGAATTATGTATTTATGACTTTATAACAACATGAAAGCTTTTAGGAAATCACAGAGGTCAGAGTCAATTTGTCAGAGATTTGGTATATTTCCATGATATTTGGTCATGAAACTGTGATACAAACAAGTTATCTCCCTGAAATCATCCAAATACAGCTGCCAATGTATAATTGTGTATTGTCACACTGTCCACTAGAGGCACACGCAAATTATTACCATTTGCACATATCATAGATTGAAACCATTGTACATATTATGACTGATTCAGATTGAAACCATTGTACATATTATGACTGATACAGGTTGAAACCATTGTACATATTATGACTGATACAGATTGAAACCATTGTACATATTATGACTGATACAGATTGAAACCATTGTACATATTATGACTGATACAGATTGAAACCATTGTACATATTATGACTGATGCAGATTGATACCATTGTACATATTATGACTGATACAGATTGATACCATTGTACATATTATGACTGATACAGATTGAAACCATTGTACATATTATGACTGATACAGATTGAAATCATTGTACATATTATGACTGATACAGATTGAAACCATTGTACATATTATGACTGATACAGATTGAAACCATTGTACATATTATGACTGATACAGATTGAAACCATTGTACATATTATGACTGATACAGATTGAAACCATTGTACATATTATGACTGATACAGATTGAAACCATTGTACATATTATGACTGATACAGATTGATACCATTGTACATATTATGACTGATACAGATTGAAACCATTGTACATATTATGACTGATACAGATTGATACCATTGTACATATTATGACTGATACAGATTGATACCATTGTACATATTATGACTGATACAGATTGATACCATTGTACATATTATGACTGATACAGATTGAAACCATTGTACATATTATGACTGATACAGATTGAAACCATTGTACATATTATGACTGATACAGATTGAAACCATTGTACATATTATGACTGATACAGATTGATACCATTGTACATATTATGACTGATACAGATTGATACCATTGCACACATCATGACTGAAATAAATTGATATCATTGCACATATCATTATGAATACGTATTGATAATATTACTCACATCATGACTGATATGGATTTATTCTATTATATTCATAACTGATACAATTGCATATTGTATGTCAAGGTCTGAGTCAAGTCACGACACGTGTCTTGATATCATTGCAGATGCTGAGGCAGTTGATAGCGGCGAATATTTCTGTGAGCTCTCAGCGGGGACTGTGGTGTCTGCCACGCAGATGGTACAAGTACAAGGTATATTAAATAACCATTTAAAAATCAAAATGCCATTTGATCTGTAATCTATGTTGGTATATTGCTGACTTTCACACTTTTCACAAATATTGGTATGGAAATTACAGTTCCAGCAACACAAGTAGGCTTCGTTCGCATCCACGAAAATGGTACCGAGGAGAGCCTTGCTAGTGGCGCCACCTTGGATCTGGAGGAGGGGGACATGGGTGGTATTGCCTGCTCTGGGTCAGTTGATGGGGGCCTCGCTGGAGTCAATATTCCCCTCTTAGCCCTGTCAGACAGCCAACAACAAGACATCACCTCAAGCTTCAGTACCGTGATGGATAACAGCACTTGCACTGGGACCGTCAACTTTGAGTGTGCTACAATGAGTAGCAGGAGAGTGATGAACATGGGTAGCCTGGATGTCCTCTATATGTTTAATGCCCAGCCCATCACATGCAAGGCTTACACCGCCCTCTATGAAGACCAGGCTCTGTCTGCTACACTCACCCTCAATCTCAAATGTGAGTCTCATACTTTCTGTAATAAAGAATGTGGTTTTGCTAATGGAGTCATTTCATTGCAATTGTTAACAAAATAAAATAAAGATGGAGACAAAAATGATTTCAAAGGGGATAAGTTTTGAAAAATATGGCCATGAGGCCAATGTTGTGAAATAATGTGAAATATAGTAAATTGGCTGGTTTCAGTTAAGCCTCGCATCAACTGTGAGCAGTATATCATCATGGCTGTTGTTGGTGAGCAGCGAAGCATCGTGTGTACAGTGAGCGCTGACCCTCTGCCAAGTGGCGCCCTCTTCAATATCACCACCGAAACAACATCTGATAGCATAGCTATACAACTAGATGGCTCCACTGGTGTTAAACGGGACGCAAATACTGGATTTGATATCAGCCACCAGGTAAATGGTCTTTATATGATATAAGATTTGAACTTATTGTTTGATATATTGATGGGAACTTCTTTTTTCCCAGTATTTAGCTTCATGTTTGTAACTGAGGCTTTTTAATATGAAAATTAAAAAAACCATTTGTATCATGTCCATACAATTTGTTTTATCAGTTTTGGGTCAAAAGCTGTGTTCAAAGCTATCAATACCTCATAAGAATACCTTGCAAGTCCCACATACACACACACACACACACACACACACACACACACACACACACACAGAGGAGCTGTACATTTCCAACGTGCATGCTTTCCAAAATGATGATCATTATTTTTGCATGAGCCATATCCTTAATATGTTTTCTCAGACCCAGGGGATAAGGAAATCTGACTTATGATGCTTTCAAATTTGTTTTAATATTTTCTAATTAAAAGTTTGTTCTGAGAAATTACATGTGTGTTGCATCCTGAATGCTCAGCATAGTTTTGAACAAAATAGTTCACACTTATAATTTATTATTTCCTGTTTGCTGATTACATCAAATAAGCTGTAAAATACAATCAAAGATCAGCCACTTTCACTAATCCCCTTCTGTACCCCTTTGTTGTTGCTGAGCACATTGACCACACGGGATATGACAAGCAGTCATGTGTTATAGGGTGTTCCATAATAACACTATATTGGAGTTTAAACTATCAAAGTGAACCACAGTTGATCCTTGGCCCAAATAGTTCACAGGAATGTTTTCAGGATTTTTTACCTTGGGATCCTCGGGATCCTATTCTTCAAGCCAAATCACTGCATTGTCCGGATCTGAAGGATCTGGACCACTGTTAGCAAACCTTCACTTGGCAGGCGTTTGCACTAGATCACAGCTTGACAAAGTCTTGAATTTCAAATGGCACAGAAATTTATGTAGGATAATATATTGGGTAATAACATTTGATCGCAAAATATAGGGTATTAACATTTATTTTGTTTAAGGAAAAAATGCTTGAAAGTCTGATTTCATAAAATCTTCAATGGACACCTTGATACTAATTGCAGATAACTGGTGACATGGCTAAAATTACAGTTTCAATTCCAAGCATTGAAGAGAAACATTTTACTCAGGAATATTCAATTTATGCAGTTAATAGCTACGGATCCAATGAACGGAAAGTTTATATACATAAAAGTAAGTTACATGTACATTTTATTTCCATATGTCAGTTTCTGGTCTTAGTAAATTCCAAATCAAATTAACACTAAAATAAATGGGCAATAATGATTTAAATAAAGGTAAATGCTTGTTGCTGACTGTATGTGATTGCCTGTTTCAGACGTGGCAGGAGCAGCCGTGAGTCTTTTCTCATCCATCATCATTCTCCTGTCCTCTCTGCTTATATCCATTCATCACTGGCACTCATCATGAAAGTCAACACATACTTAAATTGTATAGATACAGTTAAAATGAAGTATTCAGGTTTTCATCGCTGTCTTTATTTAAGTCATGTCAGTCAAATACTATAAATAGCACACATCCATTGTTTTCCTTTAAATGCTTTGATTATTATGTAAAATGGTGTGAGAAGTGTGGATAACAATACGAGAAGTGTCAGATTGGAGATAGTGCGCATTGGTTCTCCCTTTTGGCTGTGTAGCCATACTGCGTAGGCTCTGAGTGCCCACGAGACATAAGTGGAGCGGCCAACTTCTCAAATCAAATCAGAGTCGCGACGTGATTGGCATGACTGTTAATATGTCATTAATATTAAATAATTTAATAATAATCTATGTTATTCTATAATGCATTGGTCGTCGCTGACATTTTATGATATTGTGGTTATGATAGGTGTGAATATTATGAACTTGAATGTCACATCATAATGAAATCCCTTTATTATATTTATGTTAAATATGGGAGAAAATGTAAGAAAGAAGCTTAATATCAAATAATCTAGTGCACATTGAAATGCGCAGTGTACGTATGTGTGGATATTTTTTTAATCAATGTACAATATTTTATAAAAATGATTCCTCTATTGAGTACAAAATCTCTTTTATGAACAGTAAAATATTTCCGTTATTTTACAAATCTTGAAAAGGACATTAATCTTGCTTCATTAAAGAAAGATGTGAAATCATTATGCTGTAATTTATGTGAACTTGTCAATTACAAATCTGTCAGAAAGTTAAGGATAAATCACAGTCTTCACCAATTTCAGTGCTTCGTTTGAGTGTTAAAAAGCTGATGTGAAAAGACGCACAACAAGACATAACTAAATATAGAGCAACCAAATATAATGGAAGAATAGGCGCTTGGAGGTTCTATTTCAGTATTAAACATGAGAGTAATCTGTCACCTGAAATTTACCAATTATGAATCAATCGATAATATTTTGAGGAAAAAGGGTCAAATCTTAGAAAGTGTCTTTAAAAAAACACGAAAATTATATCATCCTGTTGTATTATACAGTCAAGTTTATTTTTTAAAGCTATGCTTCATATTTGTGATGCTTATTTGCTGGTATTGATCACCCATAGTAAATGCGTAGAACCACTCTGTCATTTCATGTCATAATAAATCATTGTTTGTATTCTTTCATATTTGGATCATCTAGCTGAGTTATTATTTTAACAAACACATTTCATGTATGAAGGGTGCTTCAAATATCCTAACTCCAACACGGATATAGAATATGATTTGTGGAGAATATATAGATTAATCATGTAAGCATCATTATGTATTTACACAAACATAATAATCACTTGTAAGTTTTAATCTTTGTAAATATCTTTTGTTAATTTTTTATCACACTGTGTACCATTGACTGTTACAGAAACACATAAAATATAATAAAAAACTAATATTTGCCAATATTCATGTCACTTTTTTTCTGTACAATATTGACCAACAAGTGGTATGAAATGAATGGCTGTTCCCCAGAAGGTTACCAAAATGAGACACACAAAAATACAACTATATTTACAATTGTTTATGAAATCTACACTTGCATCACGTTGATGTTTTATTTCACAGATATCATATCCTTGATATAGCATCGGAATTAAAGCATATTACACAGTGCAGTCTTTATCATTCAGAGTGCATAGATGGAAGTCTACCACTGTTAGTCAATGCCCTGCCCCCTTTAAAGCTGTTTATGACTAAAATGCATGGAATGACTATGCTGCAATACATACAATGGTTGAGTTTATAAGAAATTAAAATAAAACTAGCTTTTTATGACCCATGCTGTCTATCAATTAGACATATCTTGAAATACAACTGAGATATCACAAAAGGAATTTAGATTCTGTGAATAGGAGGTGAGGGTCATTCTTCACGCATAGTGAAAAATGTATGAAAGGTGAAAATATGTGCTAAAATAGACTCGATGCTTGTCCTTCACTTCACCCACTTGAATGTTCATGGTGCATGAACTGATAACAGTATCGAATTAACTAAGCATTAATTGAAAGTACTTCAACCTCTTGATCCAGGGAGAACCATTTGATACCAAGAGAACCACCATACTTATGCATAACGTGTTAGAAATGATTGAGTTATCTTTGTTTCCAACATGGGGCCATTATATATGTAGACAGATATTTTGTGATTTTCATGTTATTGATAATTGCATATCTCCAATGTCTATGTTTCATTTTCGGCTCCGCGTTTAATTCTTAGATATAAGTAAGTGCACGATATTTTATAGCAAATTCACAACACTTAAAGATTTGTAAATCACATGAAAGGGATATGCTTTACAGCCAAAATTAAAAGTTTGTCCAATATATAAACGTACCAAAGAGGCAAGAACATTAATTTATAAATGTATTGTGTCTGTCTCTTAACGTCATTTGAGTGTCTATATCCCAGCAACTAGAATGGGCGTGTGTATCGAGTGGGGTGTCTTTGCGGGTAGAAGTTACACTCAAACTCAATGCCATGAAGCAAAAAAGGGGAGGACAACTACACTGCACTTCGGGGGAAAACTACACAAATAAAAAGAGAGATATATGTAAATGGTCATGCCTGTTCAGGATGGGATTGGCAACAGTGAGTAAGATTTACATATCTTTACCTTAATTATTGTTATATGAAACCTTTGACAGTATTTCCCACACCTCTTCTGAATCATCTGGCCAAATATCAAGTAATTTAGATTTCTGGTATATTTATACTTTTCTGACCTAAACCAGTGTGTAGGGGATATATCACTTATTCTATTATAGATCTACATGGTACATGCTCTTCCTGTTAATTTATTAGTATAACCCTCTATTATACATTGATAATGAATATATTATAGCAGCACTTGACGTCGATGGCAAGAAATAGCTATGAAATGCTAAGAATGATGTCTTTTTTAACAGTGAATCTCTCTCAGTTCTGTGAGACATGCAGCGCCACCTATTATTGCAATTTGACGACGACATGTATTGGAGGTTCCCATTTACTGGATAATGGCATATCTGTATGCAGGTAAGTCCCGTGTCCAAAATATATCATTACTTGATCTGTCTCTATTATCTAAACATCCACAGATTTCCTCCATAGAATTGCAGAATAAAAACTTATCTATCTGATATTTCAGTCTTTGATTAATAGTATAGAGACGTTCTGAATCAACTTTTTACAAAATTCAACCATTGTCCACCCTTATCCAAACATCCCGCTATGGAACAACCCATACACACAGAGATAAAGGAGGCACATATTCTAACCCTTAGCCTCCCCGTGTGTTTCAGGTGTTTCCCCTCAGAGAGAGAAGGGAGTGGTTTATTAATAGCCGCCATCAGCCTCGGTGTGATTCTGGGCATCCTCCTCCTCTCTATCCTGGTGTGGATCTGCCAGAGGTCCTGCGCCGTGTGCATTAATGACTATCCATTGCAAGACAAAACACTATGGCATCTGAAACAAGGCACAAATCGCCCTGTAATGCATAGGTTAGTTGGTATTGTCAACTTTTATTTTGCTTTGCTTGAATGGCATTTGTCATATATTTCTCTGTGGTATTTTGTTCTTTCAGTATATTTGTATTCTTTTCAGTGGAGCAAAGATATTGACCTCCAAGTTCCCGGATGCGACTTTCCCTCATCTCATATTACAGTCCGGAAAATATCGTCAGATTCCCACACATTCACGCTTCAATGGGAAATTTGGTGTTGGGCAAAATGGACTTCAGCCATTACAATATCATAATATTTATCAAATGTCAATGCCCTATTGGAACAAGTCTGTGGGTCAGGAATATTTGTTTAAATCTTGAATATATGTGGTTATTACCACAAGGAAAATATATTTGGAATAAAAACTAATGTCACAATATTCACAATTGGTAGAAATGCTGCCGTTTATTTTACCGAAAGCCATTTTTATATCATTAGTCTCTCTGTAAATATTTCCATTATAATCTTGTACATAAATCACAGTATCTTATCTTATAACTTTTGAAGGTGGTCTTTTTCAAAGTCTTTCACGCTCATTTCTTCAAATAACTGTTTATACAAACTCCAAAAAACACTAATGGAATATTTTCTTACTGGACAAACATATCACTTTTCAGAAGGGCTCACATTCTTTGAAGATGGGTGACCTTCGAATTTGAAGGTCATCGACATGCATGTCTTCAGAAAGCCTTTAAAAGTGAATGGAATGCTTTCATATGAAACACATAGCTTACTCTACAAAAGCGGCTGGATGAGTTTTGTAATGGTTGACCTTCACCAAATTTCAAGATCATTCACGTTCAATACTTCAAAACAGTTTATCAATAACGTTTGAAAATGCAATGCCAACTTTGCTGCAACCATATGAACTTTATAAGTAATTTATCTGGGCTTTTTCACATTTATATTAAATAAGATTAGATAGGACTTTATATTTGATAAAAACAACTATGATTGTTAGTTGTACCAATGTGACATCATCGAAATTTGACCTTTTGACCTTGCTTTCAACCTTGCTGAAAGACATTCTTGGGAAAACAATGTTATTTTTCAGGAATGACGAACTTTCTATTAAACTCGGACAATTATGATTCTAAAATATCTGATATAAACAAAATCCTTCAAACTGGCTAAAACAACTTGTTGGTGGTTTGACTGATCAAAAATGATTAAACTTGGTTAGAAAGTTTTTAAGCTTTCTCTTTTCAAATTACTGGAATTTTGTTTATGACTCCTTGAAGATATCTGATCTGATTTATATATAAAATTTAAATAAACGTTTACAGTATAAAGAAAATTGGTCGTTTATTTCTTCACGATACTTAAATTATGCAATAAAAATGATATTCAATGAAATGTATTAAGGATTGAGCTTAGCCTCTTGTTGTGAAATTATTAAATTAAATGTAAATCAGCAAACGTTTTTTGGCAGCAAACGTTTTTTGGCAGCAAACGTTTTTTGGCAGCAAACGTTTTTTGGCAGCAAACGTTTTTTGGCAGGATGCTTCTCCTCTAGAAGTAAAACAATACTCACACATTTGTTTTACAGTGTATGTAGTACATTGTCTTAAATTAGATTTCCTTTCAGAATAAGCAGAAGTATATTTCACTGGCTTACATCATAAACAAGAAAACGTGGTGCTCCACATGTAACACGGATGGGGAAAAATTAACAAATAAAACAAAAATTACAACAAATAAAACAAAAATTACAACAAATAAAACAAAAATTACAACAAATAAAACAAAAATTATAACAAAATAAAAATTAAAACAAAACAACAATTAAAACCAAATAAATATTAAACTAAACAAAACAAAAATGAAATTATCATTCAAAATCAATAATCTAGATTAAATTATCATTGTTCATCTTTTAAAAAACATTTAATCTGGTATATAAACGATTTTCTTAGCACAAACGAATGCAAAGTTCTAACATCCATGATATCACTCAGGTGCTAAAGCTAATCACGATCAGATCTGTTCGTTATTTCTGTTTGAATTGTCCGATTTACATCAAATTTGAACTAAATCTACTCAGGTGAACTAAATCTTTCCAAGTGATAAGACTTGATAGTTTCATGCATTGATGGCAGATGACTCTCATATTGAACATTTTGCCATCACACACTTCTTTTTCTTTGTTTACATGTTATAGAATCGTTTTCATTTGCATACGCATGCACAAATTGGAATCTTTTACATGTACATAGACGAACACGGCACAGTGGCGTCAGTTGCTTGAACCATAGTGATCACAGAAAAAGCCGAATCACAAACAACATGAAATGAATACACATTACCATGATCGTTCCGACCACAGATAGTCGCTTTTTGATCCACTTCCTGTCAGCAGTGGATATAAAAAAAAGGATCACCCTTGTCACAAAAACTGGACATGCGTTTTTGAAGGGCAGTGAATTTGTTTCTCAAATATCAAATGAGAAGGCTGGAGGTGCGCCGGGCAGGAAACAAAGCTTTTAAATCTGATTAAGTTTTGCCTGAAGTGTGCGTGACAATAGATAGAATTTACCTCTGACATGCACACATTAAATGTCTTACATTATTAAACAGAAATCCTCCCAAATGCAGGATGAATAACTGCGATTTAAATGATTGTAAACTGAATCCCCATTAATCATTAACTGGAAGCACATTTGAATGAGAACTATATTCAAATTTATTTGTACATTATGCAAATTCAGAAAGCAAGCCAGACATGTCTTGTTTCCGGTTAAGAGAAAAATGAGATTTGGCTGCATACTGGTTATTGTGTTTTCTGTGGTTCTATCCAAAACACAACTATATTTCCCCCGGCCTTGCGACGATTGATTGAGCTCCAAAGAGTCCTTAATGAACGATATCTGTCTCATCATCGTATTGCATGCCCTACATTACTCACAGCTGTGACATCACTATGGCAACAACATGTAAACACAACAAAACAATGCTGGAATGAGCATATGCAGAGTACCGGCGCTATTGATTGGACAGAACAAACAATGGAGGATATAAATAATTGCAGCCCATCACTCTGGAGGTATAGTATATTGTTCGAATTGTCATGTCGCAGGTCCTTGATATGACAACCCACCCAGTCACAGATTTACAAGGACAATGGGTTAACCCTGAAGGCACGGGCCTCAGCTCATATGAGAAATCGCATCATGAGTTCAATCTCGGCACGGCTGGGGATCGAATCCACAACCTTTGGATCACCACAGATTAACTGGTGCTAATACGCTGGAGCGCTTACCAACTGCGCCACGACTTGCATATGATAGATAGTGATAATAGATCTATTTAGTAGAAAAGAGTATTCAATTGGTGCAAACATCTCAAGCACATGTACACCCTATGTAGAAAGCATTTTTCTACCCCTTTTACTTTAGTTTCAATTTTCCCTACGTCGTTTAAAAAAAAAATAATTATTCAGTTTAGTATACAGAGTATATACAGTGAGATTGTGATTAATAACAGAGATGAGATGGTTTTAATGAGATGATGTCAGAATTCTTCAAATATTTTTGACCATCTGTTTTTAAACAAGTTGTGTGTCTTTTTGTGTTCATACACACATTCTTCTTAATTTTTTTTTAAAGTACCCAGAAATCCAAAGAAGCATATCTCAAGTTCATAATGCTTCTGTGTGTATATATATTTTCCCAGCAGAATAATATGATTTATGTTAGCAAAGTTACTAAAACCATAATAAATGCCAAATATAACATGTTTCTGAGTTAAAGTTACCTTACTTATACCTTGGAGTAATTATAATTACTCCAAGCTTATACCAAATCTGTTCCACCATCTTTCTAAATGAATCCAGAATAGCTTTGTTACAGAACAGTTGCACAGAAAGTGCTCAATATCATGTACATCTGATTCATTACAATCATTCATTTACATAAGTTAGACTGAGCAACCTTCAGAATATGGAGCCATTTCATTCATGGTAATATCCTGTATATAAAAATGAATGGTTTCTGCTTTATTTTCTCTCAACATGTAGTAAAAGCTGAAGTCTTGGCTGTCATACCAATCAGAAATATATCATACTAATTAGAAATAATTTAATTTCTAACACTAATTTGGAATTCACCATCAAGTGTTAGCTATTGGTTAGATGGTTCTATATTAAATTTATTTGAGACATAAATAATTAAAAACTTCCTCTGGCAATGCATTGGTGTTGATTGGCATCTGAAAAGGGTAACAAATCTACGATTAGATATCCATTTTCTACCTTTGTTGAATTAAGATATGCTTCAATTACTCCTTGTTTCCACCAAAACTTCTCATGCCCAATACCGATACTTGATAAATATCAAATGGAGATTTCAGTAAAACAATATACAAAGAAATAATTGACACTGCTCTTGCATATTTTCCCTTTTCAAATATGTTTCTGACAATCCCTTAAGATTTAATCCTCTTTTGTTACATCCTTGAGTGAAAAGAAGCAATTTCTATTTCATTCATTCAATAAAAAATCCCATAAATCATCTAATATTAGCAATGTATGTTCAATTTGATATGTTTCAAGATCCAGGTAAACCCTTGAAAAAAAATCATTTCTGGAATTTCGTTTTTTAATTTGATCATAATGTCTTTTCATGCACTGAATGAAAGAACAATACCTTTTGGGGTGTCCTCTTTTTCATAAGCATATTTAAAATATTTTTAAAATCTGTACAAAAAACCCTTTCCACTTGATGTTACTCTGAAAATAGAAAAAGTACTATTTATTGTAAATGGTACTGCAATTGTGATCATTTGGACTGTTAAAAGTTAGAAACAACTCATCTCCCTCTTCCAAGATATTATCCATAAGAGATGTGTTCATTAGGTAAATTCGAAAATTTTGAATGCGTTGTGAGTTCGATTTAAAGTATAAGACTTAACTGAAATTAAAAAACATACTTATATTTGATATACATAAACAGTTCTTAAAACTTGGAGTGATGTATTGCCAATTACACTTGATATTACCATATCTGAGCATATAATACAACATCCACCTTTTCTCCACTTTCTTATCTATTACAATTTCTTCAATTCCCAGTACCATTCACCATGAAATTGTAAACTGTTGAGTAAATCAACAAACAGATTTCCTCAGAGTTATTTTAAAGCTGAATACATATTACAGGTGGCCATGTTAAATCCCATTGAAAATTGTCATCAAAATATCTAAAATATCCCTCACAGGTATTTATATACAAAATACTTAATCCACATAATAATAATTTTAATGTTTCAAGAGGATTAAAACATATACTTCTGCAGTTTTCTGTTTGAAAATGTTAAATTCTGATGATATTTTATATGATGTCATGATCAACATATCTAAACATGATGCTGAATGTCAGCATATTGTTTTATGTAGCATGTATTTGTACACCCAACTACGCACTTTTATCCCTGCTTTATTCTGTGAAAGTTGGACTGTGGACTATTTACTAGTACAGTTGTAAATATTAATTTCAATTGAATTCAATATCCTTGCACCATAGAATTATTACAAACTAGATTGCAAGAATATGTTCAGAAATCATAACTATATTTGCAGCTTAAAATTTAGCAATCTTCTTTCAGACGGGAAGTCAATCCTCAAACTGCTATATTTATTGACAAATCCATCATGATGTGAGACAAGAGCATGTAAAGGTCACCCGAGTGCTCGCTCTGATGGCAAAACAACGTCCTGATTGCTTTCTATAACTAACTAGAATATGTGATAAAAATAAAGTGCTTCCAAGGTTATTGATCGGTAAGTGAAGAATCACAGTTGTACAAAATGAAATATAAAAGTGTATCAATGTTAGTCAAAGAAAAATTGTTTTTTCATTGTTGTTAAGTTGTTACTACTCAGTATTACATCGGTTCAATCTTCTCACAACTTCTGCCTTCATTGCCCTTTATAAATGTTATATTCACAATTTGGAACTCCACGTGCAGTCATGCATGTGAGACACACCCACAGAAATATCATCCAATCATAATTGACCAGCCTCAATTCACAATCTGTGTGGAGTTGGCTAACTGAGATGCTAACCAATCAGTACAAAGCAGAATTTACATAAATATTCATTTTTTCTGTCACTGATATATTCATTTTTTCACCATTAAGTGTGTATGTCTTTAAATCCTTTTAAAATATGGCCTAGTTTCTCGAGCCAATCACAGATCAGTATTGCTTAACTTAATGCATACTTATATTTGATAAGTAGTGTTAAATGTGGGAGCCGTTAGATGTCACCGTTAGCATAGGGGTCTCAGCGGGGCATTGTTGTCCCTTAGCAACGGCGGCGTGGTCACGTGGGGAACGCCACATTTCGCAGCAAAACTGCCACAACGCCATTCTGTTCCTGGTCGTTTCACTCATCGGACGTGCAGCCAATTCTCTCCTAACTTCACCTCTCCGGCAACGTTAGCCAACCAACAAGGTATGAAGTTCATATATCTTGAGATGATAACGTGGTGTGTGTCCAGCACCACGCCGATGGGTTAAGGAACAGAATCATGTCCTGGAGTCCAGACGTTTTGTCCTGTGCGTCCTGTGGTGTCCTGTGTCCTGGACTGTGAAGTGAATGTGTAATTGCTGTGTCGTCATGTGTCTTGTCCAGTTGTGAGCCAGAGCACCAGGTGAGGTAATCACCCATGAACTTTATATGTGCAGTTGTGTGTGAACTGATCTGTGAGTGAACTTTCTAGTCAATCTTAGTGTCCTATCCAGGGTCATGTCCGCCAAGGAAAGGACATGTCGAGCCTGCGGGGAGCCCGCCAAGGGGCACAAGGGCCTCACCGGCCTTGGTAACTGCACCAGAGGGGCCAGTGTATCTGAACACCAGCCAGGGGCAACAGCAGCCATTCAGTCAGCCAGTACTGATACCGTCACCGAGCCGGCACCAAGTATCGCTGCAGACCCAGCCTCGCCAATTCTGAGCCCGGGGAACCCCTTCTTGGACCTGGGCAGGGGCAGTCACCGACCACAGCCAGTACTCACCCCATCGCCTGCAACTCCCAGTGTACAAGCCGTTAGCCAAGCCACAGGTAATGTGAGTGAACTTTCCACAATTGTGTCGCAAATGTCTGTAATGTTGAGATCACATGAAGAACTGTGTAGGACTGTAGCATCAATGCAGAATAGACTGGACAGCAGCCGAGCCGCCCCCCCCTACTGCACGCCTAATGCAGCCCGGACAGGAAGACGTTGGGGCACCTGGGGCATTCGCTCCCAATCTAGCAGCGCACTTCGGTCCAGCATGGCAGGAGAACTCGGTACTCATACCAGGGCTTCCAGCGCCTCCATCAGCTAGCACACCACCCTCTCTTGGGGGTCCATTGCCAGGCCTGACTAACGTTGATCACATTGGAGATTACAGCAAACTGTGCAAGGTCAAGAGTACCCCAGACAGGACCATAAAATCTGCTCTGTCGGGTGAGTTTGTTCAAATTGATGACTTTTTGCAAAACCTTCACATGCCTTCTGACAGTGTAAATAACATTGAATCATATGTCGATGCCTCTGGGATAATTGGCTACAGGCAAAAAAGGCAACGCAGGCGAGTTTACGATTTTGACACTTGGTCTGAGGCTTGGGGGGAATATGACATTTAATGGTACACCAGCATGGATTATTCCTGTATGACCAGATGACAGAGTACCGCAACCAAATTCTAGCTTGGGATAAACGCTATAAGTGGTTTAATGTGGCAACATTAGATATGAAACACAGGTTAGCTCTCAGTAGGGTGTCAGTAGAATTTAGTAGAATTAACCCTCACTTAGTCTACACCATATTGGACGCTACTGCAGTTAAGTCTAACCTGCAGACTTGTCCACGTTGCTTAGCAACGGATCACGTTAGGCAAGCTGACTGTCCGTTTCCACGGATCGCGTCGACGGGGCAATCCTCGTCGGCGCGTGAACCCAACAAGACGCGCCCTACACAGAATGTGGTCTGCAATAATTTCCAGACCCTCAAATGCACCTACAAGGGCTGCCGCCGCCTGCATGTATGCAGGCAGTGCAGGGGCCCCCTACCGTTCGACACTTGCATCAAACAGGGCAAGTGTGCCGCAGGGGGGGTCAAATACATTTCTCAACCCTGAATTTTGGTATGAATGGCTACAGGATTACCCTGATCAGCTATTGGCTAACGAGCTATATGAGAGGGCCCTCAAGGGCGTTTACATAGGTTTCACAGGGGAGGAAGTTAACAGTATATCTCCTAATTGGCCATCAAGCAGAGCTCATAGCGCTGCCGTTAGCAAGTTTATTTCTAGCAACCAAATATTAGGTAGAGTAGAAGGTCCACTCACGGACCTCCCCCCTAATTTTAGAGCATCCCCATTGGGTGCTTTCACTAGGAAAGACTAGGCTAAGGTCCGAGTAATACATGACCTTTCTTGGCCGCCGGAGCGGTCCATTAATGACGGCATTAATGGGGAGTTATATTCGTTGAATTATACCACTGTGGAGGATGCCGTTAGACGGATCCAAAAATATGATGACCCTTGGTTGACAAAAATGGATCTGGCTAATGCCTTTCAAAGTGTTAAAGTCCACCCATCTCAACGCCACCTATTAGGGTTTATGTGGCCTGACGAAGATGGGAAGACAAATTACCACCAAATGGCTTGCCTACCATTTGGCTTACATTCAGCACCCAGACTTTTTGACGATTTCGCCACTGCTATGGAATACGTTTATAAGAAAAGAGGGGCATCCCCTGACACGATCCATTATTTGGACGACACATTGTGCATTAATGGGAGTAAAAAATCATGTCAGGACTCATTGGACATCGTATTGGACACCTGCCAATTGGCAGGTTTCGAGATCCAAGACAAAAAGACTGTGGGCCCCACAAAAATAATTGAATTTCTTGGTATTATAATAGACACAGTGGGGAAAAAATAAAAAATTTCTGAGGAGAGAATGCAGGAAGTACTTTGTGATTTAGAACAATTAAGCAACGTCCGCTACGCCACCAAGCGGGAACTCTTATCCATAACTGGAAAGTTAACGTTCTGCTCCAGAGTGGTGACTGGTGGCGCCATCTTTACAAGAAGGTTGATTCATCTGGCCAAGAAGGTCAAAGCCCTACATCACAGGGTCAGGTTATCTAAGGAAGCTAGAGCAGACCTTGCATGGTGGCGCCGCTGCATCAACGCCCACAATGGCACAACATTATTCCCATCACAGTGGACAATGGAGGAAGCTGAAATCATGTTCACAGACGCTTCAGACGTTGGTATAGGCATAGTTCATGAACAATCCTGGGTAATCCTGCCTTTTTCAAACAAATATTCTAGGATTAAAAATATGACAATTGCTTGGAGAGAGTTAATGGCGGTGGTTATGGCGTTAGCCACGTTTGGCTACAGGCTATCATACAAAAAACTTGCAATGAACATAGATAACATGGCAGTCTGCCATTGTATCAACAGTAAAAAATCCAAGGACCCCAACATGATGAACTTAATTCGCTCGTTATATTACTACACAAGTGTGTACCATATAGACTACAGGGCTTTTCACCTGGGGACGTTATATAACGGCCCTGCTGATGCGTTAAGCAGATTGGATATACCTAGGTTTAAGGAATTAATGCCTTATAGTAATATAAACAACACCCCACATGTAGACATAATATATGATTATTAATTT
The DNA here is from genome assembly GCA_949316495.1 of Amphiduros pacificus. NCBI lineage: Eukaryota > Metazoa > Annelida > Polychaeta > Phyllodocida > Hesionidae > Amphiduros > Amphiduros pacificus. The sequence continues at coordinate 9,241,922 of OX439001.1, read as the reverse complement.
ATATTGTCAGATTGGGTGAAGGTATACAATATCAAATAAAAGGTATTATACCTTAATGTCTTGGTTTAAAAGGAACTAGTTAAATGTTTAAGGTTTCATTTATATTAGTAATCTCAATTGTGTATTCTGCGGTAATATTATGTATAAATTATATAAATTTATTAAGTTTAATGTACTTCCCACTCAGTGGTTGAGCTCACATAGAGCTATTAAGCTATACCGGGGCTCATAGCCCTGCTACACAGGCATCATAAGTCCTCCATTTGTGCATCCTCACTGGACCTTTGTTCACCATTTATTTGTTATCATTTACAGAGCTGGACAAGAAGGTCGAGTCGTTAGTCAACAGTGGTCTCAAACCTAACACCAGGAATACATACAGTTCAGCACAGGCTGTGTTCTTACGCTTTTGCATCACCTCTGCCCCCTACCGGCAGACGAACAAGTTATTCTTAGATACATAGCTTCACTGGTATCTCAAAAATGTAGCGTCACCCCAAGTACCATACATGTATACCTGGCAGCGGTAAGGTCTCTACACATCCTCCATGGCCTACCCCCCCCACCTACTGGCTCCCCCAGGGTCCAATTAGCTCTCAAATCTATTTTGCTCAGTTCTCCCCCCCTGTCCAAAACACCCCATTAAGTTCAATTTGCTAGAAGCCATGTTAGGCAAGTTACCCAACGGCCCCGACAAGCTAGCTTGGTCAGTCGCCCTTACTCTCGGCTTCTTTGGGTGCCTCAGGGGGTCTGAGTATACTTCAGTCACCCATTATATCTCAGGTATAACCATTCATCCCCCCCCACCCGTCTCCTCAGTGACATTTGGCCAACGGGCCTCAGCCAAGTTCTTGATTTTTACTACCCCATCCAGCAAAACTTCCCCCCATGGGTTCCAGAAGTTTATCGGGTGCTCCAATCACAAGGTGTGTGCTGTATGCTTGATGTGGTCATATTTATCAGCTAGGTCTAGTCAAGCCCCAATACCCCCCCCCAGAGCCCCCTCCTCCAACTAGCCTCAGGTACCCCCCTCAGCAAGGGAGCCCTCAATATTACTATAAAAAATCTAGTTAAAGTCTTAGGCAAAAACCCTGCCTTGTATACCACCCATAGTCTGAGAAGTGGGGCAGCTTCCCAAGCTGGATCCAATAATTGGAGTGATTTTGACGTTTCCAAACTTGGATTATTGAAGTCCCAAACATATAAGTCATATATTAGGCATAATGAGTCCAATGAAATTAATTACGCCTCCAGGTTAGCTCACTACACTTAGCACACTTTCTTATTCCACTATAACCCCCCTTACAATACATGGGCTATTGATATTAAATAATTTAATATAAATCTGGGATTTATCATGTATTGACAGGATTAAATATTCATATTTTGACATAACATTATTAGTAAATGCGTTAATTGCTCAAATGTATACGACAATTAACAATTCCATGTATTTGTGTTATCTGTATTAAGTGTTCACCCCACATTTACCCGCCAGGTGGCATGGCGGCAGCTCTGTACTGTGGTGTGAACGTATATGTATTAATTAAGATGGTTGTGGAATTTATGATTTATAGGAAATAAATCAACTGTGTGCAAATCTTATTCTCGGCTCCCTTTTATTTAATGCATACTTATATTTGATAAGTAGTGTTAAATGTGGGAGCCGTTAGATGTCACCTTTAGCATAGGGGTCTCAGCGGGGCATTGTTGTCCCTTAGCAACGGCGGCGTGGTCACGTGGGGAACGCCACATTTCGCGGCAAAACTGCCACAACGCCATTCTGTTCCTGGTCGTTTCACTCACCCACCATCCCACCCGTAAAAAACCAGGATTCGAAATAAATATTTCAATGGTGGTGATTTAAGGGATTTATGGATTTATCATGTATTGACAGGATTAAATATTCATATTTTGACATAATATTATTAGTAAATGCGTTAATTGCTCAAATGTATACGACAATTAACAATTCCATGTATTTGTGTTATCTGTATTAAGTGTTCACCCCACATTTACCCGCCAGGTGGCATGGCGGCAGCTCTGTACTGTGGTGTGAACGTATATGTATTAATTAAGATGGTTGTGGAATTTATGATTTATAGGAAATAAATCAACTGTGTGCAAATCTTATTCTCGGCTCCCTTTTATTTAATATCACGTATATAATGCATGGTTTACATACAGATGGCCTCACTGCAAAAATGTTCATTATGTAACCTGGAGGCCAACAATTCAAGGTGTAGATTTCTATAATTTCTAAAGAAAATCTTTCTCTGCATTACACAGGTAGTATTCAATTACTACCTCTGCAGTCATTGGCCTATTTTTGATCTCATTCAAAGTTTGGAAATCCCAGAGTCATAAATGCTCACAAAACTATCATCAAATCTGAATTGACCAACATTAGGTCATAAACTGTAACCAGGTGTCTGGCACAAATACTGACCAATCAGTACAACTGCCAGTAAAATACAAATCTATTTATATTCTTCCAATAGATCTTTCTGAATACTGACGACTTGCACTCAATTCTGTGTGCACATTTATAGCTTTAGTGGCAGGGACTGATATGATCTATGATAACATTGAATGAAAGACTGTGACACTATATATTGCAACAGAAGTCCTGTGTCACCCACATGATTACTTGATTCATAATAGTAATTCTTGTTTGATTTAGCTATAAATTAAAGACAACAAATAAACCCAAAACCATTGTGAAGATTTGATGATTGCAAGTACATGGAGTCATTAACAAAAAGATCTGAGCTTACCTGACAATACTGAATACCATGACATATTCTAGTTTTGATACTGCTTGTGGTGATTATTTTGTTTTCCAACCAGTCTATGATGGGGAAAATCGAAGGGTTTTCCTTAGTTGATCGATATAACTAGACACATAGCTAAATAACTATATTTATTTTGAAAACATTCAAGTGGTACAAGGATCACATTTGAATAGAGTCGATAAGAAATTGGGTCTCAATCTTGACATCCTTACTATAAAAAAGGATAGGCAATATTTGCACTTGATCTTAAGATACTAAGGAAGGTGCTGACGAATAACCTAGATCATGATGATCATGTTAAGTAAGTTTGTGGAGTTTTCAAAAATATAAATGAACGGGAAAGTCTGTAGTTTATTATATCAGCTGTATAACAGTTAAACACAAATTTGGATTAATATACACAATACATAACGCCGACTTCCTTTTCTTGGAACATTCTTACTCGAGTCAACAGAAGAGTAGCTGAAATCACGTTTTATCTCTGAGTACAATTTACCTGTACAAAACCCTCATCTCCATGTAGGTCACATGAGAGATATTCTAATGACCATCCTGGGTGTATTAAAATTCAACCTGTTTAAAACCATAACATCGATGTCACTTGAGAGAAATTCCAATCACCCGCCTGACCATGCCACCTGTGTTATGAGCGTTTCTACCTGTCTAAAACTAGGGCACTTTGTTGGAAGCGGGACTGTTGCCAATATCAGTCCGTGGTTGCTTTGTTGATTCATTCACCCTGAGCGTCACAAGCAACCCAGGTGCGAGTAAAGTGAAACAGGCAAATGTGGATTAAAACCTGTCCCTGAAAGCAATATGTAACAAAGAGACAGTAGAAAACTACAATTAAGTTGAAGAGATAAATGATTATCGTTGCTACAGTCATCAAGAGTGTGAGCTAGAAATTGATCAGGGAATGGTTGCACGTGAGTGTATATGATGGTAATTTTGTAATGGATCAAAGCTGCCGTCACAGGGATAGAGAGAAGGTGTGTGCATTGCAGGTGTGGCAGCGGCCATGCTTCAGTTGTCAGCAATGAGCCCCAGCGGAAGATGGCAACCTACACTCTCAGGTAAAACAAAAAAATCCAGCCTACCATCTCACAACAGATGTGTTTACTTGGTATCTTATATGTATATTTGGCTAGGGATGTTTGCAAAGACACTACCCATACAACATGACACAGATAATGGTTGTCATATACTATATATATATATTATATAAGTTATGCGGGCTTATTCTGAAAATGTTCGATAAGTGCTCATTTCACATGTATGTTGATGAGTACAGGCATTTTGGCCACAGCTGCAACTTTAATGTATACATAAAATTGAGACTTAAAACATCAGAAATAACCAGCTTATCCATAGTATTCGCAAGCGAGCATTACTCTTTATACAAACAATCCTGGAGCTTTAATGAAAGCCAGGTAGAAACCAATAATCCATATACAGACGTGCACCCAAACACACGTATTCCTCAGGTCTAATAGTGTACTCGCTAGGGACCAGTTTTCCGTCGCTACTAATAACCACCTATTACAGCGGCGAAGCTGGAGAGGACCCTTGTAGCCGCTGCCAGTCACGGTCTACTTCATCGGCGGTAACTGGTCCAGCGCGAGTACTCCTCACAAATTAAATTACCTGGTTTATTATTTATTTATTTATTTATTTAAACATATTTAAAATTTTGATACATTCAGATAATCTGTTTTTCAATGCAGTCCAGTTACAGGTAAAAACATAAAATATCTACATCAGAAAATTAAAACCAATCTAGGTTCAAGTATTGACTAATGCCGTTCTATATTCCTTTTCCAGGTCAGCCAAGATGTCCCAGGGTGTTGAAGAGAGTTTTGCTGTGTCTGTTCACCCTTGGGCTTGCTTATATTATGATATCGTCCATGCTGATGATAAACCCTCTACAGTATGTACCCCACAATATGACGTCACTATGCCAACACGTCAGTCAGTCCTACATCAGAGCCTTGAAGGGGGCCGCCTCCGAAGAGAAGGTCCTCATGCTTGCTATGCTGGATAAGGATTACATCGACATGGTATTGAACTTCAAGGAGACCTCACTTGACCCACTGGCCCTCACAAATGTCCTCTTTATAGCGCCTGATGAAAAAACGTGTGACTTATTAAGGAATGTCCAAATGAAATGCCATGTGTACAGCAAAGGGGCTAGCATAGTTGGAAATGGTGAAGCGCCATCTGGCGATGGTTACTATGGAAGCGTGACCTTTAATAACAAGATGGTGCTGAGAACGTATGCTATAATAGACGCGCTGGTATGTGGTTACACCGTGCTACATTCAGACGTGGACATGCATTATTTCAAGGATCCCTTCCCTCACTTTAAGTGTGCTGACTGTGATATAGAAGCTCTGGAGGATGGATGGCCCGAGAACCTTAACGCTGGTTTTGCCTACCTGAAGCCTACCCCGGGCACCGTCGCTGTGTACCGGATGTGCTTGGATGCGATGCAACACACGACTAGAACCGATGACCAGATTGAATTCAACAATGCAATCATCGCTCTGTCCTATGCCAAAGTTGTCAAAGCCAAGGCCCTGGATGTGGATAAGTTCATATGCGGTGTGAGATATTATGAAGAGGGCAGCAGATATTTTACTAGTGATATTTCTAAGTGTGAGAAGTGTGTGGTGGTTCACAATAACTGGATCGTGAGTCATGAAGCTAAGGTCTATAGAGCCAAGGAGACAGGCATGTGGCTCTATGACCACAATGAATATTTCACAGCCACAAACAGAAAGTATCTCACTTTTACTAACAACATAGTGGTAATGGATGGAGATGGTATGATGAACGAGGAAGCCACAAACAAACTTGAAAAATCGAGTCTAGTCTCTGCTTTGGCCATTGGAAGGATATTAAACAGGACTGTCATCTTACCCAAATTCCACTGCTTTTTGAATTCATCAACCTGTCCACTAAACTCTCTTTACAGAATTGATAGTTTTAACAAAGCTTTTGGCAACTACCGAGAGAGTTCTTTTTTAAATCATAGCAAAGTGCCACAAGACCTGAAGAGCAAGACCTCTGTAACTTTTCTGATAGAGAGTCCGGGGAGACCGCAGCGCCACTGCTCACAGTCAGATACGCTCACAACATTTATACCAAAAGACACGAAAGAGGGCGCCACCTCAGAGGAAATCACACAATGGTTAAAGCCCTATCACAAGCACCCTGTGTTGTACTTTGATTCACTGTATAATGCATTTTCTCGTTTCGCAGACCAGGGAGAGGAAGCCACCTTTCAAAGAGATATAAGTCGTGGCATTGTGCCTTCGGTTTACAGGCAATATGTTGGAGAAACCAGATCTTGGAAGAGAAGACTTGTTGTATATCTCTTCTACACTTGGAGATCTATCAAAAGAATGTTGTATGGAATCAGGGTTGTGTGTCTGTGATATGTATGTTGTGAATCGCTAAACCTATGCAGAAGAAATATGTTGGACATGAAATAAAATATAGCACAAAGATTGGGGTTTTATTTTCTGATTGTTGGTTCAATTATCATGTATGTTAGAAAAAGTCAGTATTCTAAAAAAGTGAAGACCATTTTGTGAAATGTTGGTGCGTCAGTAATTATTCTTGCTAGTCACTTTCAAATAGATTTTTCCAAGTGCCTCTCTTCTTTTAACGATGTATTGACATTTGGTTCAACGGTGAAAATATTTTCTTCATACTTGTATCCATCAGCTGCCATTTCCATATGTATATATATAGTCAAACAATAAGAACAAAGAAAGTTTGCGAAAAATCTTACAGTTGAAATAAAAAATCATATGCAAAAATGGCTTATATGTTTGACTTCTGTCTGACTGGAGATATAATAATGCACGATCGGATATATCATGTTGCCATGATATTAAGAGCAGAAAGGAACTTTAAAAAAATGCAAAACATATCTAAAATCTTTGAGAGGTCACAGGCAATTTTACAGAGGTTTGTGGTATGGTCCAATGATATGTGGTCATGAATTGTGATACAGGTAAGCTATTTCACTAAAATCAACCAAATACACCAACCATTATTATTGTTTTGCTGAAAGTGCCAGGTACTGGCTCTTTTGACCATCAGTTGGCCACAGGTACACAAGCATGGCCCAAACTTGTTTTCTCGAGACAATGATGGAAAACAATGGGCATTTATTTAGACCAATCATAGAGCATCTCACAAACAATTAAGCAGAGCGTCCAAAATCACAATGGCAGGAAGTGCCAATCATCACATATTTACATTTCAACTAGATGGTTTTCTCAGAATAAAATATATCTTAAAATAATTGAGAAAGAAAATGTTCAAATTAACTGGCAACAGGGTCATTTGGGGCTGCTATGGATGGTCTTGTTTATAAAGTTTTTCAAAATGGCAGCCTCTTTGATAAATCAGTGGTATCTATTAGATCTCTAAAAGCAAAATGGACGAAAATCTAATGAAAAATGGATAGAATTGTTCACCTGAAAATAAATATTTCCTACAAATTACTAAGAACTCTGACCAGTTCGGAAAAAAGTTGATGGACAAAATGAGAGGAACTCTTCCCCCCCCCCCCCCCCCATCACTGCAGAACCTGAAAGGCAAAATAATGCAAAACAAGGGTGAAATAACGTGCAATGACTTAAAATCTCAAGTTACCATGGAGTCAAAATCTATTTTAAATTTAGAGGTATATCCTGTGGATTATTTTTTAAGAGGCCGTGGAGGATTGTGGCTGATAAATATTTGGTTGTGGACTAAATTGGGAAATAGTAAATGGACGTTATATTGTATAAACTTATTCTATTGTATCTCTATATATTTTGTCAATATTCAGATCCAAATAAATTCTACAACACAATGAACCTAAGGCCAAGAAAAAAATCTCATTTCTTATCTATTAAGTAAATATTCAAATGGGTAGGGCATGATTATTTTAAGTCATAATGTAAAGAATTTTAAGGGGTTGTAATAAGAAACAAGAGAAGTAATTTGCAAATAATAACAAAGACACACAAACTACATAATTCTGAATGTATTAATTAAAACTAATCAGTGTTTTGTTCTTTATTTCACAGCATTTCAATTACATTTTAATATAAAATGTTATGTGACAAGAGATCTTCTTGATAAATATGTTTTTATTTAGAACATCAGAGAACTGTACCACTTTCATCGTTGTGATCAGTTAGAAGAACTTTTCAATGTAATGGCAGCCATTTATTGTTTGTTTGTTTGGGGTTTTACATCACTTTCAACATTATTTCAGTCATTTCGTGATGAGACCTACTTGTAGCAGATATAGTGCTGCCTCACTGAATTGTCATGTCGCAGGTCCTTGACATGACAACCCACCCGGTCACAGATTTACAAGGACAACGGGTTAACCCTTTAGGCACGGGCCTCAGCTCATGTGGGAAATTGTATCATGAGTTCAATCTCGGCACGGCCGGGGTTCGAACCCACGACCTTTGGATCACCACAGAGGAACTGGTGCTAATAAGCTGGCGCTCTAACCAACTGCGCCACGGCCCGTGGCCTGGCAGCCATTTAGTTAATCTAAGAGATTTTGGTAATGCATATTTAAAATTATTCGAACCACATTCTGAATATCTTCTTTTGTAAATATTATTTTCAGTATGACACCAGTTTACATCAAATCTGCTCTAAAAATATCTGCCTAGCATCCGGAGAATATGGTGTCTTGATTTCCACACTTAAGGACAATTACAAGAACAAAACTAAGGGTGTGAAACATGGCCCATCCACACCAGATGAATATGCAGCTCTGGTGGAATTCCTTGAGCAATGAGCAAGCAGTGGATGACCATGCACCAGGAAGGACATCAGAGTTGTGGTGATACAATTGACTGCTGGTCGTCCAACATTATTTGTGGACAAGGCCCAAGTGATCCATGGTTCAGGAAGTTTCTTACAGAGTATCCACAATGTTGTGTAAAGAACCCATCATGCAGTCTCCACTTCGCTTATAGTATGCAAGTTTGTGTGTTGAGTTGCATTATAGAAATGTTATGAATAGTGTAGCTATCATTAATTTGTTGTAAAAATTACTTCAGAAATAAAATATTACCTATAATATACATACATTTCTGTATTAGGGCTTTGTTTACAACCATCAGGAATTTGACCTAATTATTTAACCAATGGAAGTCCCGCTAGGTTTGGAACAAAGGGTGAAATGCAGATATTACTTTGACCTTGGAGCATAATGAATGGAGTTGTAACGTCGTGGATTGTGCACATGACGCTATAGCAACCCATGTTTAGAACATAAAAAAATTATCATATCATAATGAATAGGTTTTTTGACTATCTTATGGTGTACTTTTGGATAATTTAAATTTTCCTGCAATCCCTTGAAGTTGATATGTACAAAGAAGAGTTTCAGTCACTACACAGTCTATATGAAAATTATCTATAGATATAGAATATTAAGTGTGAGATTTTTACAGTATAGATAATATATTTTAGAAAATTGTTTTTATTGTTTATCAAATTTTCTTAACCTAACACAACATTTTTGTAAAAAAAGAGTTGTTTTTCACAAAAGCAACAAGCTTTTTTGTTAGAATATCAAAATTCTGTGGGTGGTCAATGTGAAATCACCTTGCTGAGCAAATGCAATGTGAATGGAATTGACGCATATATTGGAAGATTTTAAAATAATATCAAAAGAAAGATGTTTTCCCAATTAAACAAGAAAAAGTGGTGGTCCACATGTAACACGGATAGGAAAAAAATTAACAAACAAAACAAAAATTACAATAAACAAAACAAAAATTACAATAGGCCGATTGCCGGTCTCCATGTTGTTGTTTTTTTCCCCATTGAAAAGTACACACCGGAACTGTACAACTTTACCGGAACCAGATCTGTACAACTCCACTATATTTAATCATTGGTCGGAGAGACTGGCAGGCCTATAAACAAAACAAAAATTACAACAAACAAAACAAAACTTTAAATAAACAACAAAATACATTTAAACACAAACGATCATTACAAACTGATGGGGTAGTTGAAATTCATTTTATTCATCTTTTAAAAACATTTAATTTGGTATATGAACGAATTTTTCAGCACGACTTCATGCAAAGATGTGTGTTTTCAGGATCGATTACGTAAGTAGCTGTATTATCGCTCAGGTGCTATCGCAAATCATCGATATCAGACTTTTTCTGTTCTAATTGTCCGATTTACACCAAAATTTTAACTGAACTTACTGAAAATTCATTGTTCTAGCGATTGGGAAGCTTTTCCAAGCAATCTAAAGGGATAATTTTGTGCAGCGATGGGCGATGACGATGTTGTCATTTCGGCGGGATGCCTATTGGCTTTGCCGAGCAGGTATTCATACGCCGAATACTAGACTGGTCCCCTACCGATTGTCAAGAGATGAGGGTGGCACCAGTCGAATCTATCGCATGCACACGGCGAACACTCCACAGTGGCGTCAGTTGCTTTGACAATAATGACCACAGAAAAAACCGAATCACAAACCACAGGAAATGAATACGCATTTCCCATGATCGTACCGATCACAGAATAACACAGATAGTTCCCTTTTTTGACAAGCATTGCCTGTCGGCAATGCTTGTCAAAAAAGGAACCATCCGTGTTGCAAAAAATGATACATTGTATAGACCTGCCAATGGAGGCATTGGTGGTATAAACTAAATGTGAATGTTGTGCTAGTTGTCTGAATTGTGTGATATTTCAGGTAAATCAATTCATTTGTATTGTGCTCTTTGCAGATTGGGCGGGTGGTGTGGAAATCTCTGATATGGATGTTATTAAAAACGTTGTAGAATTGTCTACACTTAGAGAATAGAGAATTAAAATTTATATCTCCATAATCAGTGGAGAAAGTAGAACATTTCACTCGCAATATGTTTTGATCTGATTACTGTCTATATTGGGTCAAAATTGTCACAAAGTTGAACAACGTCAGATTCTTCAAGTTTTCAGCTCATATGGCGTCATAAGACACAATGGTTTGACGGTAACGCACATTGCACCTTTGATCTCATGGCGTCACAACTCCATTCATTATACTCCAAGCTTTAACGCAATAAGCTGCAAACATACGATATAATTACAACAGTGAGTGATAGCTGCACAAGGGGGAGACAGCTTCACAGGTGAGAGATAGCTGCCCAGGTGAGAGATAACTGCACAGGTGAGAGATAGCTTCACAGGTGAAAGATAGTTACAACAGTGAGACAGATTCAACAGAGCGAAACAGCTGCATAAGTGAGACAGCTCCACAAGTGAGAGACAGTTACAACAATGAGAGGTAGATGCACAGGTGGGAGACAGCTACAACAGTGAAAGATATATACAACAGTGAGAGACAGTTATAGCAGTAAGAGATAGCTGCACAAGTGAGATAGCTGCACAAGTGAGATAGCTGCATAAGTGAACGATGGTTGCCACAGAGAGCCGCACAAGTGAGAAACAGCTGCTATTTTTTATATAATATTGCCGGTGACCATAAAGTGACTTTTAAATGACTTAAATGAAATTCCTATCTACATGAAATTTACTATAAATCTCAAAATTCAGCCACCTGCATCTTTCCAAAACGAGCTCATTGAGTCCTTATTCATCAAAACCCGTTCCAAATTAGCAATATTAGAGCATTTTTTAAAATTTGGATTAATGTTCAAGGGATATCAGAGGAAACTTTTATATGCTGAGCTATTTTGTAACAATATCCATAATAACAACGTTTTGGTAGTTATTTTATGAAAGAACATAATATACTGCATGGAACAAAACTTTAATACTGAAATAAACTAAAAATAGAAGAGTCTGTCAATTTTGAGATTTATCAACAAGCTAAACTTTGTTAAAAAATAGCTTGAATGTGGTAGGTGGACAAAAGATGAAAATTGATTCACTTCAAATTGATCCAATACAATCTTTTAAACTTTCATATATATTAGAAATAAGTGTAATTTCAGAAAATAACCTCCAATAAGCTGCTCTGATCATAATAAAAATGAGCTCATAGAGTCCTTATTCATCAAGATCCGTTCCAAATTAGCAATATTAGAGCAATTTTTAAATGTGGATCAATCTGCAAGGGATATCAGAGGAAATTTTTATATGCTGAGCTATTTTATATTATATGATATTTTTTCATGAGAGCAATTCGTCAATTTCTCATGTAAAGTTCATCAAGATTTCAAACTTATTAAAAATGGAGAGCAAGGTTATTATTGGTCCCTGATATGCTTGACCCTGAAATGTGCATAAGGAGCTTTCTCAATTTATATAGACGATAAAATCTTTTTTTTCATACCTTATTGTGAATATATTTATGTGGAAACATGATATTGGAGATGGTTTAATATCAAATTGCACCATTTGTACTTGACCGAGTTGCCCCCCCTCCGCCAGTCCATGTAAATATTTTGTTTATCATTACATTTTTCCCATATGTTATGGGAAGTAGTGCTTTCCTTAACATTCACACACGTATATAGTGAGAAATAAAATATCATAATGAAATGTTAACAAAAGAGGGAAAATATCCACTTAGAACATAACACTATTGTTCCTGGTACATAAATCCATTAGGGGGAATGTGATCAATCTTTGGAACCAAGGTTTTAATGCAATATGATCTGATACAACGCTCCCGTAGAATTGACATCTGTCAAAGGTTTCAAACCTGTTCACATTTGGCCTCATGTACGATATTGTACACGGATATCATCATTTATTAATGGAAATTGTATTTCTTCTTTGAAATAAGAAACAATGAGCTAAAACTCGGTTTGATATTTGAATTTGCACAGGTCGTTACAGATGAACATAGGTACAGGGCCCTTCAGATAAACATAGGTACAGGTCCTTACAGATGAGCAAAGGTACAGGGCCTCACTGATGAACATAGGTACAGGGCCTTGCAGATGAACATAGGTACAGGGCCTTACAGATGAGCAAAGGTACAGGGCCTTACAGATGAACATAGGTACAGGGCCTTTCAGATGAACATAGGTACAGGGCCTTGCAGATGAACATAGGTACAGGGCCCTTCAGATAAACATAGGTACAGGTCCTTACAGATGAGCAAAGGTACAGGGCCTCACTGATGAACATAGGTACAGGGCCTTGCAGATGAACATAGGTACAGGGCCTTACAGATGAGCAAAGGTACAGGGCCTTACAGATGAACATAGGTACAGGGCCTTTCAGATGAACATAGGTACAGGGCCTTGCAGATGAACATAGGTACAGGGCCCTTCAGATAAACATAGGTACAGGTCCTTACAGATGAGCAAAGGTACAGGGCCTCACTGATGAACATAGGTACAGGGCCTTGCAGATGAACATAGGTACAGGGCCTTACAGATGAGCAAAGGTACAGGGCCTTACAGATGAACATAGGTACAGGGCCTTTCAGATGAACATAGGTACAGGGCCTTACAGATGAACATAGGTATAGGTCGTTACAGATGAACATAGGTACAGGGCCCTTCAGATAAACATAGGTACAGGTCCTTACAGATGAACATAGGTACAGGGCCTCACTGATGAACATAGGTACAGGGCCTTACAGATGAACATAGGTACAGGGCCCTTCAGATGAACATAGGTACAGGTCCTTACAGATGAGCAAAGGTACAGGGCCTTACAGATGATCAAAGGTACAGGGCCTTACAGATGAACATAGGTACAGGGCCTTACAGATGAACATAGGTACAGGGCCTTACAGATGAACATAGGTACAGGGCCATACAGATGATCAAAGGTACAGGGCCTTACAGATGAACATAGGTACAGGGCCCTTCAGATAAACATAGGTACAGGTCCTTACAGATGAGCAAAGGTACAGGGCCTCACTGATGAACATAGGTACAGGGCCTTGCAGATGAACATAGGTACAGGGCCTTACAGATGATCAAAGGTACAGGGCCTTACAGATGAACATAGGTACAGGGCCTTTCAGATGAACATAGGTACAGGGCCTTACAGATGAATACAAGTACAGGGCCTCTCGGGTATGAACAGGGGTATTGAGTCTTAAGATATGTAGAAGAGTAGAGAGTCTAATAGGCCCACAGCGAAATAAAGTCCTACAAGAGCACGCGGTCGTATTGCTTTTCAACGACTTAATAGAAAAGGGCCTCAGAAAATAGGTAATAAAAGGATAGCAAATAATAAAGGATACAGCAAATAATGAAGGATACAGCAGATAATAAAGGATACAGCAAATAATAAAGGATACAGCAAATAATAAAGGATACAGCAGATAATAAAGGATACAGCAAATAATAAAGGATACAGCAGATAATAAAGGATACAGCAGATAATATAGGATACAACAGATGGTCACGTGATGTGATATAACATCCATGGATATTCATTATCTTATCACACTTTAATCCTTACAGCAGTGCCCACAATCTGATTTACTGTTACCAACTCCATGGACATGCACATATCTGTCTTAATACCAGGGGGGTCGATTGCATGACCTTTACATATTTGCTGAGAGATAGGTAACATGAATATGGTGAGGGTATACCTTGGAACCAACCTGGATCTGAACGCGTTTGAAAAACAAACCTCACCAGCGGCACCGCATCCAGGACAACACTCACACTCACTGTATCTTATCTACGCTGTTAACACAAACTATCCAGTTGCACAACTGCGGGAGTCTCTCATTGAATAAGTGAATCAGTTCTTCCAAGACCATATCTACCGACGGTCAGGTTATTTTATTTAGGCGGAGAGGAAAGTGGGACACCATTTGAGATGTTGAAAATGGTGGTTTATACCTCATGGTTCGTTGTCCTCTGTCTTGTGTTGCCTCAATCGGCAACTGCCGCTCAGAGTAAGTAAAATAGCATGTAGAGATCTCATATAAGTGTAAATCTCATCATTGTCCAAAACAACTGCATATATGTTTGATAATCACTGATGCCTATCTTTGGTGAGGTGGGTTCAATGTCCTGGTATTTTAAACTTTGATATGTATTTGTGGTACAAACTTGTTTGAAATTACCAAAAATATGATGGATCCCACAAAGTTACATTGCGCATAAAAGCCATGTGTTTTGGTAGTGACACATAGTAACACTCACATCAAGGTAAAGTATACAACTACATGTGTATGATATGAAAAGATAAGGAAAATGTGGAACATCCATAAATCAACGTACACATGACAAGTAAGTGTCAAGGATTGCGACAACAACGGGGTTCGAATCTTGCCAAAAGTGGAAACATATAACACATTAGTCGCTACCAAGCATATGCTCAAGGTTGGCCTCATGGGCAACTTACTGGAAGTTTAAAATTCATGATTATGTCTTGAAATCATCAGCTTTGTATTAATGAGAACTCATTGATTATAGACACATCGGTTATAGATTTCTCTGTTCGTTTCTCATGGGATCTTCGCCTTGTTCCCATTAGAATATATCCAAACTGAAAGATTTTATGCATGCAAAAGATCATAACTTGTTTGTTGAAGGATTTTTCTTACCTTTAGGCTCCAAATTATTAAAAAGATGAATCTTTTGAAGAAGATTTTTAATACCAGACATTTAAAAAAAATAAATACTCCTTCATGTACTGAACCATGCTTTGAAACTTTAAAGCCCTCACACAGCTAGGATGATAGTATATACAGAATTCTCTTTTACCTACCTTTTGTTATGTTCTTTTCCCTTTTTTCTTTTTTTGGTTTGAAGAGGTATTCTTGACAACCCAGAAATCCCCTGGACTTGGCACCGCATCCCACAGCATGCTCTTCGCTTTTTATAATGTGCCGTCTCCAGCCAAAAATACGTCAAAAATCCAAAAGTTAAAAAAAAAAAAAAATAAAATCACAGGTCATTTTCGAAAAAAAAACATATTTTGCATAAAAATATAATAAAAATACACATTTTCACATCCAGGAAAGCTTTCTCCAAAGTCAAAGATTTTCGTCGAAATTTTATAAATTGTTTCTAAATTGTTGAATAATTTCTGTTTTGTTTGGGTGCCAATAACAAATGAATTAAAATTATAACGTAAATAAAGTATATCAAAACTTATAGAGATGAGATGGTACATGGGAAGCATTTTTAATATGGATGATCAATTTTAAGTATAAATTGTCAATGTTTTTTAGGATGGTTTTACATCATCAATGACTTTCACTATGACCCAACCTACTGGAGCACGCAGGAGTCATGCCTTAGACCCATTCCTGAGAGTGAACTCAGCCCCTGGGGTCACTACGACTGTGACGCCCCCTGGACGCTGATAGAGGCCGCCATTGATGCAATGTATGGGCGCATCCAGGCAAACAACCCCCCGGAATTTGTCGTCTACATGGGGTATGTTGCATCTTAAAAACATGCATCAAATGAAACCGTTTTTCCATTCAAAATGATTAATTTTTATAATCAACTTTATTATCCAATTAAGCTTATATGTGATGTCAAATATTAATTTGTAATAAATAGAGGTGCATTGAACAGGTAGAGGTCAGGTTGCATAAATAAAGACATCATCTTATTTTACACAATTTAATTTTTTTCATTATTACTTATTACATCCTTATTTCTATAATAAAAAAAGATTGCCCACTTCTTAAAAGAGAAACTTGAGTCTTAGTCCTCGGCTAATTTATGGGAAATTATTATAACAATCACATTATATTGTAATTGAACTTTTTGGAAATTGTTGATCACAAAACAAATAGTGAGACTAAATATAGGAACACAAAATGTTGAAATTCAGATTTAAAGTTTGTAAACAAAATTATATATTGTATACTTTTTTTTAAAAGTTTGCACTTCTGGACTTCTGTGTCAAGATTTCGGAATGACTATTTATTCATATGCCCCACCAAAAATGAGTAGCTTTTCTAAACATGAATAAAGAGTGGTTCCTGATTTGACACGTGCTTGGACGATTTGTGGTGTCACACTTTTACTATAATTATTTACTCTTTCAACCAAAATGGCAAATGCATAGACCACATCTCTCGTATCACTTAGGACTATCGATATTTGATAGGCTATGTCTTTTCAGTGATTCAACGCACCATGCTGAAAAAAATTACACAATCTTCACGCTTGACGTGGTACTAGAAATGGTCCGCAACGTGACGAACCGGCTAGTGTACCGCGACGACAGCCTGACGACTAAGTACGACTGGCCCGTCATCACCGTGATAGGAAACCATGACGTGTGGCCAAAAAACAAGATCCACCAGAATGACGATAACGGCTACTACACCAAGCTGTACGATATCTGGAACGATGCAATCCCTAATGACCAGGAAGCCAACTTCAAAACAGGTGAAAATCATACGTATATTGTCTTCAGTCCCAGCCGACAAGAGTGGATTCCATGGTGACAAGGAAGGGGGGTGGGGGATGGGTACTGTCAAACTGATATAAAAATTATCATTCGTACCTTAAACATAGGCCAATAGTCTAAGAGATATGCTGATCATTGCTTTTTTGTAATGTTTTGTGAATATTATCTGGAAATTGCTTCAAAATGATCATTCCAATCCTTTCCCAGAGCAGACATGCTACTGTGCTATTTATTGTGTTATTTGTCTGGGGAGCCTGTCCTTTTAGCCTTAGGTCCTTTTCAGAAGGGATGAATTTGATCATCGATTACCACCCTCCCCATCGATTTGCAAAAAGAAAATAAAAAGCAAAAGCAAACTCAATGGTGGATCCAGCCTAAAATAAAATATTTTGTAAAAATGAAAAAGGTGGAAGGGAAAAAGAGAAAGGCTATAAATAATATATAGAATAAAGAAAAGAAATTAAACGTGGCATGTTATATAATAATAAATGGTTTTATTCTTTCTTTTTGATACAGGAGGGTATTATTCGCGGCCTATCAGCGCCTCGGGGAAGGTGCGGGTGGTTGTCACGAATACTTGCCTGTACCTCCGCTCCAGCGCCATCACGGACCTGGAGGACGCGGCCGGACATCTCGCGTGGCTGCAAGAAACCTTCCAGTCCGCCAGAGAAACGGGAGAAAAGGTCAATCATCGCCTATGTTTTGTTAATACTTTTCACACCAATGAAAGAGAATTTTTTACAAGGATTTGAGATTTTAGTTAGAAGTTTTAAAATGCATTTTGTTTGGTGGCAATTAAATGGGTGATTTTGCATATCAATTTGTCTTTAAAATGGACGATTAAGGAAGACGAGATTTCATTTTGTCCAAGAATTTTTTAGATGTATAGCAAAAAGATTTCTATGAAATAGTTACAAAAATGTACACCGAAAGTATTTTGTATTGTTCTTGTGTTCTCAAATCACCATTCCCAAGCCAACCCAGATAGGTCATCAGATGCAAACTGGATTGCCCAGAAAAGTGGGCTAACAGACCTCCCCTGAACACCTATCACAGTCTGTTTGACTCACAGTGGTGCCTCGTACCAGTAGTATTTTTTTACATTTTACATTACATGTTACATTTTCCCCTCGTTTTGCATTATATCACCCTTCTTTGTATTATTTCACAATTATTTTGTCTATTTTTACCCTTCTATGTCCAGGAACATCTTTGTTTTGCATTTATTTGTCATTGTTTTTGCATTTATTTGTCATTGTTTTCGCATTTATTTTCCCTTGTTTTGCGTTAATTTTCGCTTGTTCTGCGTTAATTTTCCCTTGTTTTGTGTTTACTGGCTCATTTCGCCATTTTAAATTTCTATATTGTTTCTCACTGACACAAAATGCCACCATACCAGTGATATGTTATCAATAAATGTATTTAAAATTAAAATTGTTCTTCTGGCTCTTTTACTGAAAATTTGCTCAAATTTGTCCTTTTCTCTGATGCACAATTTGTACTTCTTGAATTGTAATTTTTGATTTACAAATGGTTTCAGTTGCATGTGATGACTCATGTACCAATTGGTTTCCATGGTCTGGAAAATACACCCTATTATCGCCTGGAGTACCACGAGAGGTTCATTGCCCTCATCCGCAACAACTCCGATGTCATCGTGGGCGTGCATGCTGTACATGAACACGTCGACAGCTACAGAATGTTTTATGATCAAGGTAAGTTTTGAATTTCAGTGTGAGTAAATACTCTACGTTGTGAGCACATTGTGAGCATGTTGTGAGTACATGCTCAGCACGTGGTGAGCACGCACTCAGCACGTTGTGAGGACAATGTTGTCAGATCATTGTCCATTACAACGTTTTGGTTACAACGTGCTCAGCACATAGAAAAAACGTAGAAAAACAACTTAACCTTATTTCTACGTGCTCACAACGTTGTTGTTTCTACGTTGTGTGTTACCTTGATGGTGATGTGTTTATATTAAAATGTAGATATATCGGCTATTTATTTCTATCAGAATGTTAATTTCTCAATTGTGTCTATACAGTAAATCCATTTGTTTTCCATTTCATTGTGTATCCATTGACATCTTTATCCGCTGGTAATTCTTAGCTTTATCCAACTGGCTTATTTCTTGCACCATAACTGCGATTTCATGCACCACAACTAAGATATGGTCAACTTATCAAACAATATCATTGACACTTCAGATAAAAAAGCCTGAATAAATATGTCCTTTTGTACACCGACAACTGTAGAGTAGCTTTTTTGCAATTAAAAAATCGGCCAATGAATGTTACATCTTGAATTTGGCCCAAACTTTCGTTGTTGATTCTCATTGACTAGTGATATATATGTCACGTTATTCAAAATGGCAGTCTCCTTGCCAACTCAGTGAAAGCTATTAGATTCGTTACAAAAATCGTTAAATGATATACCAATGGCCTGTGAATATTTTCTGGAAATTGCTTCATAAATGATATTCAAATTCTTTCCCAGAGTAGACTGGAGCAGGAGATAATTGTGACCATGTTAGATATTGAACTTATTTTCTCGATTCTCATTTATTAATATGTCATGTTATTAAAAATGGCAGCCTCTTTGGCAACTCAGTAATAGCTATTAGATTTGTAACAAATCATAACAAAATGGAAAAATACTGAGCCTAATGGAAAATAGATAGACTAGTCCCTTGAAAAGAAATCATTTTCCTGCTTATGGCGAGGAGCTTCACAACCTTTAGTTTAAGAGAACATTTCTCTTTGGTACGCTAGGCTAAAATGGGAATATTTCTGAGTCTCATGGAAAATAGATAAATTGATGCCCTGAAAATACATTTTAACCAATAAATAGCCAAACACTCAATACTTTCAGAGTAGAAGATCGAAGTTTATGGACGGTCGGGAAAGCTATGCTTCACATCAGAATTAAATTGTACTAAAATGACACTTAAGATACCAATACGCAGCTAATGATGTGCTTTATCAACAGAGAAGTTTTAATGTGATTTGCAACATTATATGTGGACGTTTGGACGGATTTAACTTTGTCTGGGCATAGGAGCCTGCAGCCTTCATTGTTCACGCAAAATGGCGGGAGATGATACCAGTTTGAAGGAGGTACATGATGGTGGACCTAACATGTGCAGAGATGATGGAGCCTGCCAGTTTGGTAGGAAAGATGTAGGGACGGATGTAGGGGAATCCATACAATGTGGAGCCTGTATGGAGTGGTTCCACATAAAATGCATCACTCAGGATCCTGAGACTCTGACCGCCATGTTTACATGCCTGCAGTGTAGGAAGATGCCAGCCATGATGGCGGCCATGAAGGAGACCCTGGAGGGTATACCAACCAAGATGGCTAACATGCACAAGGAACTCACGGATTTACACAGACAACAGGCCAAGAAAATACAGGAGCTGGAGGAGACAATGAAAGTGAAAGAAGGTCAGTGCAAAAAACTTATTGATGAGAACATTGAACTGAAGGCCAAGGTAGCCACACTTGATGCAGAAATGAAGGCCAAAACGTGGGCCTCTTACAGAAAAAATGAAGACCAGGACTTACTAATTGGTGACTCAATGATAAGAGACATTGATCAGGAGAAGCTTGTCAATACCATAGTACATTGTCATGGTGGTGCTACTGTGGATATGGTAGCATCAGACTTGGATAAATTCAAAAAGGACACAGAGTATCGCAACATCACCATTGTTGCAGGTACCAACAATGCCTCTACAGAGGAGACCATAGATGGCATTGTAGAGAAAGCAAAAGCCTTGATTGAGAAAGCCAAAGGGATGGCATCTCATGTCACCTTCTCTAGCATCTGCCCAAGACTTGATGATGCCAAGGACAGAGTAGGGCTGATAAATGCAGGACTTGTGGCACTTTGTGAAGAAATGCCTGATTGCAAATATGTGGACAATGACCATATCTTTACCCTTGCCACAGGAGAGGTAAATGATGGGTACCTGATAGACAAAGGGCCTCATCTGACCAAGTCAGGCACCAACAAAGTGGCTTGTCATTTGGGATTGAGAAAGAAGCCTGGAGTTACAGATTTCTACAAGCCACACAACAAAGGCAGGAGACCACAGCAAACAGGAAACAGACCAGGAAGGCGGGATTTTGAAGCTGAGGGGCGCCAGGGAGGCCCCAGAGGCCCTGCACAAGGCAGGGCACCCCCAGGAGGTCCTGGCAGGCAGGATTACGGCCAAAACAACAGGATGGGAAATAGGAGACACCATAGTGACCAGGGGAGCCAGCACCAGCGCCCTGATGGCAGAAACAACACTCACAACGGCCAGCAAAGGGCTGGAGTACACACAGGGGAAACCCCCTATCCACAGGGCCGCCATAGGGGCAATTACCAGGGCTCTGGTAGTGGATACAGGCGTGCAAATGGCTACAATAACTTCCCCAGACATCAGCAACGGGCTGAAGGAGGCTGGGTAGAATATGATGATAGCTATTACCACAATGAGGAGTACAATAGGGATTACCTGACATCAAGAGACTCAAGAGACTATAGAGGACGCTGTTTTTTCTGTTGGGAAGAAGGACACAGCCAGGGGGATTGCAGGCATGGCAGGCCTGTTGTGTGCAGAGCCTGTGATGGGCTTGGCCACAAGGAAAAAGACTGTTATGATTGCTATTAGGAGGCTGGCCAAGAAGGTAGTGCCGTAACTGGAGTACACACAGACCCTCATGAATGTGTACACAATAGCACTGACCTAAAGGACATGGATGCCACTCCAAGGTTTGAACAAGACACTGATACCAATGCAATGTTTGACCAATCAGTCACGCACTCAATTGATCAATCAGTCACACACTCAATACCAGTCATGATCACAAGAAGATTAGACAATCACCAATCAAAGTCCCAGCCCGGTTCATGTGCCATTAACCTTATACCTGTCAACACACTAAAATGGAACTTACCACGAATCCTCAATACCAATCTTAGATCATTACCCAAAAAAGTAGATGAACTCCACGCAGTACTGCATGTAAACCACATTGATGTAGCCATTATCACGGAGTCATGGCTGGATGATGACATCCCTGACTCATCAATTGCCATTACAGGATATAAGCCCCTAAGAAATGACAGGTATGGAAAAAGAGGAGGTGGGGTTGTCGTGTTTATCAAAGAAAACATAAACAGATCAGTCTGGGAAGATCTCCAGGATGAAGACATTGAATCTGTATGGCTGACTGTTAAACCAAAAAGAATGCCAAGAGACTTCCCAAACATCACCATTGGAGCCATTTACCACCCGCCAAAAGCCAACAACTTCACCCTAACACAACATATTAGTAAAAGTCTTGATCATATACGTCAAAAACACCCACACACTGCAAATGTCCTGGCTGGTGATTTTAACACTTATAAGGAAAGTTATCTAAAAAGTGCCTTCAAGCTGAAACAAGTAGTGACAAAACCCACAAGGAAAGATGCCATTCTGGACAAGGTATACACAAGTATCCCCAGCCTCTACAGACATGTGGATGTTATCCCCCAAGTTGGCTCATCAGACCACAGAGTGGTCCTATTCCTGCCAGAACTGGACAAGGAGTATAAAGGCCCAACCAAAGTTACAAGAACTGCCCGTAAAGCAGGGGCAAATGAAAGGGCCCTTTTTTCTAATGATCTTCAAAAGATAAAGTGGGAACCCCTGTATGCCATGACAGACACAACAGATCAGCTGGAGTACTTTTACCAAGCTGTCACTGGTATACTTGACAGGCACATGCCATTCCAAACAAAAGAAAGGAATAGTAACGACAAACCATGGGTAACTGACCATTATCTGGATCTCATTAACAAAAGACAAATAGCATTTTGCACCAAAGACATGTCACTCTTCAGACAATTACGGAAGAAGATAAACAGACTTACACCCATGCTAAGAACCAAATATTACCAAAATGATGTATGTAATGAAGGAAACACCAGGAAATTTTGGGCTCGTATGGGTACCATCCTAGGCACAAAAAAGGACTCACTTGAGTGCTTGGCTAATGAAAAGTTCAATGGTGACACTCAAAAGCTTGCTGATTTAATCAACACATTTTTACAATCAGTCAGTGCAGACCTAACCCCAATTGAGATCCTGCACAGCCATGATAACATCATTGTCCCAGATGAGTTCATTGTTAGTAAGGAGGATGTAGAATGGCAATTAGCACACCTGAAAACACACAAAGCTCTGGGTCCAGATGGAATCCCTAATTGGTTATTGCGGGACTTCTGTTGGCTTGTGGCTGGACCAATCGCTGCAATAATAAACACCTCACTAAGTCAACGTAAAGTTCCTGTTATCTGGATATCAGCTGATGTTTGTTCAATACCTAAAGTATCACCACCAAAGACAGTGGAGAATGACCTTCGACCCATAAGTCTGACACCAAATCTCTCTAAAGTCACAGAGGGTTTTGTCTGCAAATGGGTGTTAGACATTGTTAAGGACAAACTGCACTGGAACCAGTTTGGTGCTTTGCCAGGCTCTTCAACTGTGGACGCTCTCATATATATAATGCATAAAGCATATACAGCTACAGACGATCCTGGCACATATGTGAGACTAGTACTAGTGGACTTCCAAAAGGCTTTTGACCACATAAACCATAACATTGTAGTGAGGAAAATGATAGACCTTGGTGTTCCTCCTATCCTCACTGAGTGGATTACCTCATTTCTTCATGGCCGAATGCAGAGAGTGAAATTAGGAAATGTGATGTCAGAGTGGGCGACCATAAATGGTGGCGTGCCTCAGGGTACGAAACTGGGCCCCTTACTTTTCCTCATTATGATAAATGACCTCCAATTCCAGCAACCATGTGAAGGAATAAAGTTTGTTGATGACACTTCTATTCTTGAAATTGGCCACAAACTGTCAGATGCAAGTCAGATGCAAGGAGCTATGGATAGTCTAGAAGAATGGACAGATGATAATGACACTCAGCTAAACCCAATAAAAACAAAAGAAAGTCTCATATGCTTTTCACAAACGTTGCCTAGTTTAGAGCCACTACATATTGGTGATGACATAATCGCATGGGTCAATAAAGCAAAGCTCTTAGGTCTCATAATCTCAAGTGATCTCAAATGGGACCACCATGTTAAGGCCATCACTGCTAAAGCCAGTCAAAGACTATACTTTCTAACTGTCTTGCGCAGATGTAAAGCACCAGTGGACCACCTCAAGAAAGTATACATTGCACACATTCGGTCACTACTTGAATATGCCTGCCAGGTATGGCATCCTGGCTTAAACAGTGGCCTCTCTAACGATATCGAACTGATCCAGAAACGAGCACTCAAGATTATGTATCCCACATTGGACTATGATGAAGCCATTTCTGTTAGCAACCTAGATAGACTTTCAGTAAGAAGAGTGTTATTGTGTAAAACATACTTTGAAAAAATGCAAAATGAAAACCATAAGATCCATCACCTGCTTCCAGACACTAAAGACTATACACACGACCTAAGGTCACAATACAAGTATGAAGTTCCACAAGTAAGGACAAACAGAGCCATGGGAAGTTTCATTATATACGCATCATCACACCTACAGAACCCATTATTTGTTTAATTTATACATGCATTGACTTGTATTTGTAATATTTGCCATTTAATAATAGTACCTTATATTTGTATTTTGTAATTTAACTTTGTATTTTGTAATTTAACTTTGTATTTTGTAATTTAACTTTGTATTTTGTAATTTAACTTTGTATTTTTAATTCTAACTTTGTATTTTAACTTTAACTCTGTATTATTTATTGTAAGTCTTCAATCGTTTAGATTGCTAAATAAATACACTTCTTACTCTTACTCTTACTCTTATTGTATTTTAATACTGAACAAATGTCTTTTTTGGTTCTGCAGCAGGTAACCCTGTGGTGACGGAGTATGTGGCTCCGGCCGTGGTTCCAAGAGGTCGGGAATATGAAGGAGCTATATATAGACACAACCCTTCATTCCGAGCATTCTACTATGACGATACCACTGGACTCTATGACAACTATGAGCAATATTACTTTGACTTAGAAGGAGCAGACATGGACACCAAACCTGAGTGGAAACTGGAGTACAGCTTCAAGAATGCATACAGCACCGACAACATCCTGCCGGCATCCATGAACAAAGTGCTTGGGCAAATGAAAACTGATGACAATCTATTCGCAGATTTTATGAGGAGGAATTTTGTCAATCTGCAAGAGGACCTGCAGCCTGATTGTGATTGTAAATGCAAGTGGAGGAATCTGTGTGCCGTGCAGTATGTAGATATACAGGAAAATGAGGCATGCTACAAGCAAAATACTGACGAATGCCCAGTCTCAAATTCCCCCAGAAAGTCACTTTCAATGATATCTGGTTTCTTGGTGGTTGTGCTTACTAGCTGTTTGTTGTCTCAAGGATATTAACATTTTATACACCCATAAAACAGTATTCTTACCTGTAACATTGTCTTATGTTAACAGCCGTGTTTATATGCACACAAGGGAAGTTATATAAATAATTTTATGATTTCCATCTGTCATTCATTTTCATTTATATAAGCCAAAAAATGGCATGGGTACACAAACAGTTGTCATTAATCTGATATCCATATTGAAGAGCACATTTATTTCTATATTTTCCAACAGAACAAATATTAAACAAATATAGGTAAAAATCAGTTGTGATAATGGGAGCCAAACTCTCAAACTAAGAAAGCTAAGATTAGAAATGTCTTGAGGTCTAAACTATAATGAAAAGATACAGAAAAATACACGTACTTCTTCATATTTCATTCAATAAAACATCAGATTCTACAGGAAGTAAAAGATGGGATGAATCAAGAGTTGTTAGTGAATAATAGATGAATCAAGAGTTATTACTGAAGATAGTGATAATACTAGATACCATGTGACAACTGTCCCAATCTGTATTATAAAATCTGTGGTGTCAACAATAATATTATACATGGCTACAGCCAGTTTCCTTGATACTATATACATTGCTTTGGTTGAGATCTGAACTAATTACATAGGTCTTTTACTCTATGCTGCAGTCAAAACACCACATGTATTGTCATTTATTCCCAGATTGTTATATTGGTTTCATTTTGCATCAAGTTTTCATGGAAGAGGACACACTGTGATCAGTGGATAAATCAGTGGTTATTTATAGCACTGATGTTTCAAATGTAGGTCAATAGGTCTTCCAGCTAGGGCATATTAGCTTTGCATACAAGCAGCTGAATTAAGTAAAGATAGCAACAATAGAGAGACTATAGAGTGCTATGTATGTGATAACGTTGGGATCTGATTACTGCCTTACTAAGTCACAGTTGCCTAGCAACCCAAAGAATCAAAGTATCATTCCTCCGTTGTTGTATAAGCTTATGTAACCCCTTATGTCCCTGATATTATGAAACCTTATATAAATTGCAGGGGACAAATGGACCATGAGCTGTCTGCAAACCAAATGATAAAAATAGGTTTGATCTCAGCCATGTGTCTATATATAGCATTACTATATATATAAACTAAGGGCATGAAAGCTCTTGCACCACATTTATGTCAATCTGATGTTTGAAATCAGATTAAAAATACTTATGTACATCCTAAAATTTAAAGGATATTATCCATTCAATGATAAGATACCAAAGCATTTTTAAAAAGTGAAAACTTTACCTTATGGCTTTCAAAAATATTTGTTTGGTGGAGTTGAAAATTGTGTTCCAAGAGAAATAAGAAAAGACCGGTGGTTGGGTGGTGGAACACCCTGGAAATAATATCATTCCCTAAGAAACTTACAAATTTTGCGCCCCCTGTTGTTTAAATGCTCATACTATTTGCATAGAGAGCTACAAGGCATTGTCACACCCCACTGAGCACAGGATAAAAGTATCATGTGGGACACTTTTGATTTCCATCATTCCCTCCATTGGATCACAGGCTTTTCTGATTTTTGTACAAGTGATCTCAGATTTGGGCAGAATTACTAATTCAGGTAAGGCTAGGTTAAGTTTTGAATCACTGAATTTAAGGATTGGATGGCATAGATAAAAAATATCCATACCTCAAAGTCATAAAAGTAAAATTGATAACCATATACATGAACTAAAAATGATCTCATCCAAGGTTGTGATTTAAGCTTTCACCCCTTTAGTTGTATATGAGTGAAGGGAGAATTGACATTGCATTGATCACACAATTTTGACACTATCTTAGCTTTTCAGATTCCCTATGAAATGGACTAACAAAGGAAAAGATGTAACAAACACACACACGCACACATATATACCGACCCCACTAGCACAGTTGGTATAGTGTAGGATCTGTGCCTTTGTTGGTTAAAAAGTGGAGGACGGGAGGTGGTGGGTTCGACTCCCACTGCCGGCAGTGTTACTTTCACACTAGGTAAAAGGCTCGAATGCCGACCTGATATGGCCAAAGTTGCTGAAAGGGTCGTAAAAACACCATTTCACAATTTCACACGCACACACAGAGTGATTTCTAAGAGGTACTGGAAGTTTCCTTCTAGTACCTCAATTACCAAAAATCAAGAAACAATCGCTGTGCTATGTTCTTTTCACACCTGTATATTGTTTATCAGACCAATAACAGAGAAAATTAACTCATCATTAAATATCGATCCAAACTGCTTTTGAAACGTCTTCAAAAGTTGGCTTCATTAAAAGTTGTATCATTGGTAGGGGTTGACTTAATGAATTACATCATGATTTGGGTTAAACCAGTTTACCACTTATTTTGGAGCGATATGTACTTCTGAGGGGCCTGCAAATCACAAACCTGCCTGTCAGTGTCACAGACTGGCGGACCCCTCAACTGCATAAATAAACATAGAATTTGAATATTTTTCTGCAAATGTAGAATATATGAAAATTAGTAACTTTATGCACAAAAGAAAGGTATGCTATATGTTTGACTGCATTAAAACTGTCTGAGTTTCAACTGCCAGTTTCAGACAGTTGCCAGTCACTGTACTCTACATTTACGGCATCTTCAAAATGATGAGAAAATATAAATATCATTTTCAAAAAGGAAACTGTATACAAATTCTTTTTTTTTTAAAAAGACTTTTTCTTGTTACATGCATCACCGGTACCGTGACCAAGTGAGGCAAATGTCACATAAATAAGAGGTTCAACATTTGTTGGGTGCAGGATAAGTTTTTTTTTTCAATTTTGTAGTTATATTATACCAATAACAGATATTTTACATCCTAGACTAGAAATAATAAAGTTACATAGACTATGTCACCATGGTGATCTGTGGTGGATCAGACAAATGATCTGCATCAACTGATATTATGTGAATATTAAAGTTTTACAATTGAGCTAATTTTTTGATTTTCATACATTTATGTCAAAGTTGACATTTTTAACACGATTAATGGAATTTCAACACATCAACATGTTCTCTTGGCAGATCTCTTCTCAAGTGGTTTGCCAGAGGAAGGAATTGAAAATCGTATTTGTCGCACTTCCTATTGATTTGTCTGAAAGAAACTTCCATTTGAAAAAATAATAAAATGCGAATATAAGCCCCTTACAAAACTGATTCAGCCTCTGCTGATTACAGTTTAGCAAAAGAGGGACTCCATAAATATATTTGGTCTCAATATAACAGCAAAGAATACGTTCTTGTAGCTGTATTTCTGCATATCAGTCAATATAAATAAATATAGCTATTGGAATTTATCCTATTCAAAACGAAACCACTGATGGAATGGTTTTTTTTTTCTAAATTCAATATTTGGAGGGGAGGTTTCCTGACGTTTTGGATGCATGTGCCAACATTACAAAGATTATCAGGAAGTGTTGGGAGCAAACAAATTGATGATTATTTTTCTTATCGGAGATGCAATCTTTAGCAAGGCCAATCTCAATAAATGAGATGTTTTATATTCCATGGTCTTGGATAAAAAAGGTCAAGATGGCATATTATGAAAAATGCTATATAATGAACATTAAAAGGAATGAAAACAAACAAAGTAAATGCTTTGATATGATATGGATATATTTATTTCAATTTACATGTAACAAATAATTTCTTTCACAAAATAACAATGGTATTATAATAAACATTCTTTATTCCAGTTGAGAAAATATTTGTCATAAATATTTTATGTATAGGGCAAGGAAAAAGCCAATAACTTCCATATTCTACATCTCTATTGTTGGACTTAACAATAACTATTTGCTTAAATCATTGAACATTGTCAAGGTTTAGAGCTGCACCTAGGTTTTTTTGTTTTATTTTTTGTTGTTGTAAAAAAGACTTTTTTCTGGCCTTTTGATTACAATAGTTATTTGCATCCATTATTAGCATTTACTTTTAACTATCATTAGTTCCAATAACTTCATGGCAACTCTAGACAGCATTTACCCATATCTTGTGATCCATGCATTCGATTACATTTTAACTGTATAAATCTCATCCACTTTTCTGGTTTTGTGATACAATTTATTATATTTGTTCCTGTGCTACGGGTCAATAAAATCTGTACTCCAGACATCACATAATAATCTGTATGAGTTATGAGAGTGTTTAACTTTTTGAACATGTAGATTCAGAGTTTTCCACTCATAAAGAAGAAGCAGGTTGTAGTTGTGTGAACGTGTTGCCAGACTCGCATAGATCTGGACTTGGTGCAACTCCTACTGATGCCAAGGTTCATCCCTGTGAAGACACCATATCACTGTCAGATGTTGGGGCGATACCAAATGAGGTAATTACATCTCTGACCAGTTCCTCTGTAGCTGGCGATGCAGGAGATTCCACTGACTGTAAGGTATACTCCTCTCCAGAGCTTTCTTCTTGATCTTGATCTTGGTCTGGCACCTGAATTGGAGTGCTTCCTCCAGGGGCTTTGGTTAGATCATCACTTTGAGCATATACCCCTAGTTGTGCCATGACATCTCTGACCTGCATCTGTTCCATGCTATGAGAGGTTATCATATGACTCCGCATTTCTACTGCTATGTTTGTGCTGAAGTCACAATCCTTGCAACAGTAAACAGGACGTTTTTCATGCTTGGAGTTTGTGTGAGCTTTAAGATTGCCAATTGTTTTGCAACCATAGGAACAATATGGGCACTTGTATGGTTGTGCTCTTGTATGAGTTCTGGAGTGCCTCTTAACATGATAAGCAGAAATACCTTTGTAATCACAGTATTCACAAGGAAACACTTTGGTTGCTGTGTGAATCTTGCGATGCTGTTTGAGAAGTTTAATGCTCTTGCCAGCAAAGCCACACTCCTCACACAAAAACGGCCTTTCCCTTGTGTGGCTCAACATATGGTTGTCAAGGTGAGCTTTGATTCTGAATGAATAAGTGCAGCCTTGGTGAGAACAATGAAATGCCCTCTCTGAGTGGTGAAGGGTAAAATGCCGCTTCCACAGTTCCTGAGATGCAAATCCCTCAGCACAGAGATGACACACCACTTTTTTGTCCTCCGTGGAGTTATGCATAGCTTGTATATGACCACGTAAATCTTTAATGCCAAAAAAGAATTTCCCACATTCTAAACATTTATGGTCTCTGATCTGCAGGTGATGTACAAGATGGTTTCTGAGGGTACTTGCCCTTATAAACGAGTCAGAACACAGCATACACTTGAATGGCTTGGTGTTGCTATGCATCCGCAAATGTGGATAGGCATTTCGCTGAGTGAATGTTTTCTTGCATTCTGGACATGTAACCATTGATTTGGTGTTCAAGTTGTGTATGCTTTTTATGAAATCATGGTACTTTTCACTGATGCCTAAAAAAGGATCTTTGTTTATGGCTGCACTTTCACTTAGAACATGATTATGACCTAATTCATGTAACTGTCTTTTTTTATCATCCAAAAAAGTCTGACTGCAGTAGTTACATTTCGTATCCACTTCCGTCTTCTTCTCTTTGGGTATGTGGGCCCGAGATTTGTGAATTTTGAGTTGATTGCGATCAATGAATTTCTCCTGACATATATGACATTCATACACTTTCTCTGAGTGACATGCAGAAAAATGTTGTATAACAGCTTCTCTGCTACCTGCTATATGATCACAGAATAAACATCGGATATGAAACCCAGCCAGGGAACCCTTCAACTGTTGTCTTAACAATCTTTTGGATTTTTGCAGGATGTTCTTGTCAAGTTCTTCTTTTATCTCGGGTTGGTGTACAACAACTGTTTCAATAATGCATGGCATCTCTGTGTCATTTTCCTTATTCACGTGACTATTATTCTTCATATGTTTAAGCAATTGCGAGTTTGACTGACAGAAGAATTTACAGTGGCGACACTTCAGGAAGGATTCAGGAAGTTTACACTTTGCTTTCATAACATGTTTGGGCATCTTGATGTGCCTTATCATATCCTCAGATGTGTTACAGAAAAAGGAACACAGCAAACATTGATATCGACATTGTTTCAGTAACATCTTCTGACATTCCTGTCCCAAAATTTCTGAATCGGGTAACATCTTCACTCTTCTCTGGTGGTATCTACCCTCTAAATGCTGGAGGAAGTTTTGCTTGGAAGTGTGCGATTTATCACAAATCACACAATGCAAGGTATGAGTTCTCTCTGGAAGATTTCCTCCTTTTCTCCCCCTTTTCCTGTTTCTTCTCTTTGGTGTATTGGGTTCTGTAATGTTTCCACTGTTCTTATCCAATTCTTCTGTTTTGATGAAATTCCCCTCATTTTTATAGACATGAGATTTTTCATCACCAGTTTCTTTAACATGTACAAGAGCCTTGGACTGTCCTGAGGTTATTTCTGCTTTTCCACATTTTAAGCTCAGAACTCCTTGCTGATTGTCTTTCATATCAACAAGAAATTGCAAATTTTCTTCTTCATTAGGGTTTTCCAAATTATTGATGCCTTCCACCATGGGCATTTCACCTGATTCATAAAAGTCAGTATAATTTGAAGACACCAAAGCAGACTCTTTGTGCTTCAACATTTCTTTTGGCATCTTCTTTACAACACTCTCAGCTCCACTCTTGGTGGGTAATAACTGGTCAGATGCACAAGACGTACTCAGTGCTGCCACCTGGTTAGCGTGAGATTCATATGGCCTGCAAAGAGCTGTCACAGATACCTTAATCGCGTGGTCTTGTTTTGTTATGTGACTATGAACCTCCATATTCGTCCCATAAACGTTCACGTTCCATTGCGCCAGATTAGGAATGGTACAGTTTGATTTTACATGCTCAACATAGCTCTGTAGGCCTTGTATAACTCTGTGACATCTCGTACATAAATGGCTCTCATACGTTTCCTGCTTGTGCCGAACATACCGATCCAAATCGTCAAATAAAGTGTGACAATCTGTACACTCATGTCTCATCTCTGTCATGGTGAAACTCACTGCTCTCAGCTTCGCTCAGTCTAAAACATACACGTAATAGCAAACACTATTTATACTTGCAGATTTTATCAAACACTATATGTTGTTAAACTTGCAGATTTTACAAAGCCTCCTGGACGTTCTGAATCACGAATCGTTGTTGTGAAAAAAGTGTCAGAAAATATTCAATGCTACTCACGATTTTTCACCCTGTGCAGAAGTGTGTAGTGTTGATGTTCTTCTCGGAATAATCTCCTGTCCCGGCAGTGGAAGATGTGCAGGTCTGTATGGTCACTGCCTCTCTCGTTGGAATGTTTACGAGCAACGAGTGTTTATAAAGGGACAGGCACGCCGTCTGGAGTTAACTGGAAACATCCAGATAAAACTGGAACGTAGTGGATGCTTCCAACACTAAAGTGTAAGCGGCGTCTGAAGTTAACTGGAAACATCCGGATGAAACCGGAATGCAGTTGATGCTTCCAACACTAAAGTGTGAGCGGCGTCTGGAGTTAACTGGAAACATCCAGATAAAACTAGAATGTAGTGGATGCTTCCAACACTAAATTGTGAGCAGCGCCATCTGGTGGACGAACTTTAATGCAGTTTTCTGTTTTAGATGTGAATCTAAATTTGATATGGGCTGAGGTCAGTGAGGATGAGGGCATACGCATCATTAAAGCTAATCATGGGATTGGCTGATAATTAGCTAATTATCATGTACATTTACAACATATTCAACATCAAATTTTTTGGCATTGAAAATAAATGATTCTTGTGAAAATTGCACCTATACCCAAAGACATCGACAAAATAGACTTGAAATCCACTGTTTCTAGAAACACCACGCACTGCCGGCCATCATATTGAAGTTTCCCCAGTCATTAAACTCGACTTCCGGCGATTGACTGTTGCAGTTCTGATCCATGTCATCGTCTTTCCCAGTCATAATATCTATAATTGCTAATCCGTGAGCTTTCTATAGCGTTTTTTCTCCAGTTTTTTACCCGATAATAAACCTGACAACGTGAAATGGCATTTAGGAGAGTCCAAGTGATGATAAAACAGAAAAGGACAGAATCAAGAAAAGTACACCATCTAAACTAAGTAAGAGAAACCTATCAGTTAATGAAACAAAAACTGAGGATTATGAAGTATCAAGAAATGGAAATGAAGAATGGAAGAAAGGAAAATATCTGGGAAGCCACATAGATACTGAGACAGATATCACAAGAAGAAAAGCTCTAGCATTAACAGCTTACAATCAATTCAAGAAAATCTTAGAGAACAAAAGCACCAGCACCAACTTGAAAGTGAAAATCGTGAACACTTACATAACATCAATATTTCTGTACAATAGTGAGCTATGGACAATTACAAAGAAGAGAGAGAATGAAATTGACACATTCCAAAGAAGAATTTTGAGAAAAGTCATGCATATTCACTGGCCAAAAAAGATCAAAAACAAGAAACTGTACAAAATTACAAAACAAGAGCCATGGAGCAGAACAATACTGAGAAGGAGGCTAAACTGGACAGGGCACCTCATGAGATTACATGATAGCACACCAGCCAAGCATCGCCATAAATGAAGGACATAGGCTATTTATACAAAAAATATAAAATTTAGGCAAAAAGAGATTATAGGGGTGTTTGACAGTTGAAAATAAGATTTTAAAATGAATAAATTCTGTGACCTTGGGATGACCTTGACATGACCTTCAAATATGAAAATGCTGTTGCACACTATAACTCTCATATTTAAAGTCATATTATGACAGATCTCTCCAAAACGAAACAAACAAGCCCAAGATCAAGTCTGTAGCTATAATAGAACAGATTTTATGCGCCGTTGAACTTTCAGCCCAAGGTCACAGGGATTTTCCATTGATTTCAATGGAGAAAAATTGAAATCTTCACTTTGTGAAAAAATGGCCATCAATTTGAAATGTGTCCCATGTGGATATGTTAGGGGGATGTATAGCCCACTTTTTAAGCCATTATTGGTACAAATGTCATTGTAAAATTTTCTGCCTTTTACGAAAATATGATTTTTATGGATTTCCATTGAAATCAATGTAAAAATCAGGAAAATTATATATATCTTTCAAATCCAAAAGGCAGAAAATCTACCAAACCAACTCTTAAAATTCCTTTTGCTTTGCGTGCTATCAGAGTTATATTTCCAGCATGATATGGGACACTTTTCATCATTATAATTTCATTATTTGAAAATTTACCATAAACTACAATGAATTTTCGCAAAATTACCCCTTGGAAATGCTATTCAAATGTATATATAGGCACCATTTTTATGGGAAATATAGTCAACTTTTACTATTATTTGACATAATTTTACTTCTTGTAGGTATTTTTCAATACATAAATATTTCATTAACTAGTTATTAAACTTTTTTTGAGAAATTTAAATTTAAGTGTGTAAAATGGTGCAAAATTTCACACTGACACCCACTACACATGAATTTGGATCCCTACCCGTTCTAACGCCTATGTCCTAAATTTATGGTGATGGCAAGCCCTGCATGAAGCTGTAAAACCAGCAAAAAGGCCAAGGGGACACCCCAAATACACTTGGCTTGAACAAATGAAAAATGACATGAAATTGATGAAAGTAAATTGCACAAAAGGTGGTGGAAAAAGTAGTAATAGAAAAAGTGGTGGTGGACTAGATATTCAAGTAATAAAGAATCAAGCAGAAGATAGAGAAAGGTGGCGGGCTCTGATTAAGCGCGCTATGTCGCAGGCACCTGAGCATGCGCAGTGCTTGGAGTGCGAAGTCGACGGAATGCGGAACTGATGATGATGATGAAGTGATGACGTCATGGAAACGCAAAGGGAGAATCATCATATGACGTCAGAAGGACCACAACGTTGTGGAGTTTCCAGATTGTTGCTGTCACTCCCATGAATAAACTGACCCACTTTCACCTGATTGCACAAACTCATAAACAATGGTGAAACGATGCTGAGATCAAGAAAAAACAAAGAAATATTTTCAAACAGGGTTGACATCTTAAGTTGATTTAAACAATACATAATTCTTTGATTGTTAGTCGCCGGAAGTCGAGTTCTTACAGAGTCGGGACTTAAATTGGATGGGCAGTGCGTGATGTTTCTGGAAACAGTGGATTTCAAGTCTTTTTTGACGATGTCTTTGGGTATAATGACCTCGCCCTCTTTTAACACTATGACAATTTCCCAGCTTATTAATTTTTCCTTTTTTTTCTACGTTGTGGACACGTTGTGGTACAACGTTGTGAACACGTTGTGAGCACATTGTAATCTGACATGGTAAGGAAGTAGATCTGTAAACACTAGACACCATTGCTTTACCCTTTCGCTCCAGTATCGTGCATGGGTCACTCATGCAAAGCAGAATCAAACACAAGAGATGGCAGTGGAATCGGTTAACACCAGATAAATAAAGTTGTGAAAGAAAAATGTGAGCACGTGCTGAGTACATGTTAGGACTGTCCCTCCAACAGTTTCTTGCATACCAACTGACAGGGTATGCTGATTATATGGATATATATTGCAGTTGACAATACTGCAAAACGGATTGAAAAACCTTTTGCCCGTGCCACTTTTATAGATTTCGGTTAAATTTAAGTGGCCCGGGCAATTTCTTTTACAGCCTAACAACTAAGATTGATGCACCACAAGACCATATAATTGTTCTAGTTATGAGAAAAAAACAAGCGTATTTTGTACCAAACATTTTGGGGATTTTATGGGGAAGACGTCAGGAACGACCATTTTTGAATTATCCTGAAGTCAAAACAAGCGCGAGCGAAAAAAGTTTCCGTGTGTGCGTGAAACTGATGTAAGTTATTTTATACCATAGTCCCCCTATGAAGAAATGCACACTAAAATTATCGCGTTGTCTTGCCTTTATGTGACCTACTTCGAAAATGAGGTTAGTGTTCAACATGGCGCCGACGAGAGAGGAGTGGCAATTGCCATCGAGTCAAGAATGAGGTTAAAATCTCTGCGAACGAGCCATTTAGTTCATTAATACTGACTTAGAACATTCAGATAACACTAGCATGTCATTGTTGGTAGAAAAGTTGGCTCTGGCCAAAAGCAAATTTGCCAAAATTTGGGGTGAGTCAACTCAGTATGATTCACTTTTCGCTTCCAACGAGACAACATCTTGTAATTCTTGTGGCAACGGTAGGCAAAACAGCAACGATGGTAAGGGAGACGGGGAGGACGCCTCAGTCAGAGACTCTGGGTGTGATCGAAAAAATTGTCTCAGGGTATCGTTCATTGGGATCGGTCTTATAGCTATTGGCTGTCTTGCACTCTATCTCTGCAAAGACTATTTAAAATTCCTGTTGCTATGGATGGAAAACATCGACTTGAGAATAGCCGCTGTGATATTTATCGCTCTCTTCATCGCAGTTTCCTTCCCCATGATGTGGGGATACATCCTCCTGAACGTTGCGGCAGGTTATCTCTATGGACTGCTGTTCGGGACACTGTTGACTTGTGGATGTGCCTTGCTTGGAATCTTCCTTGCTCATGAAGTGACGAGAAGATGTTTCAGTGAATATGTGATGTCAAAACTTTCCTCGAATGAAGGTCTTCTCGCCCTCCTCCGTGTCGTTGAAAGTAAACGTGGCTTTAAGGTTGTCATCTTAGCAAGACTTACTCCAATCCCATTCGGACTTCAAAATGGACTTTTCGCTGTGAGTATTTTGAGTTTTAAATTGGTATATGCTTCCAAAATTGTGGAAAATTATTCTGACAATTATTCAGCAAAGTATCTTAGTAATTTGTTTTAGGCTTAATATTGAGTATGGTTATGACAAAGAAAATAAATTAAAAACGGGTCAAACTAGATTTTCAATGCATGTTAATTAAATATTGTTATTGTGTTCATACGGTTCTGACTGAGATGCATCTCATTGTAAGAAGATTCATTGATCTTTTACTGAAATATGAAGTGATGCTTTTAACAGTTTAAAATACTCACAGCATGTAATTCAGATCATCAGAAAAAGAATCTACAATACACTATGCTTGGTATCGGATGTACTCACTGAAAGTGCATGTCAATCTTACAATTTACTTAGGGTGCTCAAGTAGTGATGAAAATGGCATGTCCATGGGGCATGTGATTTTGAAATGTACTTGTCCAAATGAAATTTACTGTTGTCCGAATTATACATATAATTTTCTTTGAAGCTTTGAGACCATTTAACATCACAAAATATGGGGGAAAATATATCTAGTCACTTGCATATAAATCAGTGATATGAAGAAATTCATATCCATTTTGAAAAAATTTTATTTTCATTTTTTAATTTTTATTATTTTTTTTTCATAATTTGGCAAATTCTTTCTCTCGCCAAATGTAGTCTGTTGAAGATGCGTTTGATTATGAAAATTTTTTACATCTTCAAGACATGTCTGATAGACAAAGCTGATTTGGAGGGCCACCACCACAGACTTTTTAAGTGATCTTATAAATCAAATGCAGCTTCATTAAAGATGGCTGCTCAGCAAGTTTTTTTCGAGTCAATGTTTTCTGCCTGTCCGAGGTGATATTTATTCGTCCCAGATGTTTGGACGCCCTTATCTTCACATCCTATTACTTTATCCAGTTGATTGTTGCCATACCCACAACACACCCGCATTAATTAATGAATTGTCCAAAAACTTTTTATTATACACAGGAATGGCCATGAAACAAAGCATTTCTATTAGTATTATGGCTATGAGTTGTCTTGGGTGCGAGTGTAACAGGTGCGAGAGTAACAGGTACAAGTTGTCTAGAAAGTGACAGAAGATTTGGTGAGATGTACATATAGAAATTGCTGACGTATACACACCAGCAATCATCACCTCTGATCGCTATATATGCAGTATGCTATAATATAGTCCTTATTATCACATATATTTATTATTGCTCTAAGAGCTGCATACCAAAAAGGTGATATAAAATATATTATCATATAAATCCCCTGTGGGTTCACTAAAGGGGGAAACCATATTGATTCAGTTCAGGCCCAAACTTCATCAACATCGTCAGACTGCAAAGAGCAGATTTATGGAGTTGGGAGAAGCAGAACAGTGTCCAGGGTCCAAAATAACTGAATTAATGTATATGTGAACTTTGGTGGCAGTCACACTTGATCTCATGTTGATACCAGACAAATTTTACATATATATATGTATGAAACAATGGAAAGACAGGAGTATTTTGTATGGTATTGCCATTTATCATATCCATCATGACTCATAGTGAGATATGCTGGTGATGGGAATATGTACAGGTTTGATATATGTGATCTAGGTGTAAGTACTATTCAACATGGTCAAAGTCCATAAAGTACAAGCTTGAGGCAGACCAGGCAATGTATCATCACACTTAACATGTATGCTTAACATTTATGGGCAGTATCTGTGAATACCGACCACTTGGCATGCGATTTATTTCAAAGTTGATTGTGCAAGACTGTCCAGGCTTTGACAGCTCATTCAGCTTCCATTGTGGGGAACCTCCGATACATTATGCACAGTATCATGACATATAGCTTAGGACCATTGGAAATAGAACCATGTTTGTTCACTACACCTCTGTTTATTTAAAAAAAATTAAGTTATACCTTTTGGTGGAACATTCTCCATATGGACAAATATCAACTAGTGTAGAATTTTCATGATCTCCTGACCATGAGAGAGCCACTCTGCAGTGATGAAAGTCTTGAGGAAATAATCTAAATTCAGGTTTTTTTCTTCAAATGTGAAATTCAAAATGGTCTGAACTCAGTCTGAAACATCCAAAAATGACATATCTGAAAGGGGGTAGGGGTATCTTCAGGTTAATTTTTAAAGGTTTCAGGTTTTTTCCTGAATGCTGACTTTCATCACTGACTCTGACACTTGATTCCTTCCACTCTCCTTGCAGCGTATGCTGAGGCTCCTGTGTGTGGCCAACACCTTCAACTCAAATGTCTGCACGTTCCACCTTCTCTCACAGCACACCAAACACTTAATATGCAGCTTGAAGCGTTGATAAATGACAATGCCATATTATACAATGAAATTTGTTGGATTGAAAAATTAATTATAAATCATAATGTTTAACTTAAAAACAAATCACTCATTCATCATACATCTGGCTTCTGACAAAGTACAACAGCTTAAAAGTGGGATTTCAGCGCTATGTCTGGTATCAGCGCGATATAAATTCTATTATTATTATTATTGATTATTGATGGGTCAGTACTAATATTGATTATTAGTACTGATCCTTCCCGACTTGTCATGAAAGCCAAATTCCAAATTTATGACTTTTGAAGATTTTTTCTTCTCCTCGAAACCAGTGCATTGTTCCTTTAACACTTTAAATGCAACCTCACAGGGGATTGAACTGGGGGATCTTCAATTTTGATAAAAATGTAAAAATTCTATCAAGATTATAAATAAAAATCCAAAAATAAAGGTATTTTTTAAACCAAAATGGTCTCTTGCTTCTGGCTAGATGTATGTTGCTATTTCAATTATATGCATAATTCAGAAGAATATCATATATTCTGAATAATTTTTTCAACTTAATGAACTCATTGTTTTCAGAGTGCAACCAAATATTAACCTAACATAAATGAAAAAAAAATACAATCATTGACACTGTTTGCTGGTCTGAACTGGCATGTCCAACCTTTGCACATTGGCTGTCAGATGTGGGTTAAGTCCTTTGTGTGTGAAAAAACAATAGGTGCACAGGGAGTGTCCATGACAATTATCATGATTGTCATCAATTATCTCCTGCTGTTGTGCACACATTATGGTAGAAACATTGTTATGCAATCATAGGATTCCTTCATTATTTTTTATATCATGCGCAGGTCGACCAAGTGATGTTGTTTGTCAGCATCAACTCTACTCCTAAGTCATACATGCTTATTCATGTCAGTGAGAGATTTGTACTGAACATTGTTGATTTAGCACTTTCTGCATATACTACTTTTTGGTTGTAGTTTGTCAGCTGGAGCCAAACATTGATTTGGTCATGCAGATAAATGAGACCAAATTAGGTCGTGCATGACCATTGTCTGGCATTCTCTGGTGATGCACAGCTGTTGCCTGGCAATGTTTGTGTGGCACTATTAAATTGCAGGCATGACCTTATTGCCCCAATTGCAGGCATGACCTATTTGCCTCAATTTCAGGCATGACCTTATTGCTTTAATAGCAGGCATGACCTTATTGCCCCAATTGCAGGCATGACCTTATTGTCCCAATTGCAGGCATGACCTTATTACCTTAATTGCAGGCATGACCAAGCAGATCCATGTAAACTTTTGCAAGCAAGATGTTTTGTGAAATAGAACAATAAATTTTGCTCAAGTTTTATACAATTTAGCTGAGAATGAGAGTTGCTATGTCCTGTTTTCTGAGTTCTACTAGGAGATATATTCTCAGAAAGTACTCAGAAATTAGACAATATTCTCAGTCAAGGTAAGTGGTCAAGGAGAGGTCTTATCCCCAGCAAGCCACAACTCTCAGTCATCTGGAAAATTTAACTCAGCACAAAATTGTGATTACTAAAATGTAAAGTATAAAAGTATATGCTGGATATATGAAACTTTTGCAATATATGTTAGTCAATCAATGCTTGAATATCCTGTATGGGACAAGTACTTTGATCAATTTGTTTGTTTGGGGTTTTACATCACTTTCAACATTATTTCAGTCATTTCGTGATGAGACTTACTTGTAGCAGATATAGTGCTGCCTCGCTGAATTGTCATGTCGCGGGTCCTTGACATGACAACCCGCCCGGTTATAGATTTACAAGGACAATGGGTTAACGTACTTTGGTCTGGCTGTATGATATCTGCTATTGAGTTGTTTTTCACTTCAACCAGTGCTCCATGAAAGGTTATGATAGGCCAGGAATTTAGTTATGATATCTATATGATAATGCAAAAGAAAGATTCCCAGTCACTTTTTAGAAAGAGTAGGGCATTGAGTTTGATGACAGGCTTTTTTGTGACATGAGAAAGCCTAAACAGTGCTGAAATGTTGTAAATACAAACAAATCAAAACAAAGTTTGAATGATCTGTGCACATTCTACCTGGATCATATAATATTTAAGTGCCTATAATGAAACTGTCATGAATATGTAATAGCAAATGCACTCCGACAGAGGAGTAACGGAAACAATGATATGCAAAGAGGACGCACAGCCATCTGTGTTGATGCTGCCATTAAGAGTGGGTCCATTTGCTGATGAGCTGTGAGTTATTGATCAAAAATTGAACAATTCATATGCATATGCAACACAAATACTGGACACTTAATGGGAGGCTTTAATGGTCAGCTTGTGGACAACTGTCTACCAAACCGGGCATAACAGAATGAAGCAACTTCAGCATGAATCAACATGAATTGTCAAGCGTATTACGCTGATACGTACTTATGTAACTGTCTGTAGAACATGTGAGACCATGCCAAAACCACAAAATGTGTATGTTCAATAGACTGTGTAATAGTTGTACAATGTTGTACTGAGCAAGCATACCCACTGACATTCTCCATGACCTCTTCAAAGCTAATAAGTTATAATGCTGTCTGGCGTTGTGATTACTAGGACTTTGATTGTGTAGCGGAGAACTAAATAGATGCAGGGCATATATATATATACACATCTATATATATTTATCCAGACATTTAAAAAAAATCAGAACAAGCAATATAAGCATGATTACTGGTATGAACATATATATGTAGTTATTTTTTAACTCCCAAGGCCTGAACAGTGCGTATAGTATCAGTTGTCAGTGTGTCAGTGTGTGCATGTTTGCATCTGTCAACAAAACTTTGCCATGTCTCAGCTATTTCAGATACAGGCTCCAAGTTTTAATCACATTTGCCTCCTATGATGAGGATGATCTCAATCATGATCTTGACTTATTTTCAAGGTCACACACTTCAAAATTTGACATATGTCCCTAGAAGGTGTACATTTCATATTTCATATAGTAGAGTTTTGGAAATATTCTTTCAACTTTCATTATATCTCATTATTTTGA
Source organism: Amphiduros pacificus (assembly GCA_949316495.1). Lineage (NCBI taxonomy): Eukaryota > Metazoa > Annelida > Polychaeta > Phyllodocida > Hesionidae > Amphiduros > Amphiduros pacificus. Next base: position 9,199,323 of record OX439001.1, on the reverse strand, counting down.
TAGTCAACTGGCAGAATTGTCTGGTGCCTATCAGTTAACTTGTCAAAATTTGTTTATATGTAATTATATTGATCATTGATATTCTTAATTGATGTGTGGGTACCTTGACTCAAGTAAAAAGACCAAATATCTGCTAGAATGGTTAATTATTTACAATTGACCTTTCACCATGTGCATTTTTCACCCACAAGCATGACTATTACAAACAGATCTTAAAGTCATGCAACATCACAATCTGACAAGGAGCACTCTTGCATTTTTCACCCACAAGCATGACTATTACAAATAGATCTTAAAGTCATGCAACATCACAATCTGACAAGGAGCACTCTTGCATGACTTATATGTCATGCATGACCCAGTTGGAGCCAAATATCTGTTCTGTGTCATGCGACGGCATGCATGAATGAATGGGGTCACAATTGCTGATCATGATATCTTCAGGTCTCACTGATGTATGACCTTAATTGCAATAAAATATATCATGATATTTATGACTTAACAGATAACCATCCTTTCCCCCTCATTAACCAGGTTAATTGTATGTGACGGTGACGTTTTATAAATATTGTTATGGTGGAAAACATCACCGGTTTTCTGTTCAGTGAGTTCTTTTAACTATTTCTGTATAATACATCTTTTAGCAAAATGCTGCATTTAATGACAAAAAAATTGTTTAAAAAGTGATTGAGGAATAGGAACTATGGAGAGATCCTATTTATATATATATTTAGAAGCACAAGTTGTGTATAAAGTTTAACAGAAATTATATAAGCTCATGATTTCTGTTGAGGTCAAAGCAGGTCGTGTCTGGAGAATGTGGCATGGTAAAGTCTCAGGGGACTGGATAAGACTAATGACCAATCACTCTGCCACATATTGACCACAGTCAAGTAATCCACAAGATAAGGGCAGAGGTGGGTGGGGGAGCAGTCATTTATCAAGATTACACAACTGACTTGGTTTTGCAACACGTACATAAATACTGCTTTAATTGATACTGCCATTTAAGACACTGACATAAAAATAATCTGTTGGATGTTGGAGCCAAACGTCTATCAGCCACATTGACATGGGCCAAAAGAGTGTCACAGTTGTGGTGTGTCACAGTTGTGGTGTGTCACAGTTGTGGTGTGTCACAGTTGTGGTGTGTCACAGTTGTGGTGTGTCACAGTTGTGGTGTGTCACAATTCAGACTTACATTAAGTATGCTTGACCAAATAAAGTCATGCAGAACATGATCATGACCAGTTGTGAAGCATGACTTTATTTGGTCATGTTAATGTCTGACCGAATATATATTATGCCCCAATTAAGACAGAAGATTAAATATGTTGTACCAGGTTACAGTAACAGTAAAATACATGTATGATATGAACAAATATATGTGCATAGACTTTTGGGAACTTGTCTGAACATTCTTACTCTGTGTTATGTGTAATCAGTGATTAGATCCAAAGTCAGCATGATCAGGGGATATGCTTCTATGTTCTGAACAAACTTCATTTAGAAACAAACACAATGGGTATGATGCTTTCAGTATATCAGGCTTATCTCACTTTACACCTGAACACCTCAAAACAGTCAAAACAATGTACTTGAATCAATGTAAAAAAAGACAGATGGCAAAGACCAAGTGATATTTTCTTCATAGCCAAATGACAAAAAAGAAGAAAATATCCTGACATCTTATGCATGTGTGCATGGAGTTTCATGTATACTATCTATGTTACCAAATTTGTTGAGACCTTATTTTCCCAGGTCCATGTTATGTGTGACCTTATTTGGTCATGCCCAAATTAGGCATGACCTTGTAAATATCTTAAACAACCGCCTTTCAACCATTTGACAGAAATGTGGAAGAAAATGGGTGAGAATAGTGTTTTTGGTGTGGTTATCGGAGGAACTGGGGCCTTCTGGAGAGGGAAGGGATACAGACTGAGGACACGAGATACAAAGCAGATGGCAGGATAAGCTGGATTTGACTTGTGAAATGATAACACTACATTGTTCACACAATGGTCGTGATAAGGAAACCTAAACAGTTCACAAGAACGCAGGATTCTGGTGAGAGATAACATGTGATATTGATGATAAATCCAGGATGTGGTGCCCACCTCACACAAATAACACTCAGGTCATCAAGGACAATGATGAGGTCATCGAGGGCAATGAGGTCATCAAGGGCAATAATGAGGTCATCAAGAGCAATGATGAGGTCATCGATGGCAGTGATGAGGTCATCGAGGGCAATGATAAGGTCATTTAGGGCAATGATGAGGTCATCGATGGCAATAATGAGGTCATCAAGGGCAATGATGAGGTCATCAAGGGCAATGATGAGGTCATCGAGGGCAATGATAAGGTCATTTAGGGCAATGATGAGGTCATCGATGGCAATGATGAGGTCATCAAGGGCAATAATGAGGTCATCAAGGGCAATGATGAGGTCATCAAGGGCAATGATGAGGTCATCAAGGGCAATGATGAGGTCATCGAGGGCAATGATGAGGTCATCGATGGCAATGATGAGGTCATCAAGGGCGATGATGAGGTCATCGAGGGCAATGATGAAGTCATCAAGGGCAAAGATGAGCTCATCGAGGGCAATGATGAGGTCATTGAGGGCAGTGATGAGGTCATCAAGGGCACCAGAATTTTCTGCCACTTTTTGTTTTGGAGGATGTCAGGCTGAGGGTTATAATTTTTTTGTACCTCAAATGGGAACATGAAATCATTTTAAAACAATGTTGGAAAGAATCACGAAGATCGGGTTGGTGACATGATTGATGTGGGATAAATGCTTCAGAATAACTGTGCTTTGGGTTTGCCCTCCCTTGTGAGATACCTTTTTAAATTTTTAGATCTTTTTTTCTATCTTGCTTCTGTATTGTCAAGCTTCTCAGGGGGAAGATTTCTATTGAGTTGATTGCCATCCCCAGGGGCCGAGGGATCAGTGTAAAAACTGTCGGAGCTCGGTGGCCAGTACTAATGTAGGGCTCATCTTGGCTCAGACTCAATCAATTATGCCTTCATTGTGATAGCCTGGCTCAATTCTAAGCGAATTAAAATCAGTTGAAATCCTCTAAAAAATTAATCATAGCTATGTGCTCCAGGCAGTAAACAATAAATTGTATTCAGAATAATTGACACATCTCTTTTATATCGTAAGAGACGTGTGGTATTTTATTTTGTTTTAGCTATGTTGACATAGCATAGCTTCTGCAGTGAGGGGGCTGGGATTTTTTCTGTCTGTCTGTCAACTACATCTTCTCCTCTTAAATCTACTGGGTGGAGTTCTTAGCTATTCATAGTTAAGGTGAAGTATTTTCAGGTGACCAATTTAATGTATTTATCAGGAAACTAAGATTTTTTTCAATTTTTTATGAATGAAAGTAGCCATCAATGAGTTTTCAAGTTTGAAATACCATGGCTCCACTTAGGCAATGAAATCTCAGACACTTGGAATATCCACTGCCTCATTCTTGTAATCTCAATTCATTTCATTTTATAAATTTAATAACAAGGCTTTAACATTCCCCAAGCGCATACACCAGATGTTAAGGTGTTAGACTTTAATGGGGTTATACACCTTACAACATTGATCAATGTTTGCAAATAATGAACATTGTTAAGAAATCTGGTTGGTTAAAAGAAAAGGTCGGGTATTTTTATCTATGACATCACAGGTTGACCCAAGCTGAGTTACATATTTGATCATATTGTTCAGTCAGTGCCTATGACCTTGACAGTCACTTATAAAAAGGTCACTCAAACACATTGCATGACTACAAGAATCTCATTATGCTTTTGCATGACACAATTTTCATACTGCCATACCTCAGATATAACTCAGATAAGAGTCAGGCAATTGTCTACTGGGTGATTTATGGATGTTGGGCTTTGAGAAGAGTGACCTCTCGTCGAGAAACACGCCTGCTTAGCCCGGAATATTCTGACATGATGAATACATCCTCAACCATTCACAACCATTATTGATTACCATAGAAACCATTTTTGTTATGGATGGAGTCTTTATGCAGACAAATAAGATAACACCTTTCTGTTATATTCCGTGTTAGCAGACAATAGTACTTATTCCTTGCTGTGGGTGGCAGGACTGGAAAGGTCAAACTACAGAATCTTATACAGATAGAAGTAGAAATGTTTTTCTCTCAAAAAAGATCTACTCATTTTAAAAGGTAACTCACAAGGGAAAAAACCTGTTACACAATACATATATGTGACGAAATTTAAACATTTGAAGTGGGTCAAGTCTGTTTGAAAAGCAGCCTATTTTGGTATAAATGTAGTATTACAAGATTAAACTAGTATTACTCAATTAAGCTACTTAAGCAGCCAGTTCCTTGGAATCTGATTGTGACACTTGGACGTCTAATCAAAAGTTATCAATCAAGATAATCTTTAAAAAAAATATGCATGATTTACATGTGATTTACAGAATGTGTTTGATGCAATGTGATTAAAGCAAGACTCACAGACACATAAAGGCATATACATATAAAAAAGGGATATATATTAAAGTCAAGACCATGTGAGTGTAGTGTTTAGGATGACAGATCTCTCAAATCAGGTGGAAGGATCTCACTTGTCCTCTGGAGTCTTGAGATCCTTCTATCAAAACCATTAGGAAAGGAAACTGAGAAGTAAAAATAAAATAGTTCAGCACAGGTGTGATCTGTAAAAGTAGTCCATCAAAGGGATGATCTGCAAAAATAGTTTGGCAAAGTGATCTGCAAAAAAAATATCTCATTGGTGCAGAACACTTTCTTGAAGCGCAAGGCATGAGATATATATATAAAGTTGTATCTGTCAGGGATGATTCATTGCTCTCACATATTTTAACATCATATGACAGTCTGCATCTTCTGTCACCTGACCATGAAAAACTAGGACATGTGACCCAAAACAGAGAAGGCCACAAAGGTATATGGTAATTCACAAACATGACCCAATAAGATCAAATGTAGGTATGGCGTGACTGTATCTGGCTTGGATTCAGTCTATCCAGGCATACCACAGGAATGAAACAGTAGGTCATGTTTATGCATGACCAAATGAATGTTCAGCTCCAGCAGTTAAATGGTTTTGATATATATATATATAGGTTAAATTTATTTGTATGCGAATAGTTATATATGCAATGATTCATCACAGGAACTCGTATGTAATGATGGATGCTTACAAATATGTAATATTTGCATAAGAATACATGACTTGCATGAAGAGGCTTAAAACGTGAACTCCATAGATTTGGGGATGTTGTCAGCGTAGTCCAAGACAAAATATTCCACAAAATGAGCACTGACCTGTGTAGGAGGATTGTCTATCTCCTTTAGATCTTTTTTAAATTGCATACTGAACGCCAACTTGATATTTAGACATCAAAGGCCTATATAGATTTGATCAAGATGGGGGATGTAATGAATACGGGGCATTGAGATGCAGGAACTCTCTGGTCTGAACATTGCTTTAAGAAGATGAGCTTTCTGTTTCATTAAAATCTGCCTTTGATAAGATAGAAATAAAAATGTTGCTTTGCGAGTTGTCTCGTCTGAGAACGCAACCTCCCAACATTGGGTTGTAAAGACGGGATCGACTCGTCATCATGAAGTCTTTGTTTTGACTTGACATGGTCAAATAAGAGACAGAAACTCAAAGCTTTCCATCATTCAGCACGAATGCCCCAGACGTCCTGCAGTGGAGTGATAGAGAAATATTATCAGAGGAGAAACAGACTTTAGGAAGTTAGTGATTTCATCATGATAAATATGGATTCTATAGGACAGGAGGACGGTGTACATGAACACTGTTTCTCTGCAGCTTTTGAGTTATTCTTATTTGTTAAAATGCTAAGATATAGAAGCAACAGAGGGTGATTGCACAATAGCACAGCTGGCAGAATTAGCCATATTACCTCAGGCTGAAGCCCACCATGAATCTTGGGATTTGAAAAGATTGGCCTGTGTCAATTGTTATGGTGATATTGATGGGTTGTACATTTTTGGATGGGGAGATGAATGGGGAGTTCCGAGTATCATCATCCAGTTCCTTGTGACTTGTACATTTAAAAGTCTTAAAGAGGGAACAAGTGAATTGATAAATTAAGTCATTTTATAAGATGGCAAATCTGTTACATGATTTGTTAATATTCAGTATCTCATATTTGTTATTTATCATATAGTGCTATGAACAGACAATGTCTGGTGTAAGTGCCATATAAATTTGACTATTATATTATTATTATTATTATTATAATACATGAACATGCCCAAATAAAGTCACGATGAGGGCCAAGCGTGGTGTGTGCCACATTTGGTGAGCCAGGAGAGATGGGGAAGCAAGTATACAGGCTGTATAAACAAATGAGATACACTTAATGGCTAGACCAGTGGGCTACACTCTGTCCTGAGAGCTATCACCTATAGATCTATGTCTTGTATATATATATAATCAGTGCAGACATCATTAATAATATCTTGGTGTGTGCCACATTTGGCTTTTGTCTCTGGAGACTCTATGTCAATAACATCCTAGATACTTGCTAGTCTGTCATTGCATTAATAATGAGGGCTGTCCCAAATGCTCGGTGGTGCCCCCCAGTGGCACTGCTTCGTGCCGCCCCGGGTTTTAGTTCCGATTGAGATGGACAGGTGACTTGGAACCTGGCTAGACAGTGATGGGAATTATTTGAGGCTAGTATTGGAGGGTATCGATCTTGTGCCAAGGTTGAGACATTGACCAGTCCCGTCTCAAACCCAAATAAGCTGTGTGGATGCTAACTTTATTATTCTATTTTCATGTATTTGAGTGATGGTTATGCGAGGCAGTGCTCCCATTAAGATATTCTGTAATGGGAAAATTTGTCTAACAATGGGACATTACACAGCACTTTCCATTTTATATATTTTGGATATATAAACATATGTATTTATCTGTGACTATATTTAATATGCTATTAAACTTTTCAATATGTATACATTTAAATGCAGCAAGATAGCATGGCACAGTGCCATCCCAATCTCTGATATATATGAAAAATTGAAAATGTTTGTGGGATAAACATCAAACATCTGCCCTAACATTCCCTTTCTCTGTACTCTCCCTTTCTCTTTCCCCTTTCCCTTTCCTTTTTCCATTTCACTCTCTCTTTCCCTTTTCCCTTCTTTCCCTTTTACCTTGCCCATTTCCCTCCTTCCTATATTTGAACAATTGTAGCACAGCATCTATTGGTCTCATATAGATATGACTCTATGGAGTTACTCATATAGTGACCATGTGCAGCTTGTCCATGACCAAATAGTGTCATGCAACAGATTAAGTTGATATGGATGCGTAAACTTATCAAATCCATGTATGGCCAGTTAGAAATAAGAAATCTATAAGAAATAAGAAATCTAAATCAGAAAATGTATTTGTAGATTTCCAATCTTAAAGGGGTATATTTTTTTGCTTTCAGATTTCGAATATTGGATGTTTACGATATCTAGTGGCTTCCACGATAGGGCTGATGCCAACACAGATTTTGAACGCCTACATCGGCACAACACTGCGTTCAATGGAAGAGGTGCTAACTGACAGTTCTAACACCATCACTGCTTATGTTGTCTTCTTCTCCCAGGTCAGCTACTCTCACAATCAGTTTTTATCCCTCAGCAAATTTTGGTGAAGGGGTATTGCCGGATCCTGTGCCATCTGGGCATCTGTGTGTGTGACCCTTTTTGAGATTGTGATGAATTGAGAACAAGTAATGTTATGTTCTTCAAACTTAAACCATGGATGCATTTTGGGAGATCATGAAGTAGTTTAATTTTTATCGAACATGACCTACATTTCAGGGCCACTTGACCCAATGTCTGAAAATGCAACCGTGCAACTTCTAGCCGCCCACCAAAAACAAGATCATAAAACTAAAGATCTGTTTGGTCATGCTTAAGATCTGTTTGGTCATGCTTAATATCTGTTTGGTCATGCTTTAGATCTATTTGGTCATGCCTAGATGTGAGCTAGTCTTTTCCACGACTCTATGACCTAAGTTTCGTGTTCTGCTTTTTTTTACTCGTGAATAAAAGTTGAATCGTACAGCCATTAAAAATCCTTAATTTTTACTTTTTTGAAAGTTGGATCAACATTAGAGTGTTAGATTTCAGTATCATTATATTTCTGTATCATGATAGAAAATACATTGTTAAAATAATTTAACATGACGTATTAATATGACAATTGTTTTTTTTCTCCAAAAATAATTAGGAGTATTTTTTAGCAATAATATTAAGTGATATCTTTTGTAAGTTTTCTTTCTCTGCGAACACTAAGATGTCTTTTTGCCTTACAGCTCCTGCTAACAGCAGCACTAACAACGTACATAGTGAGACGTGCCAAGATAGAGTTAGGAAAGGCCATGAAAGAGCACAGTGAAGTTCCTGCTAAACATGACGCCAATATGAATGGACAAACTGTCATCATTCCAATGAACACTCAGAAATCATGTGACACCACATCCAGCTCAAATGGCATCGTAGTCAACGGTGGGTTCTACACGACCAAGATAGAAGACATGCCAGAGTGCCCTCTAGGTGACCCAGTGCCAACCACACCACCCATCATATCCTGGCTCACTCACAGGTGGCACCACAAGCTCAGCCTGGCTCGAGTCAGCAGGGGGCAGCACTGACTCACTGTGATCCTGAATGCAGCAGACCGGTGTCTGGGCATTACATTCCATTCAGTCATTTTCCTCGCCACAAGAGGGCACCACAAACCATTACTCACCTTTAGCCAATTGCTTTAAGGTCTATAATCCACAATCAGTTTGAAGCATCGGGAGAGAACTTCGTGTGGTCTCGTATATTTACGTAACTGCCTTCGGCTCTGCATGCTCTGGGGGATTCCAGGATGAGAGTGAGGCTATGACGTCAGTGGGGGGGTATTTCTCATACAGCACACATGGTGTCCAGCTGCAATAACTGAGTCGAACCCATTTTAACGGTAGTTAAAACGAGTTCAATTTAAATAATAAAAGTTTAAGACTAGCTGGTTAAGTTTACTTTTTCTGTGCTAAATTAACAAATAACATGACTTTGAACACATTTAAGCCAAAAAAACATAAGTCTGTCCCAGTGTTTCATTGTGGATTATAGACCTTAATATCAATGATGGATAACAAAGCAAAATATTTTTGTGGATATTCAGGAATGATAGAATATAAGAATATAAATTTATTTTTGTACAAAATGAATTTTGAAAATAACCAAGTTATAGACATAGCAAGTGTTTATGACAGTCAAGTAAGGTTTAATAAACTTGTTTAGTGTAGGTCTCATTAGAGTATCATTTAAAATTGATGTATTCCATGTTGATTTATTAGATTAATTTGTAGAAATATATTTTGTCTTGGTATTATCAATTTGACAATGCTTTTTTAAAAAAGATTTTTTGTTTATTTCATTAGGGTTGGTCATTTTAATTTTAATTAAACAGCTCTGAAAAATAATATTTCTCAAGATATCAAAATACAAAAGATTAAATATTTTATGCAGCTTCATCTCGCAAAGATTTTCAAGCTAATAAGCAAAAACATCCAGCATATAGAGACCTACTTTCTGTCATGATTCCAGCCTTATTTAACAAGGTATATATATACATGTTACCATGGCATGAATTTTTTCAACATTATTGAAGACTTACTGGTTAAAGTGATGAAGAAAATGAAATTGTTGGCCAGTTATGTTAAGTTTTTTTTAATATGTGTGAGAGTATTTAATGAAAGACTTTATTTTTTTAATTGTGATGAATGTCATTTTTTCCTTTTTGAGAGAATATATATTTGGGGTCATATATTTGTGTGAGTAACTCGTGGCAAAACAAATCTTTTCAGGTGTCTGTTCTTCCTATCTTTATCCTATTTATTCTCTGTCAACATTTTTCCAGTCATTATATAAATTAAGTGTCAACAGAACGTATATGTTTAATTAGCATAGGACAGAAATGCATGCTTGATTAGGTTTGCCAAGTGTGAAATAAGAACCCAGGTATTGCATGTTAAATTGCTAATATTTGACATTGCAAGATATTTAACAGTTATTTTTATACAAACTTGGGAGTGGAATTTTTATGGATTGTCACAGGTTTCAGTTATGATTAATATTTAATTCTTTGAGACAATAGGAGAAAGCCAGAAATGAGTGTACTTATTGTATTTATCAGAATATCATATTTCTTATCTTGAATAAGATTTCAAAAAACAACACATCAAAAATTATAGCTAGGATAAGGAAATTATATTATAAGATAATATGAAACATTGTAATATTTTCTGATCAGCTAAGAGATATTAGTATGAAAGCATGTGAAATCTTTTCAGAAATTAAATATTTGATTGAATACAGTGGTATTATGAATAATGAAATTTGTGTCACAGATTGCTCTCCAAAGCATGTTGTTCAATGACAATTGTTATTTATTTTGGCACTGGAATTGATGAAAAAAGATGAAATCTATACAGAGATTATAAGTGAAGTTATTTAATAGCTTGCCAGGCCAAATACTTTGGTACGCTTTATACTTTAATATGTTCTGCATATTTACTTTGGATGTATTGAATGCCCCTGAAATAATAAAGGAAAATGTACTTTAACTGATTTTCATATCTATTTATGCAAATGTCAATATCTTTGCTTTGTTATCTTATTTAGCTCATCAGAGCAATTGTTAAATATCTTTTTAAAAAAAAAGCCTTAATTGCATGTTGAATCTGTTTTTTTTTACATATCAGACTTTCCAAATCAGATATATCTGACATAGTGGATTCTACAACAAATGATTATTGCACAATAATTTAAATTATTTACCTCAATTCTTGCCACTGGATTTGTTTTGCAGGTGGAAAAGAGAATAGCCTGACACGTTTCTCATAGTTAAGCTTTTTACAGTATGCTTTAATCATGTGTTGATGATAGCATATCAGAATTACTAATTGCAAAATATTGAACATCGAAAGTTATAGATGCTCATGCTTGTGCAGTTCAATTAAATAGATTTCTTGATGTGACACAAGAAAATTATATTCTTATTGCAGCGAAATGTATTCCTTATTCTTTGCTTTGACATTTAAGAATTGATTTTCAATACAAAATGGGGTTATATTTGTTGATATGAATGTTGATCAAGATGTTTTCATTGGCATGACACGTGTAAGAAATGTACATGGAGTAAATTATGCAGCATTGATTTCTGAAATAGATGAATTAATAAATTATTGAGGTTTAGTACTCATTTGACAGTGAAAGTGACAGACTCTTAACAACAGTACATATTGTTATTACTGAGACAAAATCAACAATGGTTTCAACACTTGCAGATGAAATTTATTGGAAAAATAAATCAATGTATTTTTTTCAAAGTGAGGCTTCGGATGCTATTAAGATTCTGTTTTATGGAATAAGATATTGGCATGTGTTGTTCTAGTCTGTCTGTTTGGCTGTATTACCCAAAAAGTACAGAATATATATTCTTATTCAGACAATTCCCACTATGGTGTAAATTATTTTTTGGTTTGCCCTTTAGATATTGCTGTTTTCACACAAATAACTATCTCACGTTTGATTTGATATTTGTTCATGGAAGACATGTCAAGACATTTTATATTTATAGTATTCCCCAAGTCCTTGACCTTCATCATATTGAATGCTAGTCTTAATAACAAATATGTGTGTATTTCTTAAACACAAAGAAGGCATTTTGAGAGTTAAGTAAAGATAAAAGCTTGCATAAAAGAGAATCTTTATGTCAGATCCTGTGCAGGAACAGGGTGTTATTAGTTATGCATAGCATAGCTTCTGCAGTGAGGGGGGAGAAGTTTTCTGTCATTCTGTCTGTCCATCAACTTTCATCTTCTCTGAATCTACTGAGTTCTTGGCAATTAGTGGGGGACTAATCCATTGTGCTCATATTTTTTTTCCTGCTTTTCATGATTTTGACAAAATCCCTGAATTATTAAAGAGGCTGCCATTTTGAATAAAATGATAAATATTAGCCAATACGAATTGAGATAACAAATTCAATATTTACCAGTAACATGCATTTTGATCAGCTGAGATTATCATCAGCTGAGATTATCAAGTCTTCAGTGGGAAAGGATACATATGATCATTTATGAAGCAATTTGCAGGCATTTGCAGAAAATGTTCACAAACACTACAAAAAGGCAAACGATTGGCATAACTCTAATGCCATTGGCTGATGTAAAATAAAGATATATCTTGGTTATGAGTTGGTTTTCATCAAAATCTTTTACTGTCACCTCATCTTGCTCAAATAACGAATGTATGTATTTTTGTTGTCTGTATTTTATTTGTCTATTTTCACTTAACCTAATGGCAATAACATGGATTACATTAAGAGGGAAGAGAGTTTTTTTATTTTTGAAATTTTTGGTCCATTATTTTGAAACATCTAGTCTTGTTGCAGCAATCAGTAGAAAATGAAACTGTGTGGCAGATGCTGTTTTAAATGGATGCAATTTTTAAACATTTTTACCTCAGTGGGTAATGGATTAAAAGGTTTATCCTTTTGTAATATAATCCTGTTAACAAGGTTAGAATATATGAGCTATCGTGAAGTTGATCGATTAAAAAGTTTATCCTTTTGTAATATAATCCTGTTAACAAGGTTAGAATGTATGAGCTATCTTGAAGTTGTCACAGATGTAATTTCGTGTTGGCACAATGCGAGCTTGTTTTGGCCCAATGTGGCAAAAAAAAAAAAGATTGACTAATATTTGAGCAGAGCACCATAGTTAGTCGTGCTCGTGTAATGTGATTGTAATATTCTGCGTGTCAAACTTGTGTTACGTGACTCTGGCGTGTAATATGTCTTACTGTGGGTGACATATCACACAGATCTGTCCAAGGCATAAATGTCCTCCATAATATATGCAACATATTTTTTTGAAAAGGAGGAACTTTGAAATTTGTTAACCATTTTGGATTGTCTTTACATTTTCAAGACATATTGACATGATGTTTTATGTAAACCTTAGGAGGTGACGCTAGGAAATAATTAGATGTATTTGGGCATTTGTAAATAAAAAATTGGGTCTCAAGCACTTGCCCAGAGGCAGAATGTACTTGCATTGACCTATATTTTCATTGGGCTGTTGCAGTTAATGATAACTTTGCCTATTAAAAACTTGTTTGCCATTTTTTATTCTTATAAACAGGGCACTTTCCATTATCATGTACTTGAGTAAAAAAAATATGGTTATCTTGAATAATAAGATCAAAACAATTATAGAGTTATCAGGCAGATGGTTAATGTGGAGCCCTGAAATGCTTATTATTGTCGGTAAAACATTCCATAAAATATGCACAAGCATTTCTCAAATTAAGCACTTTTTAGTAATTCTCATTCTATGTTTATAGTTAAAAGAACATTGTGTGTCAAAGTTATATTTTCATACAAGGGCAAAGTTTTGAATAAGAATCGTAGTTGTTATTGTAGACAGTGCCTTTAGAGAAGAATTAGAGACTGGTGATGTGTCAAAAATACGTCCTCAACATTACAGGCAAATAAAACCTAATGGCTGTGATGCTGCCATCTAGTTAGTTCTACTTATTGCCACCAGGGCAAGCTACAATGCCATAACAGGCCAAAGAATCTTAATAAAAGAGGAGGGGGTTTGTTATATATTTTGTGTAAATACCTTTGCTAAAGACTACAGTATTCTTGTATTTTCAAGGGGAAAGCATAGTTTATATTGATATTATGATGACAGGTTTGTTGTTGTTGTGATCGTTGGCTATCTATGCACAGTAGAGAAGACCTGTCTTCGTGACAATGTTGTGTCCAGTTTTGTTAGCCAAAATAGTGATTCATCAGAGGTTGCCTTAGACTGTAAACATCAGGTGCTTGATTCACATATATAAGGACAGTGGTCAATACATGTCACATAGTGTTAAAGATGTTAACAAATTTACTTGTACTAGGAACATTACAGGGTGAAAGAATGTATAGAAATATATACTTATGCCTTTTTTATCCAATGCATTGATTTTATAGGTCAGTTTTGATGGTTCATTTCTTCCATATATTATTTAAAATATAAATACAATGGAAATGAGTATCATCATTTGGTTTTTTTTTTAGATAAATAAAAGATAAATGATTATCAATATGATAAGCATGGTTATCAAAGGCCAGGAAAATTAATGTCATGCTCTGTTTGCTTGTTGATACTTATGTGAAATAAATAGCTGTTCAATAATTATTAGCTTTTGCTTGGAATTAATCAAAAACAAACAAAAAACTCATTTACGTATCAACATTCTGCTGTGAACAGAGAAAAGACATTGTTATTATGGCCTTATAAAAATGATGGACCTGCTTTACAAAATCAGCCACCAGTTTTCAATTATGAGGTGAGGATTGGATTTTCAATATAACTTTCTTGTACTTGATTGACTGTTACATTAGCCGATCCCTGTGCGGATACCATAAAGGTATCTATAAAACGTTAGCATTAAATGAGTGTAGAGAAAGTGGAGGTTTTGCACATATTTTAGTTAATGAGCATACAGTCATGTTTTATGAGTTAGGGACCAAAGAAGCACAAATAGACTGCACACTTATCTTGGTGATTGCAAATAAACTTGTACATTACAACAATATACTTACTAGTTGTGATTTTTTATTTATGTTTTTAGGTTGTTTTTTTGTTTTTTTTGGGGGGGGGGGTGAAATATGCCATTTTAAATGAATGCATTCATCTTAAGAGTAAAAAATTAGTCTGCAAACAATAATGTTTTTCCCTCAGACTGTCTTGTATCGAGCACCCAAAACTCAGGCCATGTGCCAAACATTTTATTTTATTCCTGAGCATTTTAAACAGTGAAACATGGGCATATTGAGAATAAAATTTCCATTCATCAAAAGCCTTGTTGATTTTCAATCAGCTAAAATTTGCGACATAATATTGAACAATCAGCTTGCAGTGTCATATCATATTAAATTAATATTCTGTTGACTGTGTGGAGAACAAATATGTGTTCTGCTTCATTCTGCTTTTAGATCAAGAACATTGGAGAGAATAACACCTGGGAAAATCTCTAAAACTGACTATCATTCATACAAAATTTACAAGCAGTTTAATTCATGATACAGCATAATTTGCCTTTTTCTTTTGCTGTTTGGTGAGAAAACTTTTGAATTGTCTTTGTAAATTGCACAAACAAAATGCAATCGATTGATTTATTTCATCAACTGAAGGGTTAGAAATATTTTTGGCATTTGCAAACATAAATCGACATGGGTCCCCCACAAAGATGTGATCATGACAAGTGATGCCGCTCCCAATTCAGTCGGCGAGTGTTTTCAACTAGACGTAAAAGAAATAAATCAGCATTTTCATTGCGGTGATAAAATTTATTATTTTGTCCTCATGTTCACAGAAAGACGAGTCAGTCTTTTACCAAATGCGTCCGTTGGCAAGCTTTTTATCCCTCTAATTAATCATGGATTAGTTTAGCCTATTGTTACTAGACAACCATGTCGCTCTTTTTGTAAACATGCAACACGGGAAAGGCCCTATCAGGGGGATTAGGGGTGAAGATATAAGGTGGAAATATTGGAATTCTAATATTGCTCGTTTCTTCTCAAATCATAACGTCTGTTGGTATCGATAACGTCTCGAATCGCATACTTATTAATGACATATCTTTTGTGAAAACAGTAATAGGGGTTTGGAAGCAGAGGTAGTTTGAGGATTGACTACCTCTGTTTAGCATAGTACTGAGATTGGAGCCATGAGCACTCCTGATGTAGACAATCCTTGTCATCCCCCCCCCGTCCCCCCAAAAAAGGACAATCAAGAGCCTCTTGTTGAAGTGGGTTTGTGCAGCGGACAAATAATGTCACTTATTATTGGAGGATTGAATTATTTAGACTATGCTAGTCCAAATATATTAGGACTGTCAAGTAGCTATTTTTTTTTTTTGGGGGGGGGGATTGCTCTGATTGGTTCACATAAACAGGGAACCCCCAAACAATGACCACATATTTCCAGTCACATGTGACCGGAACTCTGGCTAGAGCATACTGGCACCTGCGAGGTGGTTTACTGTCCCTATCTGGGACAGTTATTAGTGTCTACTAATTATTGGAGGATTGCTCTGATTGGTTCACGTAAATATAGTATAAAACAGGGAAACACATGTGCTGTGTACAAAATATGGATTTAAAAAAAATAAATAAATAAAAAAAATAAACAAAAAATTAGATGTCCCTGTAAAATATAGGCATTTATATTTGTGTCAATTGCAATAATTTTAATTGACCATTGTTTGATCAAACCAAGAGGAGTCAATCTTGCCATAAATTTTGAGGTCCTTCGGCTGCGAAATTTCTAAGCTCATCTTCAAAAAACTTGGATGTGCCATATATATTGTCATTATCATATCTCAGTTTATTTTATGGTATAACAATATACCTATAATAGCCAGTTTCAAAGCCATCCTCTGAGAAAATCAAATAAATGTTTATCACAGAGCTATATGTTTGTGAAAGATTGCAATTGTCAGCAAAATTGTGACAAATTCTATCAACTTCAGCCATTTATTTTCTTTTAATACTTCATTATGACAACTCGTCTGACATGTCTTTCTTTCCACTCAATTTTGGTAGATTGAGTGAGAAGACCTTGTAGAGAGCAACTGTGACTCATGCTGAACACAAGAATATCCACTGTGATATTGAATGCCCTTTCACTGCCATAACACCTAGCGGATTGATTATTGACAGTAATTGAGCAAAGGTAGGGTGCCAACAAATATAATTTCCGTCAATTAAACCTTGACCTGGAGTGGTCTGCTGTCAGCAAGATTACAGCACATGAGAGCTGATATAGTGAACCATTTTGTTTCAGCAGTCTGTGCCTAGCATTGATATTCATATATGCATGATAAGCATTGATAGGAGACTCATAAATAACATATTTATCCTGACTTATCACTTTTTTCTCACTGAAAGGCCATATTAGCAATATTTTGTTTACTAAGAAACTTGTGAAAATGACAGCTTTGTTTGAAAATATATAAAATTTAAAACAATTGGTTTAACTGAAGTTTACATGCCCCTGATAATGCACAAAGCTTTCATACTTGTTTTAATGTTTTGTATATATTTTTTCTTGTTTACAGTTGTTCATTGTTCTATAGATACACCCACTCATTCTTACAGGGAAAGTTATAGGGGATGTTTGTGTGTTTATATAAGTTTAACTGAAGACCAAAGCTCATGTTGATTCATAATATTTATTACCCTGCATGGGCTATATCAAATTGGTACCCAAGGAAGGAGTTTAGCAGCTGGTTAGCGCTACAAATATCGGAAGTAAATACCACGTGATGTTTGAGGTCATGCGCAATCACATGCGCAGCAACACCAAAATTGGTATTTAAAATGGCAGATCAAAACGCGGAATGAGAAGAAGGTGGGACACGAAAACATTGTGTAAAAGTGATTACACATAAGATGTGGTGGGTTAAGAGATAGAACAGATGTCGGAGCTGGGACCGAGAATGAGCCACAAAAAGAAATCTGGACATTATGATGGGAAAATCGCTGGTTTGTATGACCTTGAAGAAACAATTGGCAGAGGCCACTTTGCAGTTGTCAAACTTGCCAGGCATGTTTTCACCGGCGAAAAAGTGGCTGTCAAAGTCATCGACAAAACCAAGTTAGATGAGGTTTCTAAGGCTCATTTGTTCCAAGAGGTGAGATGCATGAAACTCGTGCAGCACCCCAATGTGGTGCGATTGTACGAGGTGATAGACACCCATACCAAACTTTACCTCATTCTGGAACTGGGAGATGGAGGGGACATGTACGACTACATCATGAAACACGACAAGGGTCTGCAGGAGGAATCTGCAAGGAGATACTTCAAGCAGATTGTGCAGGCGATCCACTACTGTCACAAACTTCACGTTGTGCACAGAGACTTGAAGCCAGAGAATGTTGTCTTCTTTGAAAAGTTGGGCATAGTAAAACTGACAGACTTTGGTTTCAGCAACAAGTTTGTACCAGGAAGCAAGTTAGAGACTTCTTGTGGATCGCTTGCGTACTCAGCGCCGGAGATTCTACTCGGAGACTCCTACGACGCACCTGCTGTCGGTCAGTATTGCACCATACGTTTTAAAACACCTCTGAACATTTTGACGTTATATGTACATTTTTATTTTTTAGACGGAGCATTGAATTTGAAGTATATAACAATGATGTTAAGAGAGTTTAGTAAGTCATTCACCACCGACCTTCTGGTCACTCCGCTCACCAGCGCACAGATATTGCTCAGTATGTATTGCAGCCAGTGACCAAGAGAAAGAAGTTGACGATAGCAACATGCAGTCCAGGTGCTCATTGTACCTGTATGATATTAGGTTATGACGTCATCAAAGGCATTGTCTTTTTAAATAATGCTAGAATGACATCAAACAGAACTAACCGACTTCGAGCTTCTTCTTGAGTCACAGAGTTCATGCTACCCATCTCATGCAGCTCTGGACTGATACAGACCGCTGCAGGTAGTGCAACTTCGGAGTCTTTAGAATAGTTATCTCGTTTTTGCCCTGATAAAATTATAAAACGTCATGATTTTCGTTTGTGCATATTCTTTTAATATACCAAATAACAGGTTTACTGCCAGATATTCTGAAGTGTTAAACCTGCTCAATTACAAGTCAAGTGAATTTTCAGTTTAAACAAATACTTGTTGATATAGTTTGGGCATAGGCAACAATTTATAGCGTTTTTGCATATTTTATAATTTTGGTCAGGTAACTTGACAATCCACAGCCAAATGAATATTATGAAAAGGCCAATTCCTGTCGGTATTTGTTTGAAAAAAATAAATGGCTGAAGTGAAAAAATGGTTCTTTTATATTTTTGAATTGTCGAAAGGTGCATTCAGTTTCAGATTTTTTTTGACATTGCCTGCATTGTATCTTTTGATTTGGTTCTATATCTGTGATTTATCCTGTTTTTAATATGTTAAGTGGTAAGATTGGAGAAAATGTACAAGAAAAAGTCACATGCATTTTCCTCTCCCAGACCAGAGACCCCTTTCCTGCAGAACCAAATAATCTTAAATACTATAATTATGGAAACAGTAATAATATCTGCTAATGCTTTTGTCTTGTTGGCAGGTGTGAAACTGTCCAGATGGTAGTTGTCAATCTGGGAGGCTTATTCGCATAGTGGACACAGTTGCCCAGAGTCAGATTATTGAGAAATTTTATTTTGACATAAATTCATACATTTGAACGAAACCTGATCATAAAAATCTATTCAGTTTTATCAACAGATGTAATCATATTATATTCATATATATTAAATGCATGGCGATATTTGTTCATTCTAAAAAAATATGTGTCCTTTAAGACGTGTTGAAATGTAACCAAATAGAGCAGTTTATGAACATTATTAAATATTGCTTAATAAACTCCATGAGTGAAGCAAGGTTGAAAGTGATGTAAAGCTACAAACATACAGAAAGACACTGTCCATATGCTGTGATGGTTGCTGCTTTTCTTTGTATCAGATCCACAAACTCTAACTTATTGTGAGACATCATGTTGTGGATACACTAAGGAACTCAGATGGGCAGCCTCTATGATCTTTCTCTCTCATTTTTGTCTTAATTTCTCATATTAATCTTTTGGGAATTCTTGATAAATGTAATTTAAAAATTATATCATGCCTCTCCAGTGAATCTTGAAGGAATTTTTTTTCACATTGACTTTCAAAATAAAATAGAATTTAATGCTCTGCACAAACCTTTGTTGAACAAGTTAAACATTGTTTGGTTGCTCTTATGCTCATTATTTTGATAATGATATAATATAATTTACCATGTGAAATAAATATTATTGTTCCTGAGAATTTCTCAGAAAATAATGATGAAAATAATGATGAAAAGAATGATGAATGAAAGTTTACTTTGTCAGATATTGATTTACAAGTTTATGAAACATTCATTGTCACTTTGATAATCTATTCTTCAGATTGGGATCAGTGATATCTAATGCCAATACACAGTACCTGATCAACATACACATACTGTAATCACAGAATTATCCTTCAGGTTGAATTCTGTGGGCTGCACCTTACAAATACTAAACTCTTGTTTTTGTAATTTTTTGAATGGATTTCACAGCACCTTATATTGTCTTTTATTGATCAGTAAGATTAAATCGTAAAAGGGTTGTCCATTTTTTATTTATGTTTCATCAAATGTGGCTGTATATTTATATACTGTGTTTATTTAATAGTTGAAAATACAGTATGCAACTTAAGCCAGAGGACAAATAATCTGCTGAGATCAGTAAGATTTAAATGTTATATAATGTGTGTTTGGAACAAGGAGTGAAATGATCAATGACAGTTTGAACACAGGCCAAGTTGCAGTATTAGTATCTACGCGCCAGATAAGTGCAGCTTGTTTAAAAACTTATTATCACAATAAAACAATTAACATATTTATTAAGTATGACATGTGTCATAAAATCAGGGCAGCCTGCCAAACTCTTGCCTAAAGTTGTCAAATACATCTAATTATGGTACTTGAAGGTAACTTGGAATACCTCTTAGAAATCGCCCTGTTTGTTTGGTGTACATTTGTCCTTCCTTCTGTCTGCTCTAATGCATCTTAGAAATTTATATCATGAAAATCATGAGCAATTCATTTCAAGATCTATTTTTTGCCAAACAGTCATGACCGACCTCATCTTAAAGGGGATGGACACTAACTAAAAAAATTAACAATTACATTTCCAAAAATTAACATTCCAAATTTATGTTATATCAGGGACATATGAGGGATAACCCTTTGATCTTTTGGGTTGCTAGACAACTGTGAGTAAGTAAGGCAGTGATCAGATCCCTCTCTTATTACTTGATACACAACACAATATAGTCTCTTTAATGTTGCAATCTTTACTCAATACAGCTGATTATAAACTATAAGCTACCATGTCCCAACTGGAAGATCCACTGACCTACTTTTGAACCATTAGTGGTGAAAACAGCCTCTCACTGAGCTGCTACTCCGTGGACTGTTTGTTGTTGTTCTGTATTCAGGCCACTTGGTGGAGGGTGTGTGTGTGGGGATGGGGCTCAATCTTTAACTGTGTCAATAAATTAGGTCAGACAGCAAAGTGCAGGTGCACTTAACATAATGCAACATAGTACAAAAGCTAAGGCATTAGGTCAGATACCAACATTTAAATATAGCAAGTGCAATTTATATAGTATTAGGGAATCTAGATTGTATTCTGCAATTTGGCCCGTGAAATTGATCCCAGATGGTTGACATCAGAATCTGTCAAAAGTATGGATATAATGTCCACTCCACCACAAACAGGAAACTTCTGTGAAAATATGTATGAGATCCTAATTTTTATGACTCAATATCTTCCGAGTATATTTGAGAGATTAATTTTGATTGGATAAAAACATGACCGAATACAGTCAGGAAGAGTCATTATGTGACCATATTGTGTCACGTATAAGGTTGCGTGACAGAAAAATGTCACATAATAACAGTGTAAGACCATATTTGGTCGTATGTGACCGAGTAATATATGTTTGTTTGGACCTTATTATGGGGATGACAACTCTTTATCCAAAATGACCTTGTCACATTTATTACCCTTAACTAACCCTATCATGATAATTGGCTGAAAAGAGGTCCTTATTATGAGGAAAACATCTCCTGCTCACTTACTCTTATGACATATCATTCATCATATTTATTTATATTCAATTGTAAGGAAATTTAATTAGTCATGTTTAAAAAACAATCAATTGCACCATACAAACATGACAATAGGGATATGGTTTTGCTGGATATTACTCATTTTGCTTATGCCAAAAAACACCCATTTAGATTTGCTCATAAAAATTATTTTGGTGATACCACACTTTCATGCAGTATGCAGTGATGTTGCTGACATTTTTTGCATGACGAGATGGGTGTTTAGTTTGATTACAGGCAGCAGACAGATAGGGTTAAAGGCTTTATTATATAGCATTAGGCTTGGGCCTGCATTGAATGATGTTGGTGAGGCTGTGCTGGTCATTATTCATGATTCCGCTTATATGGCCACAAAAACTCAATTAAGGTTTTGCTGCAAAGCACAAAGACAAAATAACATGGTTTCCTGCAGTGCAAATGAAGGAAATGCCAGTCCAAAAAACAACGCCCAGGCACTTTGAGATTATTAAAAGGATATTGGGATGAGTTAGCCTTAGACTGGTTAAACAAATCTGGTGGGTTCAGGCTGTTGAATAGGGGAAAAGATGCTTTCAAGGATCCTATCCAAACCACCCAAATACACAAAAATTTGACTCATTATTATAGTGACCAGTTAGAATTATTATTACTGACCAACTACTAGTAACCAGTCCTTATTATTACAGGGGGGGTAGGACGTGGCTTAGTTGGTAAGGTGTCCGTCTCCCATGCTAAAGGTCTGGGGTTTGAATCCTGGCTGGGAAAAGTACTTTGGTCTACATGGTTAAGAAAGGTGGATATCTGCTACTTAGTTGTTTCCTATTCCAGCCAGTTTTCCATGACTGGTTATCAAATGCTGTTGTTTGTTATATGTCTATGACAATTCAAAAGAAAGACACCAAGTTACTCTCTGAAAGCTGCAAGGCATTGTGTGTAGGTGGTAGGCTCTATCTGATCTGTTATAGCCCAAACAGTGTTGAAAAGGTTGTTAATATAAACAAATCAAATTATTATTCCTAACCCATTATTGATTGTGTTATTGAGGCTTCCTGGAAGGTCAGTTTTAGTTACTTCTTGGAACATAACTGATATCATTAAAAGAATTGTCAAAATTCCAATTCCAGTAAACACGATAAGGTTCAGGAATGGGAAGGACCATTAAATATCGAGGGTAATGGTTACTTTTAGTTACTTCTTGGAACGTATCTGATATCATTATAAGAATTGTCAAAATTCCAATTCCAATAAACATAATAAGGTTCAGGAATGGGAAGGATCATTAAATATCAAGGGTAATGGAGGGGAAATTAGTAAAAATATTGCTAATAGGGCCTGTCAGTGAGACAAAAAGTGTGTGAGGAATAATGCTCTGAATGGGAGAACAACATTTTTGTCCCTAATGGTACACTTTTATTTTTGTCTTCACAAATGAAAATGATATAAATTCAATGACAGAAATGAATTAGCAGAGCGTGGCAAACAGCTAAAAACTGGCAATTCTGGCAAATGATTTTGATTACTTTGTGATAGCAATGAAGTCATTGTTTACAAACACAATAAGAGACCAAGACTGATCAATATTTGTACACATCCATATACATACAAAAACATGTTGTATTCGTTTATAACATGTAATAGCATTTTATTACATCCATACAATCTGGAATGATAAGGACAAGGAAAGCTTCTGATGAGAGTTTCTGATAAGTCTCATAGAATATCTTAAAGGTTTCCAGTCTTGAATGAATACTAAGGAACAGCTTCTGAATCTACCAGTTAAAATAGGCTAAATACAGATCTATGACACAATTTTGTCTTGTTTCTCATTGAAAACAACATACAGGAAGTGTGTGACTATGTACAAACAAACAGGCATGTTTCACAACCCATCTATCTCATCAATCAGAACCATAGCCCTAATCTCGAAATGGTCACATACAAGCATGAGTATATAAGTTCACATAGGTCACCGCTTCACACCATTTTGGTCATGCTCAGCTGTTGGGTGGTCAACTGTGTTTGACACAATACACAAACGTTCATTTCACGATGACAATAGATGACAAATAAGAGTTTTTTTTTATCCAAATGCTTATGTAACTAACACATATATGACGTTTTTTGCCATTAATTTAGCCGTATCCATTGGAGATGAGAATTTACAGGTGCAAGTATGCGGTAGGGACAGCCTGTCATTTCTGTGGTGATTAGTGTACAAATCATTGTCACATTTGTCCTGTTTTTGTTGAGTAACATACAACATGTGTGGGCTATTCACATTATTAACACAATGGATGTCTTAATTAACATGATAAAAGGAATATCACATGGATTGTCATATTGACGGAAACATATAATGTGCTTCTGTTATGCCAATTAAAGATACCAGAGTTTCGCACCCATGCTTCATTAATCTGGTCCTACATATGCATGATGATATGCAGTCACACAGGGACGTAGCGTGACCATATTGTGCCATGCTTAAGGTGTGCATAATTCAAATGTAGTCATGTCACAGTTAATGAACTTTAACACTGTGACCTTATTTGGTCTCAATTTTACATGATGAATGCTTGGTCGAGATTGTGCCAAAGAATATTATTTCTATGGTTCTATTAAATTCTGTATTAAATACAGAGAATCTCTTCATCAGACTTTGGCCCAAATATATAGCACCAAAAGTGTTAATTGGCAGATTCTTGGACCGATAAACAATATTGATGTAATAAGGTATTAACAAATAGGACATCATGTCATTGTGACCTCAGTGGAAATGAAGAAAATATATTCCGCCTTGTGTGAATGCCACAAGGAAGCTGTCAAGGATCAGGACAGTGGGAGAAGCTAGGGCCGTCAAGATTTCTCATCAGGTGCGTGGGTGGGCGGAATGATGAAAATGCAAAATGTCAAACGCTTTTATGAAATATAAACCTGTAAGCAGGAGATAATCAATTTGACATTTTAACATTATCAGCAGTACACACGCTTTGTGCCACATTTATGCAATTTGTTTGGAGCTCAGCTCGGCTCAGCGATAATTCTCTTTTCGAAACTGTAACTGATTTAATCGTAGATCTATGAGATAAGAACAGTCTCCCGGTGTGCTAAATTATAAACCGGAATGTTGAGGCCAAAGAAAAACAAAAAAAATCCATTATTCCAGTAACATGACGAAAAGATAGTAGGGGTAGTTTTAAAAATAATATTTTTATATATTGAATTTTTTTGGTGTACTTGATATGAATTCAATTTTGGAGACAAAACATTGAAAAATAAGTGTGATATAAATATAAAATATAAAAGACTTTTTTATGGCACAAGTTATATGACAGGTGGAGACGTAATATTTTAAGTTTGTATTTATCACGAGTAGAATTTTACTGATTTATTCAAACTTGTCTTTTCATGATAAGATATCAGTGAAAAGCATGATATGAAGTTGTTTTACTACAACTGGAATTGCGACTCATTTACGGAGACAGAGGGTCATGTGGTTAACAATGGCAGGAAGAATGTTGTCTGATCTGTTGTCTGATCTGTCTTTGAAGTTCCACAAGATGAAAAATGACTATCACATCTCCGTTTTAGGCTAAAATCATTAAAATTTCAAGCAGGTAATAGTCGAAGAAGATGTTTATTATCCCAGTGAGTCAAAAAAAAGGTTTGGGTTTGCAAATTTTTATATAAAGTTGGTTGGTAATAGGAAGCAAGTAATTTTTTTTGTTAGGCCTAATGACCAGCATGGTTAAGTTCTGTTATATATATGAATAGTTAGTCTGTGGGAGGCTTACATGCTTAGTAAATAGATCAACTAAATTGTTATTATTTCATTGCACTTGATCAAAGATGCTAGTGACCTCTTTGGTGACTGGCCACAGGCCGTGGCGCAGTTGGTCAGAGCGCAAGCTGATTAGCACCAGTTCCTCTGTGGTGATCCAAAGGTCGTGTGTTCGATCCCCAGTCATGCGAGATTGAGCTCATGCTACAATTTCACATATGAGCTGAGGCCCGTGCCTAAAGGGTTAACCCGTTCTCCTTGTTAATCAGTGACCGGGTGGGTTGTCATGTCAAGGACCTGCGACATGACAATTCAGTGAGGCAGCACTATATCTGCTACAAGTAGGTCTCATCATGAAGTAACTGCAATAATGTTGAAAGTGATGTAAAACCCCAAACAAACTAACAAACAAACAAAATCGTTGTTGTCTTATTGTGAGCTGGTTGAGGTCATGATCATGCTCAACTGTATGATGCCTCAGGTATTGGCCAATCAAACAGTCAGTGTATCTATTTGGTCACACAGGGCCGTTACATGACCATTTGTTGCTATGCACAAGATCAACATGACCAAATAATCTGATTAAGATTAACATGACCAAATAATGCCACTTATCTGCTGTGAGTGACTACTGACCAGATGAAGTCATGGTGACGCACAAATTTGGTCATGTTTGTGAGACAACCATGACCAAACAGTCCTCTGCCCACTTACATTGTCACACATGACCAAACAGTTTCTTTTCATGGACTGTCAAACCATAAGTATCCCCAGGTGATGTATCCACGAATTCCATGACTTTTATCACGTGTTTACCAGTGTTCACATTGCAGATTTTATCATGCATCATTTGAGCATTGATTTTATTGATTTTATGAAAATGTCATGTTTTGAGACAGTTAATCATATCCCATCACTTTGTTAGACACAATAATCAGATATTTACTTACTCATCATTTGAAAACCAACATAAACACTTGAAAGGATCAGAAAAAAATAACAGGATAAGTGACATATTTAGAGTTGGATTGAGTTATGCTGATGTAGCTAACTATGGCCGCTGCTGTATAAAATTTCCTTTTTATTTTGTCCTTTCAATCTTTCAAAATAACATTTTTATCCTCACTTAAACTCACATTATTCCTCACTTTTTTCTCACTGAAAGGCCATAATAGCAATATTTTTTTTAAACTAAGAAACTTATCAAAATGACAGTCTGCTGACGTGAGCTTTATTTGTACCTGATAAGTAGTGAGGCACAACGATCATAACATAAAAATGTGTTGATATTGCAATGCTGAGTCAACAAAAACCTTTCTTGTGACCTGTTCTCCTCGAACCTGTTTAATGTAAGTGTGACTGAGCGCGGTGACTAGTGTTAGGAAGATGTTGTCGCAGGGTTTTGAAAAGCATCATTCACCTGAAAACAACTCTGAAAAAAAACCAACTTATAAATGAGAAGCAGTCTTATAAATGAGAAGCAGTCTTATAAATGAGAATCAGTCTTATAAATGAGAAGCTGTCTTATAAATGAGAAGCAGTCTTATAAATGAGAAGCAGTCTTATAAATGAGAAGCAGTCGTATAAATGAGAAGCAGTCTTATAAATGAGAAGCAATCGTTTACCAGAAAGTTTACATAGGTCGGGCAAGGTTTATGATGAAGATGCTTACATCTCAAAGAATCTGCTCCTAATTGCTGCAAGTAAACGAACTGAAAGAGCCAAATGTCTGTTTGATCAGTGTATAAATGTGATCAGATGTGGTCACACAGGTTCCAGGTATGACTATATATAGAGCTCTATGCTGGAGAGACTCGTGATAAGATGGAACCACACAACAAATTACTATTTGTACCTAATAGCTTAGTGCGACCTTATTGGTCATGTTTTGTGACCTTATTGGTCATGTTTTGTGACCTTATCGGTCATGTTGTGTGACCTTATCGGTCATGTTGTGTGACCCTATTGGTCATGTTTTATGACCTTATTAGTCATGTTGTGTGACCTTTTTGGTCATGTTTTGTAACCTTATTGGTCATGTTGTGTGACCCTATTGGTCATGTTTTGTGCTCTTATGAGTCATGTCCTGGCATGAACATATAGTAGTTTGTCTCTGACTGGTACATGACGTAGTACTTGTCCTCGACACACCTGGCCTTTGTTCTGCCGCATAATTACAGTGTAAATCTTGTGTAATTGATGCCTGATCTCCTGGGTGCAGCTGCCTCAGATGAATGCAGATCACAAACTAGTCTGGCTTTGATATGGTGGTAAATCAAGCTCAGGAGTCCACAGGAGTAGCTCAGGAGGCCACAGGAGAAGCTCAGGAGTCCACAGGAGTAGCTCAGGAGCCCATAGGAGTAGCTCAGGAGCCCACAGGAGTAGCCCAGGAGCCCATAGGAGTAGCTCAGGAGCCCATAGGAGTAGCTCAGGAGCCCATAGGAGTAGTTCAGGATGCCACAGGAGTAGTTCAGGATGCCACAGGAGTAGCTCAGGAGAAGCTCAGGAGCCCACAGGAGTAACTCAGGAGTAGCTCAGGAGCCCACAGGAGTAGTTCAGGAGAAGCTCAGGAGTAGCTCAGGAGTAGCTCGGGAGCCCATAGGAATAGCTCAGTAGCCCATAGGAGTAGCTTAGTAGCCCATAGGAGTAGCTCAGGAGCCCACAGGAGTAGTTCAGGATGCCACAGGAGTAGTTCAGGAGTAGCTCAGGAGCCCATAGGAGTAGTTCAGGAGCCCACAGGAGTAGTTCAGGATGCCACAGGAGTAGTTCAGGAGAAGCTCAGGAGCCCACAGGAGTAACTTAGGAGTAGCGCAGGAGCCCATAGGAGTAGCTCAGGAGTAATTAAAGGGCCTAAAGTAGTTCATGAGGAACTAAGGAACCCATAGGAGTAGCTCAAAATTTCAAAAACAAGAATTTTTTCCATAGAATGATGGTTATGTCCATTTTTAATAGACTATTTCCTTTATTTAGAGAAACAAAATGAGTACTAATTTGCTTTGTGGGTTCATTTATTAAATATATAATTCCTGATATATAATATATTTAGACTGCCATTCATAATAATTGAGATTAAATTCTAATTGCTGTGCAGTTCTTACTCAGGCTGTACCAGTCATAATAATGGAGTAGAGATTTGTATAATGATGTTGACCTCTGGACAACCTTCAATACAACATCATTATAAATCTCTACTCCATTATTTTTATATTTCTATTTCCTTAATCTTGTCTCCAACATCTGTGTGTCTGTTTTGAGATGTTTTAGTGGTTAACTTACAAGAAATTCAAATTTGGCTCAAAAGTTTGACTGCCACACAAACTGTTGACATTTAACCTGTAGATTTTGCCAGAATACAAAAATCAGTGCCATATTATTGCACCATGTATATCTCAATCTCTAATACACAAGTTATTTTCAAAGTTATTGTTGGCAAAGTATAATAATTTCCCCTGTCCAGCCACATAAAAACATGGAAACCATTTTGCTCAGGCTTTTATATATGTCATTCAGTCCATAATTATTGCTTCAAAGATATTTCAGACATATATCCATTAAAGATCTGTCAAGATCACCATTTAATACCATTTATGCTTCCAACTACTTGCTGTCTTCAGAGAAGGAGAGAAATGTGTGATCCTAAAGTACTCAAGAGAATTTCATTTATGGATGCATAAATTATTCACAGATTTGACTGAAATTGTATACAGTCATGAACAATTGGGATAGCCCTCATTTTTGTAATGAAATAATGAAATTTTGTAATGAAGTAATTTTGCAATGTCCAGGCATGGCCTAATCAATGTTTTGACACAGACTGGCCAGCTGACGCAAGCGGCCTCACATGCCGGGAATATTGATGACAAATATGTCCCCCACAGCATAAGACGGCACTCTGGCCCACTGCATGATTTTATGATATATTAGCCGTGATCAATACAGAAATAAAGTTTTATAGCCGCCGCACTTCACAAGTTGCAAGCAAGGTTTGGACAATTAATTGCTGTGGTTTGCAGGTCAATATCTGTCATATCACACAACAGTGCTTCTGTTGCCAAAATAAATCCCCTCCGTGACAAGCTGTAATTGACACAGTGATTTTAATTTCATTATTTCATTAATTACCATGCCAGACCCTTGATTTAAGGGTCTGCACTGCCAAATGATACGAATATTTAATACCATGTCAAAAATGACTTGATCCTCAATGAAAGACTATTTATTTCAATTGCACTCGAAAATGATTACGATGTTAATTTCAGAATGTTACAAACTTGCATGTTTCACAAGAATATGACAAGGCAATTAAAATTCTGAGAGCTTAGTTATTTTAAGACACCAACCACCATCTGTAAAGTTCACAAGATTTATTAGGTAAGATGTTGACACAGTTTCAGAGGCCTGTAGAAAATTACCTGAAGCCATGCAACAAACATGCTTGAGGTGACAGTGTGAGAGGAAAGTTTGTAGGGTCACCTTTTAGCTGTAGCTGGCAAGGTTAATCAGTTGCTGCCAAACATATATTTGGTCATGCATAAAGGTGACCATATAATGTCATATATCACCATGGCATGGCATTAGCTGGCAACACTTAGCTGTTGTACAGAATTATTTGTTTTTGAATTCCTTCTGTGTCACCATGTGGTCATTTTTCTCGATAAGTAAATAAATGTTTTAGCAGTGACAATTTACTCGTGGCTTAAAATTATATAATTCTTTTGAGAACATGTTGTACCCTGGATTTCTTTAGTTTAAGTTATGACAAGTTTGTGCTTGACCAAAGTCACATTTCAATGTTGAAAGGAGTTCCTAAATCTGGCCTTTGTGTTTTAAAAGAAGTAAAAGTGTGATTGTTATTTTTCAGTAAAATGCCACTTTAAGTTAATCCATTTTGCTTTTAGGGTTTCATTTTGTGGCTCATTTGCATATACTGGGAAGTTGCTCTATTATTGCCCTGCACATCCCTGTATCTTGAGGATGACTCAAACCATGAGGTCCAGTGCCCTTATCCAACCACATCAGATGATTCCTGACCTCTTTCTCTTAGAGACTCTTGTCTCTGATAAGTTTATTCATTTCAGGTGTCTGCTAACCTGTAAGTTTTTGCGACTGGCTGGTGTCATTTTCTCAGGTCAGAGATGCTGATGTTATTTGATATGATAGGTTGTGAAGTCAAAAATTCTGATGTTATTATATTGTGTGACAGGTCCTGAGGTCAGAGGTGCTGATGTCATTATATTGTGTGACAGGTCTTGACAGATTCTGAGTTCAGAGATGCTGATGTCATTTGCTGTGACAGATTCTGAGTTCAGAGATGTTAATGTCATTTGCTGTGACAGATTCTGAGTTCAGAGATGCTGATGTCATTTGCTGTGACAGATTCTGAGTTCAGAGATGCTGATGTCATTTGCTGTGACAGATTCTGAGTTCAGAGATACTGATGTCATTTGCTGTGACAAGTTCTGAGGTCAGAGATGCTGATGTCATTTGGTGTGACAGGCTCTGAGGTCAGGCTCTGAGATGCTGATCAATGTTAGTTTGGGGTGACAGGTTCTGAGGTCAGAGATACTGATGTCATTTGCTGTGACAAGTTCTGAGGTCAGAGATGCTGATGTCATTTGGTGTGACAGGCTCTGAGGTCAGGCTCTGAGATGCTGATCAATGTTAGTTTGGGGTGACAGGTTCTGAAGTCAGAGATACTGATGTCATTTGCTGTGACAAGTTCTGAGGTCAGAGATGCTGATGTCATTTGCTGTGACAAGTTCTGAGGTCAGAGATGCTGATGTCTTTTTCTGTGACAGATTCTGAGGTCAGTTTGCAATGTGACAGTGAGTGAGATCAGAGTTTGTATATGAGGCCAATGCGGTCACACCATTCCCGTCTCATGCTTCCTCCAAGCTGTGATTGCCTTCATTTCAGCAAGCTTATCAACCCTGACCTGCCTAAGATGCTACCTGCAGACAAGTGTTTTCACCGTTGAGTTTGGTATTAGGGGGATCTCTCCAGTCATGAAGCCGGTGCAGAAAGAA
Organism: Amphiduros pacificus; assembly: GCA_949316495.1. Taxonomy (NCBI): domain Eukaryota; kingdom Metazoa; phylum Annelida; class Polychaeta; order Phyllodocida; family Hesionidae; genus Amphiduros; species Amphiduros pacificus. The sequence goes on along the minus strand of OX439001.1, from coordinate 9,167,711 downwards.
TCTCAAGGTTGGCAATTGACTTGGGAATTAGATTTGGTATGTCTGTGAAGCTGCGGTGGGTATCAGAGGCTGTGGCTAGCTTTCATTGGGGAGGTCACGTGGGGTCTGCGGATGAAAGTCATCATAGACATGCACAGGATATCTAAAAACGGAGCGCCAAAGTCACTTTTTATACAGACATTGACAAAAAACATTTCTTATTTACCTAACATTTGGAAAATATTTCAGTTTGATGACATGAAAAATATGTTTACTTCTCTTCAAATCTATGACCGGTTGGTGTTTGTCAGTCACAGAATATGAATTTCAGCATTTCTATGTGTGTGAATGTATTGGCCTTCATGTGCCATTTAAGCAGCTCTATGAGTGAGTGCCACTCATGTATACAGCCTTATGAGTGCTGCTCCTGTCAAGTCCACATGCTGCCCGGAGCCTGGCCATGTTCCTCCCTGGGTGATGACACAAGGTGGGGAAGGGAAAGGGCTGCTTTGGCAATATATCCCCTCACCTGTGGCAGTCGTGTGATAGGGTCAGCTTTTTTGGCAAAATTTTGCCATGCTCATTGGCACTGTTGTGGCAGTGTGAGTGAGTCTATTTTGGCAATAAATCACCGGCCCTATGATGGCAGTCATGGTGAGTGAGTTTGGCATTATATCACTGGCCCTATGATGGCAGTGTGAGTGAATCTATTTTGGCAATATATCACTGGACCTATGATGGCAGTGTGAGTGAGTCTATTTTGGCAATACATCACTGGTCCCGAGGTGGCAGTGTGAGTGAGTCTATTTTGGCAATACATCACTGGCGGTGGCAGTATGAGTGGGCAATATATGAGTTTGGTTGTGGCAAGTGTTGTGTATACAGGTGTAGGGGTGAGAGGGATTCATTCATCATCAAGTAGGAGGTGACAAGTGTGAGTGAGTCTATTTTGGCAATACATCACCGGCCCCGAGGTGGCATTGTGAGTGAGTCTATTTTGGCAATACATCACCAGCCCCGAGGTGGCATTGTGAGTGAGTCTATTTTGGCAAAACATCACTGGCCCTGAGGTTGCAGTGTGAGTGAGTCTATTTTGGCAATATATCACTGGCCCTGAGGTTGCAGTGTGAGTGAGTCTATTTTGGCAATATATCACTGGTCTCGAGGTGGCAGTGTGAGTGAGTCTATTTGGGCAATACATCACTGGCCCCGAGGTTGCAGTGTGAGTGAGTCTATTTTGGCAATATATCACTGGTCCCGAGGTGGCAGTGTGAGTGAGTCTATTTGGGCAATACATCACTGGCCCCGAGGTTGCAGTGTGAGTGAGTCTATTTTGGCAATATATCACTGGTCCCGAGGTGGCAGTGTGAGTGAGTCTATTTGGGCAATACATCACTGGCCCCGAGGTTGCAGTGTGAGTGAGTCTATTTTGGCAATATATCACTGGCCCCGAGGTTGCAGTGTGAGTGAGTCTATCACTGGCCCCGAGGTTGCAGTGTGAGTGAGTCTATTTTGGCAATATATCACTGGTCCCGAGATGGCAGTGTGAGTGAGTCTATTTTGGCAATACATCACTGGTCCCGAGATGGCAGTGTGAGTGAGTCTATTTTGGCAATACATCACTGGTGGTGGCAGTGTGAGTGAGTCTATTTGGGCAATATATCACTGGCCCCGAGGTTGCAGTGTAAGTGAGTCTATTTTGGCAATACATCACTGGCGGTGGCAGTATGAGTGGGCAATATATGAGTTTGGTTGTGGCAAGTGTTGTGTATACAGGTGTAGGGGTGAGAGGGATTCATTCATCATCAAGTACTCAAACACAACAATCTCCCTTAACCCACAGCTCCCATAATAAAGATGTACAAATAAATGCTGCTCCGGCCTATCTTGGGTGGTTTATAAATCTGGGTATGTTATAAGTCCATAAGGTCATTCATGTATAAGTTTAGGTTATTCAAAGTCTGATTCCTGTTTTGAGTGATCACAAAATAGCTATGGATAAAGGACAATACCTGGTCAAAAGTGTCATGATAAGTCAACACTTTTTCATTTGTTAAAATTTGGTATCAGGCAAAATGGTAAAGCTCAATGTCATGCAAAAAGGTCACATCAAATCTCATGCAAAAATGAAGATCACTTTATCAATGTTAATAATTAAACTTGCCATATATAAATATGCAGAGGTATTCAAAGAGGTGTGAACAGAATTACAAGCAAATTAAAAAAAAATAATAATAACATATCTTGCCAGTGATTATAGAAAATATCATTTTGATTAGTTGAGACAGTAAATGACTGGAAATGTCTCGGATTTATTTTCTCTGAAAAGTTAGGATATAACAACCAGAATTGCAACATATTTACTGAGATGCAGTGATCATGACGGCGCAAAGATTTCCGCAATATGAATTGTATACTTCGTCTCTTATTACGCCTCAACTTAAAGCTAAAATTGTTAAACTTTCATGCAGGTAAAAGTCAAGGAAGATGTTTATTATTCAGGAGAGTCAAATAAACTTTAAGTAAAGCAGGATAATGGCATAGATTCAGTCGGAAATCAGAAACAAGTTTTTTTTTTTAGCCTAATGCCAATCCCTTGTTGTACGGGGCTACTTTTTTAGCATGTGGTGGAAAATGATACATAAAATGCATAAAGCTTCCATGAAGGTTGTGATGCTGGCTATTCTAAACCACAAATTCTGTTTATCAACATAGAATGAGTTTGCTCCACATGCCATCCCAGTAGCATGCACAGTGATAGTTCACAATGCAGAATTGGGAGGGGCTCAATGTTTATATTTATCTATATATGTTTATATTTACTGAGTCAATTATAACTGATTATTTCTGAGTCAGTTTTGTTGGATATGTGGCACACTAGCTGATAGTCTGTACAGTGCAGTCTTGGAGTCTTGTAGCTATTAACATTGGGGTATCAAAGCTCAGGTAGGGTTTGGCCCAGATTTTGCTGCCCGGGTTTCCATTGGCACCTGCCATCACTGCTGTATCCATTACACATGTGAAGAAAGAAGACCCAGTTAGCCCCGAGAGCGAGAGGCGAGCCCCGCCGAGCCCCGTGTATCATGATGCCTTCATGCCCCGCCATTTGCTTGTATCTGATGTCTTGCAGTTGGTGAGCGGATTGTTTACTGGCCGCAGTATGGCATAAGCTTACCAGTAAGTATAGCAGTGGTTCCCCTTGTCTTGTGTTCATGCAGTGCATACATACATAAGCCAAACCTCATGAATGGCAAATGCATCTGTGATGGCAGCTTAATAGAGCAATAATTGGGTGTCCTTTATTTTTATCGGTGATTGTATATCTTATTGGTCTCGCTAAAAGGGCACCAAATAGGGCCATTTCTGAGACATGAGATATTTTGCTTCATTGGTTTGATAGAAACCCAAGGTTCTTCAATCCTTTTGCAAGTGGATTTGAAAATCTGGTAACCAGTATTTGCTTGGATTGGCTTTGGCAGGCAAGGAGCTTATATTAAACTCATCATCATTGCAAGACCATTACTCGGTTCTGTCAAACATCAATATAGTCATGCATAAACATAACCAGATAATACAGATATTAGGTCATATGATCACCAGTGTGTAACCCTATTTGGTAAATGCTCAGCTGATGCATGACTCCAGCAGGTTGTGGCATCTGCCTATATGACCTTGTTAAGTTTATAAACATCTATTTTGAACATGTTAAGATATGATCCAATAAGTAATATCTGGCCTCATTCGTTCAGTTAATTTATCAGAGCTGAGTATATTGTTTTGTTGCAGCTGTGTGTGCCTATTTTTGTATTTGTACAGAAATAAATGATTATTGACAATAACTGGTATTAAATACACAGAACAGCAGAATATATAACATGATGTATATCTTGTAGCTGGGCAGTGAGAAGGTAGGCTCCTCCAGAGGGGAGAGTTCATGTTGAGCTCAGAACGAGTGGGTAAGCTGGGTGGTGCTGATGGAGTGTGTAGAATGGTGTCAGGCAGTCTATATCAGGAAAGGAAACCTTCACAATGTTGTCAAATTGGCACTTCTCTGGTTGCTCTCAACTGACTCCAAATGCTTACAAAAACACCACAGTATTCCCCATGTGAACATGCACTGATGGGTTCGCCAAGTACTGCCACCAGAGGGCATGCATGGCCAGAGTCTGCATCATGGATGGTCATCCAGGGGGTATGGTCAAGGTGATATGATGATAAACTCCAGGTGGTGACACATTAATGAGATGTTACAATCATGCTGATAGGTTGTGCACTGTATAACCCAGTGAGGGGAAACATTGATCATGTTAATAGGGCTTACAGGTGACACAGTAATAGGGTGTAGAGGGAGGTGCCACTGGTAGGGTGGAGAGGGACGTGCCACTGGTAGGATAGAGAGGTACGTGCCACTGGTAGGGTGTACAGGGACGTGTCACTGGTAGGGTGTACAGGGACGTGTCACTGGTAGGGTAGAGAGGGATGTGCCACTGGTAGGGTGTACAGGGACGTACCACTGGTAGGGTAGAGAGGGTCGTGCCACTTGTAGGGTGTAGAGGGACGTGCCACTGGTAGGGTGAAGAGTGACACTGGTAGGGTAAGGTACAGGGAGCAGACACATTGATAGGGTGTTCATGGATCAATAAGGCATGGATGTTAAATTTACTCCAATGTGGTCAAGAGGACGTTTCCTATTAATGTACTCCATGGAAATGTGCTAATAATGTTTGTTTGGTCAGACCAATTTGCCATTTACTTATTCATGCCATATGTACATAATGTACATGGATGGATCTGCCTTTCTCTGTAAGCAAGGTTTTCCGGTGTCTGTGACTGAGATGTATCCAGTATATGTACTAAATATGCTGTACTGCAGGAGATAAGCAATGGTTATAATGATTATAGGGTGTGCCAATCCCCTGCTATGTATACTGTTTTGTTAGATGTTTTCAAGTGTAGGTGGATGGTGAGAGGTGATGGGGTGCTATTTTCAGCCTGGGCCAGGAAGCTTGCCATGCTAACAGGTTAGACATGGAGCTTGATCAGTCTAAGCCTCCACTCATGTCGTAATTTCAATGCCTGTTACACCCTGATACCAGCCTAGCTGTCCTGTCTATCAAACGAAGGTGTTGACTGGTACACACATGACACAATGATGACTGGTACCCATGTGATGGTTCTGTTTATTATGAGGTGGTTTAGACTGGTTCTCATGTGACAGTATTAACTGGTACCCGCATGACAATGTTGATGGGTATCAGAATCCCAGATAGACATATATCTCAATATGTTCCTGCTGGTACAATCGTGGTATTCCTGTCTGTCAAAAGGTGCTGTAGACTGGCACCCACATGCATCATTGACTCGTTACCAGTTGACTCTCTTCTCAATCAGAAATTAATGTCGAGACTGGATTGGGGTTGCTGGCATTTTCGACCATTTTCCTGTTCAACCGTGGCTTGTTTGATAGTGGAAAAGAATTCTGTCCCCCAGTCTGACTGTTTGAATAATTTGAGACATTTTTACATGGTTCTCTTGTGAACATTTACCATGGCACCATGACTTAGTATGAGCCAAACATCTGATTTCTTTCGAATTTTGACAAAATAAGATTGTTCATGGGCATTTGATCACATCTACAGGTGACCAAATATGTGTTTGTCTAGAGCTGTTGCTAAAGAATAATGATTACATAGTGAACCAGTCTCCCTTTTCCTTTTCTGTAACTAAATAGGTAAAATTGTGAGCAATTAAGCCTCAGTGGAGTTATATCTTGGGGATATTTGAGGCCCATGTAATATGCATTAGCGGTGGTAAGCCAGCTGACACTGCACACCTAACAGACTCGCCTTGACAGAGCGCACACCAAGCTCACAAATTGAATCTGCTGTGTCAGTGGTTATTATATGGTTTTAGGCAAGGCGGGAGTCTACTGCATCAAACTGCACAATTAACTCTACTTTATCTCCGGGAAATGTTAAGCTTCATTTGGTAAAATGGAAATTTGAGATCAGATATGTTATAATATGTATGGGTAATACCAGCAGTAGAATTTCCCTGAATGAAAATTTCACACTTGGTCATCGTGGAAGTATATTTGGCCAAGCTCCACTATGATATAACATGATTATTTAAGTAATGGTCTTGCATGACTACATTGGTCATGTTTATGCCAAAAAGAAGTTAGAGGTCAGTCGTGGTTATGTTTATGGGAATGATAAACATGTTTTTAAGAATCGTAAAGCTTGCAGGAAGTAATTGACAATTTTATGCAGCAATTCTCACTGCTTGAGTTTCAACAGTTGTGATCTATCAGGTATCTCGCATCATGCACAATGCATGCTGGGATAATTTTGCAGATGTGACAGCTGATGACTATGATAACTACCATTCTGTATGCTTAAGGTGCAGTGGCCCATACCGATGGATCAAGGGTGGGCCATTTGCAGTGGCCCATACTGATGGATTGAGGCAGATGTGGGCCATATTCAGTGGCCCATACTGATGGATTGAGGCAGATGTGGGCCATATTCAGTGGCCCATACTGATGGATTGAGGCAGATGTGGGCCATTTACAGTGGCCCATACTGATGGTTTAAGGCAGATGTGGGCCATTTGCAGTGACCCATACTGATGGATTGAGGCAGATGTGGGCCATATGCAGTGGCCCATACTGGTCTGTGCCCAGTGTATAGCACAGTGTTTTTAGAGCAATGGGCCTGTGCCTTACTTGGTTAAAAGGCTCGATGGTCGACCTATAATGGCCAATGTTGCTGAAAGGATCATAAAAAACACAATTTCACAATTATATTTTATAAACTGATCAAAATAAAATGCTACTACTATAAGCCAAGCAACAAAGTTCCCCCATGCATGGCAATTTTTTACACACCAGGTGGCAGCATGGCCCACTCAAGCAGTGACAATTCACAAGGTTAAGCCATAGCACAGTTGGCTCCATTGTGCAGTCCAACAAAAGTGTTGTACTTAATAACTTAATATTGAATGAAATTGATTTTAGGATAGATTTTGCATTTGAAATATTAAACAGGGATCTGGACTTGGTGTGTTGTATAAGAAAAAGCTCTTGGAACTCTGGAAAGTGAACCTAATTAAAGACAAAAATCTAACATTTTGAATCACATATATCTCAGCCCAGGGTAATATCTAGTACAATACAGCATTCAGCACAATCAATTCATTATTGACATGTCATTCTAGATAATGAGCATATTTAACCCAGATAAAATCTGTTAAATACCTGTAATGGCCCATAAACCTAAGTTATTAGCTCATAAGGGTTAGGTTGTACATATCAACATGCTAGTGATAAATACATGTTTGATCCAAATTTTTAAACTTGAATAAAAAAGGGGATGGCAATCTAGAGCGGGAAGTGTAGAATGAAGAGTATAGTAGGCATGTTTTATTAGAGGGAATATGGTGCATAGAGATGTACAGAATGCAAATGAAATTTATCCCAGCATCAGGCAACCACCAAATTTAATCTGCTCTGAAGTTTGTTTTTATTGAATGTGGTGGTCTTCTGCTGATAAATTAATGAGTTCTGTGTGAGAAAGCAGACAGAGAGGAACATATCTGAGTGGTGGCCTAATACATGGGACACACCACCTACATCTATATACCATATCTGAAGCAGTGGTGGCCTGACACATGGGACACACCACCTACATGTATATACCATAGCTGAAGTAGTGGTGGCCTAATACATGGGACACACCACCTACATGTATATACCATATCTGAAGCAGTGGTGGCCTAACACATGGGACACACCACCTACATGTATATACCATAGCTGAGGCAGTGGTGGCCTAACACACGGGACACACCACCTACATGTATATACCATAGCTGAAGTAGTGGTGGCCTAATACATGGGACACACCACCTACATGTATATACCATATCTGAAGCAGTGGTGGCCTAACACATGGGACACACCACCTACATGTATATACCATAGCTGAGGCAGTGGTGGCCTAATACATGGGACACACCACCTACATGTATATACCATAGCTGAGGCAGTGGTGGCCTAATACATGGGACACACCACCTACATGTATATACCATATCTGAAGCAGTGGTGGCCTAACACATGGGACACACCACCTACATCTATATACCATAGCTGAGGCAGTGGTGGCCTAACACACGGGACACACCACCTACATGTATATACCATAGCATTACATATAGTACAGTGTTGTCTTGTCATGTTGGCCTTTAATCGATGTAACGGCTAGAGTTTAAAATATGTTGCCTTTTCATCACAGTTTACATGTGGGAGTCTCCATACACACTGGTATCTGTGCTTTAAGTTGTATTAGAGTGTTGTCTCAGGCACTTCTTTAAACACAGTACTTACTTTACATGTATGTCATTCTTTAAAGAAATTGGAAATTTTGGAGTATTGTTTTGAACCAAGTATAGTATATCTGCATATGTTTGCAGTCTTGGTTTAAACCCTATATTTAATCATGCAGATATTTGGAGCCTATTTAGAACCAAATGTGTTGTAGTTGTGCTGATATTGAGAGCCTTATTTTGAATCATATGTTTTAGCCATGTAGATGTTTGATATATTTATACACTTGCAGATCTATGTTTTGGAACCTTGTTTTGAGCTATATTTGTTGTGTTCTTGCAGGTGTTTGGAGCCTTGTTTTGAGCTTTATTTGTTGTGTTCTTGCAGGTGTTTGGAGCCTTGTTTTGAGCTATATTTGTTGTTTACTTGCAGATGTCTGGAGCGTTGTTTTGAGCTATATTTGTTGTATACTTGCAGATGTTTGGAGCCTGGGCGTGATCCTGTTCATGCTGGTATGTGGGGATCCTCCTTTCCAGGAAGCAAACGACAGTGAAACTCTCACAATGATCATGGACTGTAAATACAACCTACCACCGCACATATCAAACGACTGTCGAAGGTAAGTAAATTATGGAGGCTTAGAGTGAAAAGAGTATTCCTTGAAATTCTCTCCAGCCTCAGTTTTGTTGCCCAAAAATGGTCTCATCAGAAAAGAAAATAATAGAGCAGATCAGAATTTGCAATATCAGCCCAGTCTTTCAGATAGACCACATGTTCATGTGAATATTCTCACTTTTTGAAGTAATTTTGATGTCTTGAATTCAAACACCAATTTCAGATGCCTATGCCACCATTTTTATTTTCTTGGATGCGTGCACAAAATTTTGATTGGTCGAGACATGCAATGTTATCATTTTTTCAGCCAATCAGATCATTTTTTGTATAAATTTTTGTCAGGATCTGCGAAGACTCACAGAGAAGTACAAAAATGTCCATAGCTGAAAAAAAAATTGTTCTTTGGAAAACTGTTAATATTTTGAAATTAATGAATGACATGTTTGACATCTTATAGTAGAAAACGTGAAAATGGTGTTTTAATTGTTGAAATAATGACTAAAAAATAAATGATTAGATTTTTAGAGAACAGACTTTTCTGTTTGCAATTTTTGGAACACTTCCAATATGTAATTCTGAATGAAAAAAAATGATAATCTTACGAAATTCCATTTCAGAGACTCCAGTATACTGTAGAAAATATGAAATCATACATGTATAACAGATAACCAACACGTTTGTTTTGTTGCAGTTTAATAGGCCAGATGTTAGTGCGTGAGCCGGCAGGCCGTGCCACGCTGGAGGACATCATGAACCATCAGTGGGTGACGCAGGGCGAGGTCGCACCCATCCCCCTCATGCCCCTCATCTCTCGCGAACACATCTCTGACGACGACAACATCCACATTGTCCAGAAAATGGTTGATGGACATATCGCAGCCAAAGAAGAAATTCTTCAGTATGTAATATACAGTTCTTATTATTCAACTATTTTAAACTGATAGATTAAATTATTTTTTAAATTCTTTTGTGCAGTTTTTTGACAAATGTCAGCAAATGAAAATCAAGAGTATAATGAAAGTTAGTGCCAAATTCAATATGAAACATGCTTTTGGTTGGCCAAAATTATCTTTTGTTCAAGTCTACCCTGAAAAAAGGATTTAAATGATCATTTATGAAGCAATTTGAGGCATTTCTACAAAATGTTCACAAATATTACAAAAAGGCAACGATCAGCATAGCTCCAAGGCCATTGGTCTGTGTTTTATGACTTTTAATTAATTTCAGTCAACATTTGTCATTACTGAATTTATATGCTCAAAATGTAATGCTTCATATATACATCATTGATAAAAATCATATTACATCTGTTTTGATAATTTTAGTTATACTGTTCGATGGAATTTTTGTAGATCTCTGGAGCTTGATGCCTATGACCACATCACAGCGACGTATTATCTGCTGGCGGAGAGACGTCTTAAAAAGCACCACGAGATTATGGCCATGCACGCCGCAGGAATCCGACCTCATTCCTCTGACAAGGCTAATCTGGCACCCCTGGCCCTGTCTCCACGGTAAGCACAGCCCACTAGGTACCCAGCCTGCCACCCCTGGCCCTGTCATCACAGTGAGCACAGCCCACTTGGTACCCAGCCTGGCACCCCTGGCACTGTCATCACAGTGAGCACAGCCCACTAGGTACCCAGCCTGCCACCCCTGGCCCTGTCTCCACGGTAACTTAGCACAGCCCACTAGGTACCCAGCCTGCCACCCCTGGCCCTGTCATCACAGTGAGCACAGCCCACTTGGTACCCAGCCTGGCACCCCTGGCACTGTCATCACAGTGAGCACAGCCCACTTGGTACCCAGCCTGGCACCCCTGGCCCTGTCATCACAGTGAGCACAGCCCACTTGGTACCCAGCCTGGCACCCCTGGCACTGTCATCACAGTGAGCACAGCCCACTAAGTACCCAGCCTGGCACCCCTGGCACTGTCATCACAGTGAGCACAGCCCACTTGGTACCCAGCCTGGCACCCCTGGCCCTGTCATCACAGTGAGCACAGCCCACTAGGTACCCAGCCTGCCACCCCTCGCCCTGTCTCCACGGTAAGTACAGCCCACTAGGTACCCAGCCTGCCACCCCTGGCCCTGTCTCCACGGTAAGCACAGCCCACTAGGTACCCAGCCTGCCACCCCTGGCCCTGTCGTCACAGTGAGCACAGCCCACTAGGTACCCAGCCTGCCACCCCTGGCCCTGTCGTCACAGTGAGCACAGCCCACTTGGTACCCAGCCTGGCACCCCTGGCCCTGTCTCCACGGTAAGCACAGCCCACTAGGTACCCAGCCTGGCACCCCTGGCCCTGTCATCACAGTGAGCACAGACCACTAGGTACCCAGCCTGCCACCCCTCCCCCTGTCGTCACAGTGCGCACAGACCACTAGGTACCCAGCCTGCCACCCCTGGCACTGTCATCACAGTGAGCACAGCCCACTTGGTACCCAGCCTGGCACCCCTGGCCCTGTCATCACAGTGAGCAAAGCCCACTTGGTACCCAGCCTGGCACCCCTGGCCCTGTCATCACAGTGAGCACAGCCCACTAGGTACCCAGCCTGGCACCCCTGGCCCTGTCTCCACGGTAAGTACAGCCCACTTGGTACCCAGCCTGCCACCCCTGGCCCTGTCGTCACAGTGAGCATGGCCCACTAGGTACCCAGCCTGCCACCCCTGGCCCTGTCGTCACAGTGAGCACAGCCCACTAGGTACCCAGCCTGCCACCCCTGGCCCTGTCATCACAGTGAGCACATCCCACTAGGTATCCAGCCTGCCACCCCTGGCCCTGTCTCCACGGTAAGTACAGCCCACTAGGTACCCAGCCTGGCACCCCTGGTCCTGTCATCACAGTGAGCACAGCCCACTAGGTACCCAGCCTGCCACCCCTGGCACTGTCATCACAGTGAGCACAGCCCACTTGGTACCCAGCCTGGCACCCCTGGCCCTGTCATCACAGTGAGCACAGCCCACTTGGTACCCAGCCTGGCACCCCTGGCCCTGTCATCACAGTGAGCACAGCCCACCAGGTACCCAGCCTGGCACCCCTGGCCCTGTCATCACAGTGAGCACAGCCCACTAGGTACCCAGCCTGGCACCCCTGGTCCTGTCATCACAGTGAGCACAGCCCACTAGGTACCCAGCCTGCCACCCCTGGCACTGTCATCACAGTGAGCACAGCCCACTTGGTACCCAGCCTGGCACCCCTGGCCCTGTCATCACAGTGAGCACAGCCCACTTGGTACCCAGCCTGGCACCCCTGGCACTGTCATCACAGTGAGCACAGCCCACTTGGTACCCAGCCTGGCACCCCTGGCCCTGTCATCACAGTGAGCACAGCCCACTTGGTACCCAGCCTGGCACCCCTGGCACTGTCATCACAGTGAGCACAGCCCACTAAGTACCCAGCCTGGCACCCCTGGCACTGTCATCACAGTGAGCACAGCCCACTTGGTACCCAGCCTGGCACCCCTGGCCCTGTCATCACAGTGAGCACAGCCCACTAGGTACCCAGCCTGCCACCCCTCGCCCTGTCTCCACGGTAAGTACAGCCCACTAGGTACCCAGCCTGCCACCCCTGGCCCTGTCTCCACGGTAAGCACAGCCCACTAGGTACCCAGCCTGCCACCCCTGGCCCTGTCGTCACAGTGAGCACAGCCCACTAGGTACCCAGCCTGCCACCCCTGGCCCTGTCGTCACAGTGAGCACAGCCCACTTGGTACCCAGCCTGGCACCCCTGGCCCTGTCTCCACGGTAAGCACAGCCCACTAGGTACCCAGCCTGGCACCCCTGGCCCTGTCATCACAGTGAGCACAGACCACTAGGTACCCAGCCTGCCACCCCTCGCCCTGTCGTCACAGTGCGCACAGACCACTAGGTACCCAGCCTGCCACCCCTGGCACTGTCATCACAGTGAGCACAGCCCACTTGGTACCCAGCCTGGCACCCCTGGCCCTGTCATCACAGTGAGCAAAGCCCACTTGGTACCCAGCCTGGCACCCCTGGCCCTGTCATCACAGTGAGCACAGCCCACTAGGTACCCAGCCTGGCACCCCTGGCCCTGTCTCCACGGTAAGTACAGCCCACTTGGTACCCAGCCTGCCACCCCTGGCCCTGTCGTCACAGTGAGCATGGCCCACTAGGTACCCAGCCTGCCACCCCTGGCCCTGTCGTCACAGTGAGCACAGCCCACTAGGTACCCAGCCTGCCACCCCTGGCCCTGTCATCACAGTGAGCACATCCCACTAGGTATCCAGCCTGCCACCCCTGGCCCTGTCTCCACGGTAAGCACAGCCCACTAGGTACCCAGCCTGCCACCCCTGGCCCTGTCGTCACAGTGCGCACAGACCACTAGGTACCCAGCCTGCCACCCCTGGCACTGTCATCACAGTGAGCACAGCCCACTTGGTACCCAGCCTGGCACCCCTGGCCCTGTCATCACAGTGAGCAAAGCCCACTTGGTACCCAGCCTGGCACCCCTGGCCCTGTCATCACAGTGAGCACAGCCCACTAGGTACCCAGCCTGGCACCCCTGGCCCTGTCTCCACGGTAAGTACAGCCCACTTGGTACCCAGCCTGCCACCCCTGGCCCTGTCGTCACAGTGAGCATGGCCCACTAGGTACCCAGCCTGCCACCCCTGGCCCTGTCGTCACAGTGAGCACAGCCCACTAGGTACCCAGCCTGCCACCCCTGGCCCTGTCATCACAGTGAGCACATCCCACTAGGTATCCAGCCTGCCACCCCTGGCCCTGTCTCCACGGTAAGTACAGCCCACTAGGTACCCAGCCTGGCACCCCTGGTCCTGTCATCACAGTGAGCACAGCCCACTAGGTACCCAGCCTGCCACCCCTGGCACTGTCATCACAGTGAGCACAGCCCACTTGGTACCCAGCCTGGCACCCCTGGCCCTGTCATCACAGTGAGCACAGCCCACTTGGTACCCAGCCTGGCACCCCTGGCCCTGTCATCACAGTGAGCACAGCCCACCAGGTACCCAGCCTGGCACCCCTGGCCCTGTCATCACAGTGAGCACAGCCCACTAGGTACCCAGCCTGGCACCCCTGGTCCTGTCATCACAGTGAGCACAGCCCACTAGGTACCCAGCCTGCCACCCCTGGCACTGTCATCACAGTGAGCACAGCCCACTTGGTACCCAGCCTGGCACCCCTGGCCCTGTCATCACAGTGAGCACAGCCCACTTGGTACCCAGCCTGGCACCCCTGGCACTGTCATCACAGTGAGCACAGCCCACTTGGTACCCAGCCTGGCACCCCTGGCCCTGTCATCACAGTGAGCACAGCCCACTTGGTACCCAGCCTGGCACCCCTGGCACTGTCATCACAGTGAGCACAGCCCACTAAGTACCCAGCCTGGCACCCCTGGCACTGTCATCACAGTGAGCACAGCCCACTTGGTACCCAGCCTGGCACCCCTGGCCCTGTCATCACAGTGAGCACAGCCCACTAGGTACCCAGCCTGCCACCCCTCGCCCTGTCTCCACGGTAAGTACAGCCCACTAGGTACCCAGCCTGCCACCCCTGGCCCTGTCTCCACGGTAAGCACAGCCCACTAGGTACCCAGCCTGCCACCCCTGGCCCTGTCGTCACAGTGAGCACAGCCCACTAGGTACCCAGCCTGCCACCCCTGGCCCTGTCGTCACAGTGAGCACAGCCCACTTGGTACCCAGCCTGGCACCCCTGGCCCTGTCTCCACGGTAAGCACAGCCCACTAGGTACCCAGCCTGGCACCCCTGGCCCTGTCATCACAGTGAGCACAGACCACTAGGTACCCAGCCTGCCACCCCTCGCCCTGTCGTCACAGTGCGCACAGACCACTAGGTACCCAGCCTGCCACCCCTGGCACTGTCATCACAGTGAGCACAGCCCACTTGGTACCCAGCCTGGCACCCCTGGCCCTGTCATCACAGTGAGCAAAGCCCACTTGGTACCCAGCCTGGCACCCCTGGCCCTGTCATCACAGTGAGCACAGCCCACTAGGTACCCAGCCTGGCACCCCTGGCCCTGTCTCCACGGTAAGTACAGCCCACTTGGTACCCAGCCTGCCACCCCTGGCCCTGTCGTCACAGTGAGCATGGCCCACTAGGTACCCAGCCTGCCACCCCTGGCCCTGTCGTCACAGTGAGCACAGCCCACTAGGTACCCAGCCTGCCACCCCTGGCCCTGTCATCACAGTGAGCACATCCCACTAGGTATCCAGCCTGCCACCCCTGGCCCTGTCTCCACGGTAAGTACAGCCCACTAGGTACCCAGCCTGGCACCCCTGGTCCTGTCATCACAGTGAGCACAGCCCACTAGGTACCCAGCCTGCCACCCCTGGCACTGTCATCACAGTGAGCACAGCCCACTTGGTACCCAGCCTGGCACCCCTGGCCCTGTCATCACAGTGAGCACAGCCCACTTGGTACCCAGCCTGGCACCCCTGGCCCTGTCATCACAGTGAGCACAGCCCACCAGGTACCCAGCCTGGCACCCCTGGCCCTGTCATCACAGTGAGCACAGCCCACTAGGTACCCAGCCTGGCACCCCTGGTCCTGTCATCACAGTGAGCACAGCCCACTAGGTACCCAGCCTGCCACCCCTGGCACTGTCATCACAGTGAGCACAGCCCACTTGGTACCCAGCCTGGCACCCCTGGCCCTGTCATCACAGTGAGCACAGCTCACTTGGTACCCAGCCTGGCACCCCTGGCCCTGTCATCACAGTGAGCACAGCCCAACAGGTACCTAGCCTGGCACCCCTGGCCCTGTCTCCACGGTAAGCATAGCCCATTAGGTACCCAGCCTGGCACCCCTGGTCCAGTCATCACAGTGAGCACAGCCCACTAGGTATCCAGCCTGCCACCCCTGGCCCTGTCGTCACAGTGAGCACAGCCCACTAGGTACCCAGCCTGCCACCCCTGGCCCTGTCTCCACGGTAAGCACAGCCCACTTGGTACCCAGCCTGCCACCCCTGGCCCTGTCGTCACAGTGAGCATGGCCCACTAGGTACCCAGCCTGCCACCCCTGGCCCTGTCATCACAGTGAGCATAGCCCAATAGGTACCCAGCCTGGCACCCCTGGCCCTGTCATTACAGTGAGCACAGCCCACTAAGTGCACAGCCTGGCACCCCTTGCCCTGTTCACCTGTCTCCCATACTCTGCAGGACCTGCTGAATTTTAATTCCACACAAAGCCAAATTTATATCCTACCTTTTGCTACATGTACACCATTTTACAAAAGTTGTACCCCCTACCTTGCAATCTCCTTCTCCGAATCTATATGCCTTATATGTCTCTCACACGTGTCAAAATGTCCAACCAATAGACCTCCTCACAGACAAATTAGAGATCCTCTGTGCTAACCATAATTTACAATTTTAACAAGTAGGAATGATATATTTTTGATTGTAGGATATGAATGTTTAGAGCCTGCTACTTGGCATGCTCAGTGAGAAGTACTGGGCTGTGCCAGTGTAAAACTGGGGTAAACAATTGCTCTAAAAATTTGATTTCTGAAATGCACCTTAAATAGCTGAGAATGAGAAAAAATAATTGTGAAGTGTTTTTCAGCGACAGCCATATCAGGTTGACCATTGAGCAAGCTGTGCCAGTGTAAAAGTAACATTGGCAGAGGTGGGATTCAAACCCAGCACCTCCCACCCTCCACTTCTATAACCAAGCAAGGCACAGATTCATTGCTCTACCAACCGTGCTAGTGAAGCTGGCTCAAAGAATATGAAATATGTCCTCAACTCAATCATATAGATAAATTTTAGATCTTCAACCGATTCCATTTCCCCAGAGCAAATGATATTTGATATTGAGCTTAGTCTGGAGATATTGTATTGAGTTATTCAGTAAATGCAATAATTATTTGAGAATTGAAAGTAGAGTAAATTGTGTGGTTTGGATAGCATCATTGGTTGGACATGGTGAGATGGAAATTTAAAGCTGATATATTATTGCATCTGTATTGTGGTAAAATGTTATATTCATCTTGTGTTAAACCTGAAGGTTTGCATATTAATGCATAGAGATAGATATGGTAATGCATAGAATGTATGCAGCAATGCGATACAGGCTGGCCCGGGGAGCTAAGAATAACATTCTCTGACAAATAGGTTCAATCCCACTAACAGTTTTATATGGCATATGAAACCGGCAAATCCTTGTATGTCCATGAAAATCTCAATATTCTCAGAATGCAATATGATCGCTTTGGCAGCAGGTGAAATTTATCACCTTTAATGCATATTAACAGAGATGTCTGGAGTCTTTTCAAAATAATTTTTATGTCCCGTCAAAGATTTCTGATATTCAAATGAATTTCATGCTCTGTTAATGTAGACATATGAGTTTCATAGGATTGTTACAGGGCATGACATTGATGTTGTCAGTAACATATAATAAGCGATATGTTTGATGTTCTGATTGACGAAACATAGGCCAGTTACAGTATGTGACATTGATCTTAAGGGTGACTTGCAATTAGCAAAGTATTTGATATTGTGATTGAAGCTCCATAGGCTAGTTACAGTATGTGACATTGATCTTAAGGGTGACTTGCAATTAGCAATGTGTTTGATATCGTGATCGAAGCACCATAGACTAGTTACAGTATGTCACATTGATCTTTAGGGTGACATGCAATTAGTAATGTGTTTGATATCTTGATCAATGCACCATAGGCTAGTTACAGTATGTGACATTGATCGTTAGGGTGACTTGCAATTAGCAATGTGTTTGATGTCATGGTCAAAGCACCATAGGCTAATTACAGTATGTGACATTGATCTTAAAGGTGACTTGCAATGAGCAATGTATTTGATATTCTGATTGAAGCTCCATAGGCTAGCTACAGTATGTGACATTGATCTTAAGGGTGACTTGCAATTTGCAATGTGTTTGATATCGTGATCGAAGCACCATAGGCTAGTTACAGTATGTGACATTGATCGTTAGGGTGACTTGCAATTAGCAATGTGTTTGATGTCATGGTCAAAGCACCATAGGCTAGTTACAGTATGTGACATTGATCTTAAAGGTGACTTGCAATTAGCAATGTATTTGATATCGTGATCGAAGCACCATAGGCTAGTTACAGTATGTGACATTGATCTTTAGGGTGACATACAATTAGTAATGTGTTTGATAACTTGATCAATGCACCATAGGCTAGTTACAGTATGTGACATTGATCTTTAGGGTGACATGCAATTAGTAATGTGTTTGATATCTTGATCAATGCACCATAGGCTAGTTACAGTATGTGACATTGATCTTTAGGGTGACATGCAATTAGCAATGTGTTTGATGTCATGGTCAAAGCACCATAGGCTAGTTACAGTATGTGACATTGATCTTGTGGTGACCATTTCTCTTCTTTGTGTCCCATTTGCAAGCTCAGAATTAATTGCAAATTCACTTTTTTTATGTCGCCCAGTGTTGTAGATATTTAACCAAATAAAGTGGATTAAGACGTGAATTTAAAAGAAATTAGGCAAGTGGTTTATTAGTTCACTTGTCTAATTTCTTAATATGTTGATTCACAACTCTTAATATGTTAATACACAAAATAAAATTGTTACCCAACACTTAATATGTTGATACACACAAAAAAATGTGCTGGCAATAATATTCATTTTGAAATGAATGCACCAGCCAAGAGATCAAACTATGCAGGTTGGAACTGGCAGCCAGCTGGTAATGTTGGAAACTGGTGTAGGCACCACTGGCAGGATTATCATAACAGGCTTGATAACTAGGATTCTACCTGACTTGTCAAGGTTAAACATATGATTCAGGAATTTCTCATATCAATGCCTCAGTCACATTTGCGCCAGGCACTGACCGGGAAGTCCGGGCAGTTTATCAGTGACTATCAGACACAAGCTGTAGCTGTGGTGACATTTACACTAGGGTACCGCACAGCAACTGCAAGATTAAATGACACAGACGTCTTTTGGATATTCTAAAGAAATCTGAAACATTAAAAAATCCTACTTTCACAGTATGATGCTATCAGTAGCCTTAAGATAATCTTATGATATAGACTCTGATGAGAGTCTGATGGGAGCACTTTGAGATGATTTTTGGTTAGAAGACATCATGGAAATACTGGCAACTTTTATGTTGCAGCTAATGTCCTGATCACCCATACTTCTTAATTTACCTCATTGTGGCAGATAATCGCCTGGTGTCCTGAGGACTCCCTGGCTTGCCAGCTGATGTTGGCAAAATAACCCATTGGCTGGGCACCTTCACTGAAATCGGCACAAATGTGACTGGCTTGCTCAGAGTTAGCTTATATATGCAGGGTAACCTGTGTGGGAGGTACTGTGTGGGAGGTTATGCTGTGGGGGAGGTTATCCTGTGGGGAGGTCATCCTGTGTGGGAGGTCATCCTGTGTGGGAGGTTATCCTGTGGGGGAGGTTATCCTGTGGGGGAGGTCATCCTGTGTGGGAGGTTATCCTGTTGGGGAGGTACTGTGTGGGAGGTCATCCTGTGTGGGAGGTCATCCTGTGGGGGAGGTGGTCCTGTGTGGGAGGTCATCCTATCTGGGAGGTGTGGGAGGTCATCCTATCTGGGAGGTACAGGGGGAGTACCCTGGTTTGAAGTCTAGCCTGTCTGTGACAATGGGAACCTATACCTGTTGATTGTTCATCTGTCAGAAGAGTTACTTCAGAATTGCGCTGATGTCAGCAATATTTATGCCCCATAGTTATTAAGTGGCAGGCAGACACCGTATTAGTGAATGAAACATGACACTTGTCCTCCACACTGCCACCTCTCAATGGCAGGCCATATTGGGGCATGAAATGCCAACAATGCCAGCAGATCACATGCAATAACAAGAATCAAGTGTGTTTGAGAAAGCAATGTGTTCTGTAGCATTGTCTCCTTGTTTGTTCAGCAGATGTTTTCTGGAGTATTTCGTTTGAAAGCCTAGTCGATAGATTGAGTGTTGAGTTACTTGAGATAGAGATTTCTGTTCTGCTTACGTGAGGAGTGCTTGGAATATAATGCTAGGGACAGGAAGACTGGTTATTTTTGGAAATATAACTCTTGAGATGCACATGAAGCAGTTTGGCATAGATATACAAATTGAATTAAGTAGCCAGTCACAAAAATTTTTTCTCAAGATGACAGTTCAGACTATCTGTATTACAGCATAGCAGAATAGATTATCTGGATTACAGCATAGCAGAATAGATTATCTGTATTACATTATAGCAGAATAGATTATCTGTAATACATCATAGCAGAATAGATTATCTGGATTACAGCATAGCAGAATAGATTATCTGTATTACATCATAGCAGAATAGATTATCTGCATTACATCATAGCAGAATAGATTATCTGCATTACATCATAGCAGAATAGATTATCTGGATTACAGCATAGCAGAATAGATTATCTGGATTACAGCATAGCAGAATAGATTATCTGTATTACATTATAGCAGAATAGATTATCTGTAATACATCATAGCAGAATAGATTATCTGGATTACAGCATAGCAGAATAGATTATCTGTATTACATCATAGCAGAATAGATTATCTGCATTACATCATAGCAGAATAGATTATCTGGATTACAGCATAGCAGAATAGATTATCTGCATTACATCATAGCAGAATAGATTATCTGGATTACAGCATAGCAGAATAGATTATCTGGATTACAGCATAGCAGAATGAATTATCTGCATTACATCATAGCAGAATGAATTATCTGCATTACATCATAGCAGAATAGATTATCTGCATTACATCATAGCAGAATAGATTATCTGTATTACATCATAGCAGAATGAATTATCTGCATTACATCATAGCAGAATGAATTATCTGCATTACATCATAGCAGAATGAATTATCTGCATTACATCATAGCAGAATGAATTATCTGCATTACATCATAGCAGAATGAATTATCTGCATTACATCATAGCAGAATGAATTATCTGCATTACATCATAGCAGAATGAATTATCTGCATTACAGCATAGCAGAATGAATTATCTGTATTACATCATAGCAGAAAAGATTATCTATTACAGCATAGCAGAATAGATTATCTGCATTACATCATAGCAGAATAGATTATCTACTACATCATAGAAGAATAGATTATCTGCATTACATCATAGCATAATAGATTATCTGCATTACATCATAGCAGAATAGATTATCTGTATTACATCATAGCAGAATGAATTATCTGCATTACATCATAGCAGAATGAATTATCTGCATTACATCATATCAGAATGAATTATCTGCATTACATCATAGCAGAATGAATTATCTGCATTACATCATAGCAGAATGAATTATCTGCATTACATCATAGCAGAATGAATTATCTGCATTACAGCATAGCAGAATGAATTATCTGTATTACATCATAGCATAATAGATTATCTATTACAGCATAGCAGAATAGATTATCTGCATTACATCATAGCAGAATAGATTATCTACTACATCATAGAAGAATAGATTATCTGCATTACATCATAGCATAATAGATTATCTGCATTACATCATAGCAGAATAGATTATCTGTATTACATCATAGCAGAATGAATTATCTGTATTACATCATAGCAGAATGAATTATCTGTATTACATCATAGCAGAATAGATTATCTGCATTACATCATAGCAGAATAGATTATCTGCATTACATCATAGCAGAATAGTTTATCTGCATTACATCATAGTGAATAGCAGAATAGATTATCTGCATTACATCATAGCAGAATAGATTATCTATTACATCATAGCAGAATAGATTATCTGTATTACATCATAGCAGAATGAATTATCTAGAATAGGAGACTTCGTTTTGGTCTGAAATAATGGGACAGCTTGCAATCTCTGTTTGCAGTTTAATTAAAACTCAATGTTTACATGTTTGAAAATCACAATTTACTGCTAATCTTCCAAAAACTTTCTGTTTATCCTTACAACATCCCCAAATGTCAGAATGCTTAATGTGTAGCATGCAGATTTGATGACAGCATCTTTTTTCTTCTCTTCCTCCCAACATTGGATAGATAGGAAGACAGGAATAGGATAAACACTATGATGCTACCCTAATACTACTTTCAATTCTCAAAACATTCAAGTAATGTAATTGTTTTCTATATGAGACTAAGTGATGTGTGAACCTGTGTGGTCCCAGACTGCACTGTTAGTTGATCCTGTTCTTGTCACAAATGTGTCTTTTATCTCTCCCCCGAGATTGATTTTACTTTATTCCACAAGATATCCAGAGATTACTCGATGTATGAACAACAAAAACATGGCACCCAAATGATGTCATAAATGCTAGTTCCATATAAGGTAACACAGATCTTTACCATACCTGTCTTTATTAGTAATGTATTATGAAGATAAAATGCCAAGATTTCATTCAATAAGGTGATTTTTTTCATACCTATGTTTTTCATGTTGTAACTAGTGAATAAATATTATGGGTATATATTTGTGAGGGAATATATAGTTTAGACCAGATCTCACTTAATATGTGGTTTAGTGAGACCAGATTGTTGTCACCTTACGGAGATATTCTAGGCCACTGATATCTTTTTCCACTTTTTTTCCAGAAAGTGGGAGGTTTGATAAAAAATTAATATCAACGCTGGTGGTTTTTATCCCATCCAATTTGTGTATGGACTACATCTCTGCTTGCCTGCTGACCTTTCAGTTCAAAGAAGGTTCTGCTACCTCTTATGGCATACAAGATAAAATGCTGCCACCCAAGCAAATTGATATGGTGTTAAAAGCAGACATTACTGGGTGTTAATCTATCAAGTGAACTGTTGATAGAATGGACGACACCATATGGCCTGACACATTGCTCAGGTGTGTGCAAAACAAATAGAAAGCTGTTTGTCACTCAATAATTCGGTTAAAACCACATATAGAGGAAGCTGTCTGTCATTCCATTCGCAGGTTATAACTACATACAGAGGGGCTGTCTGTCACTCCATATCTAGGTTAAAAACACATAGAGGAAGATGTATGTCACTCCATATCTAGGTTAAAAACACATAGAGGAAGATGTATGTCACTCCATATTTAGGTTAAAAACACATAGAGGAAGCTGTATGTCACTCCATATCTAGGTTAAAAACACATAGAGGAAGCTGTATGTCACTCCATATCTAGGTTAAAAACACATAGAGGAAGCTGTCTGGCACTTGATTCCTGGGTTATATAGAGTAAGCATGTCTGGGTGTGAACCACACTTAGAGGAAGCTGTCTGTTATTCCATGTCTGGGTTTAAATCACACAGGCAAGAAGCTGTCAGTTACCAATGACTGGACATAGACCACACATACAAGTCGCTGTCTGTCACTGAATGTGTATTGCGAGGTTATTAACAGATGGTCCCCATTCATTCTGCCTTTTCCTATCTGTGGGTTTCATCTTTTTGAGCATTCTCCCAGATATTCTGAAAGAAAAATGCTTATTGAATCAGTTTGATCTGAACCAATCCTATGTGAATCCAATGAAACTAGTCTGGTAGTTTTACATCATACAGAACAAAGAAGGACCCAACAATATCTGCTTCATTCCTAGCCATTATACTTCCAATCCTATGTGATAATTGATTATAAATAATATGTGAAACAATGCGGCGTGAGACTGACACACCTTGCTGTCTGGTGTCAGAATCAGTCCTGTTGTATTCTGCAGTAACTGAAACCTGCGAGTCATGTTCAGTAGGATTCCTAACTGGAAATAGAAATGATTATTGTCTCGTCAATATGGAAGTTTTGTGAGTTTGTAATTATATTTGCTGCATTGAGAACACAGCAAAGCGTGATGTCTGTACATCAGTATAATCGTGCACTTTGATTTGTCCATATTAATGCCATTTATGTCTTTCTCTGTTTTATTCTTCCTTTCTTGGAAGTTTAATTTTAGGTTGTGATAGAAGAATGATTAGGTTTGTTTATGAGCGATTAAATTTGACATAATGTAGTTTTACAGAATAACAATTTCCATGATTGACAGATCTACCATAAATATAATTAGCTACTTATTTAATAGTTGACTAATCCGCTACGATCCATGCAAAACATGTCTGTTTGGCTCATTGGACTGCTTGGAAAATGTCTCCACTGAGTGTAAATATCCCAGAGATATGGTTTCTTTAAATTTGTTCAGGTAATACCTCAGTAGTTGTTTACAGAAAGGAGTTTTTCTTTTTAATGTTTTTTGATATAAAATTAATCATTTCTTGCTGTCTTTCCTTAACTAGGAGCAGTGGCAAACAGAAACTGGTGGACGGGGTGTTGTTCACCTGCACGTGTGATGACCCCAGTGATAACTGCCCATGGTAATTAATGCCTAATGACACCATCGTTAGCATGATCGCCACATAACTTTACCGATGCACTTGTTAATCCGGCTTGTATTAACTTATTTATATCTATGTTCTGTCACAAAATATTTGCATTGCATTGACTATTGTGATGTTTAGTATTTTTGATAAAATGTAATATGTTTCATATTATATTAATGTGTTTAGCATTATTTTACTCAATATATTTAATGTCTTTTTGGCCATTGTTGGGTAGTCACCATATTGACCATTGGCAGGAATATAGTCATCATATTGACCATTGGCAGGCAGATAGTCACCATATTGACCATTGGCAGGTAGGTAGTCACCATATTGACCATTGGCAGGTAGATAGTCACCATATTGACCATTGGCAGGTATATAGTCACCATATTGGCCATTGGCAGGTAGATAGTCACCATATTGGCCATTGGCAGGTAGATAGTCACCATATTGACCATTGGCAGGTTGGTAGTCACCATATTGACCATTGGCAGGTAGATAGTCACCATATTGGCCATTGGCAGGTAGATAGTCACCATATTGACCATTGGTAGGTAGATAGTCACCATATTGACCATTGTGAGGTAGATAGTCACCATATTGACCATTGGCAGGTAGATAGTCACCATATTGACCATTGGCAGGTTGTTAGTCACCATATTGACCATTGGCAGGTAGATAGTCACCATATTGGCCATTGGTAGGTAGATAGTCACCATATTGACCATTGGCAGGTTGGTAGTCACCATATTGACCATTGGCAGGTAGATAGTCACCATATTGGCCATTGGCAGGTAGATAGTCACCATATTGACCATTGGCAGGTAGATAGTCACCATATTGACCATTGGCAGGTAGATAGTCACCATATTGACCATTGGTAGGTAGATAGTCACCATATTGACCATTGGCAGGTAGATAGTCACCATATTGACCATTGTGAGGTAGATAGTCACCATATTGACCATTGGCAGGTAGATAGTCACCATATTGACCATTGGCAGGTTGGTAGTCACCATATTGACCATTGGCAGGTAAGATAATCATTATTGAACATAGCTACCGGTTAGATTGTACCAGATAGGGTAGATAGACCACTGCACATTGACCACTATCAGATAGATTGTACCACTATTAGGTAAATTGTACCACTATTAGGTAGATTGTACCATTATTAGGTAGATTATACCACTATTAGGTAGATTGTACCACTATTAGGTAGATTGTACCACTATTAGGTAGATTGTACCATTATTAGGTAGATTGTACCTCTATTAGGTAGATTGTACCACTATTAGGTAGATTGTACCATTATTAGGTAAATTGTACCACTATTAGGTAGATTGTACCACTATTAGGTAGATTGTACCACTATTAGGTAGATTGTACCATTATTAGGTAGATTGTACCACTATTAGGTAGATTGTACCACTATTAGGTAGATTGTACCATTATTAGGTAGATTGTACCACTATTAGGTAGATTGTACCACTATTAGGTAGACTGTCCACCATCAAGTAGATAAGTAGTTTACAATAGATTATACATACAAATGTGTTCATCTAATTGCCATAAATAATCCGACAACAGGGTGTTCTTTTTTTCCTCAGCATTCGCCCAAAGTACCCACCAGGTGGCATTTTGGCATGTGGCGAATGTTGCATTTTATGTTAGCACCATCAGGCAATGTGTTCCAAGTATAGGTAATCTCTGTTCATGTATAGTGGGAGATAAGGGATTTTTATGTCGTTATTATGGTGTATGTGCTTGTAACATTGCAGTATTTTATTATCATGGAGATCTTTTATTTTGTTTATGGTCATTTTTGTATTTGGTGTTATCTAATATTTGTTATGTTGATGGTTATATGATATATAATGGTGTAATCAATGTATGTGGTTGCTATTTTATCACACAAAAACCTATAGTGTCTTACAGTCTAGTGATATTCCTGAGTGTCTTACAGTCTATTGACTTGACAATTGCAAGATAAAAAAGAAATATAGAACCAGGAAAGTTTATTTTCATAGACTAATAGACTTTGGGAAAATTAGAAGACTGAGATTGACAAGGAACGTAGACCTGTGTAAGGTTAGCTAGGGATATAGACCTTTTTTTTATTATTATTAAGGAAAATATTCTAAAAGTGAAAGAAATTAGACACAGGGGAGATTGACAATCAATAAATGCCTTGGGTAGATTGACAAAGAATATAGACTTAGGAGAAATCGACCACGATTATATACCCAGAGAAGATTGAAAACGGTTAAAGACTTAAGAGAAATTGACAAACATTATAGACCCAAGGGTATTTGACAAGGGTAAGAGAAATAGGAGAGCATTTTGGACCCAATGGTAATTGACAAGTATAGACTAGGAGAAATTGACAAGAATTGCAGACCGAGGAGAAATTGACTCAGATTACAGACCAAGGGGAGATTGATAAGATAGATCCAGGGGGATAGGTCAGGATTATAGACCCAGGGTTATTTGACAAGGATGAAAGATCATGGGATATTGACATGGACTACAGACCCAGGGGAGATTGATAAGGTTATGGATCCAGCGGAGATTGATAAGGTTATAGATCCAGGCAAGGGGAGATTGATAAGGTTATAGATCCAGGCCAGGGGAGATTGATAAGGTTATAGATCCAGGCCAGGGGAGATTGATAAGGTTATAAATCCAGGCCAGGGGAGATTGATAAGGTTATAGATCCAGGCAAGGGGAGATTGATAAGGTTATAGATCCAGGCCAAGGGAGATTGATAAGGTTATAGATCCAGGCCAGGGGAGATTGATAAGGTTATAGATCCAGGCCAGGGGAGATTGATAAGGTTATAGATCCAGGCCAGGGGAGATTGATAAGGTTATAGATCCAGGCAAGGGGAGATTGATAAGGTTATAGATCCAGGCCAAGGGAGATTGATAAGGTTATATATCCAGGCCAGGGGAGATTGATAAGGTTATATATCCAGGCCAGGGGAGATTGATAAGGTTATAGATCCAGGCCAGGGGAGATTGATAAGGTTATAGATCCAGGCAGGGGAGATTGATAAAGTTATAGATCCAGGCCAGGGGAGATTGATAAGGTTATAGATCCAGGGGGATAGGTCAGGATTATATACCTAGGAGAAATTGACAAGGATTACAGACCCAGGGTTGATTGGCAGGGATGAAAGATTATGGGATATTGACAAGGACTACAGACCCAGAAAAGGTTGACAAGAATTACAGACCCAGGGGAGGTTGACAAGGATTATAGATCATTGACCAAGATTAAAGACCCAGGGGGGATTTACTGAAAAGATATTCTGGTTGAAAATTGGAAGGAAATCTATTGATAGGAAGATTAGCAGCAAGATATAAAAGCTCAAGAAAATGTACATTGATTGATCTGTTTATTATGGTGTGGGACATCAGATGCTGCTCATTATAAATGATTTTGAACATGGATTAATTTCATGCCTATTTTTTGTAGGTTATTTAATATTAAACATTTCCTTTTGCAATCTTTGCTTATTATTTATTTTTTGTTCCCAGCCAAGAGATATTCCATGTGTTCTTCCATGCGTCTCTTTATTATTGTTTAACTTCTTTCAGACTTTCTAACTTGCAAAATAAAGTAAAAAATGCAGGGACTGACACCAAATTCTTCATATACTTGCTTCTTAATAGAGTCTACAGACAATTGATCTTGTTGATCTTCCCATGGACTTTTTGACCTCTGCAACTAGATCAAGGTCAAATGTCTTGAGGGAACCCTGACTTGCCCAATAATATCTTGATTTCCACCAAATTTAACAGAATTTGATAAAATCTTGGATTGACATTGACCTTTTTATTACCTTACCCTGGCGAAGGTCAAAATGTCAAGAAATACTTCAACTCACCCAAAAATACTTTGGCGCCAAATTGTACTGATATATTCTTCTAAACTAAATTTTGGACCAAATATTAACCATTCTCTGACCCCAATGACCTTTCTAAAAAGGTCAGGATCAAAATGTATTGGATTTCACGATAACTTTTCACATTAGAGATAAGGTCACCATCATCAACTTGCAGGGAAACCTTGTTTGCTCAGGTTATATTAATCATGGCAGGGCACCACATGTTAACTTCTTGCACTTAAATTGGTTTACTTAAGGATTTGTATTGTACTTTATTTACTATGTATTTTTTAAGTTTCTTAGGTTGGACTTTTCAGTTAATATGTGAATATTTTTTTTTTCCTGCAGGAAATCATTTGTCTAAATTGAATACATCCTAATTGTTTTAATTTAATATCTATTAAATATAAATATGCAATTTAAATGTTAATTAGTCTCCTTTTTTACTGCAAATATTTCAAGAATGAATGTTTTAAAATTTATTGTATTGATATATAAACATGATTGTTATTTCAGTGTTCAATCAGCTGATGCTGCCCTACGTCAGCAGACAATGGATTCCTTAGTGTCGCCCCCTGGTAACCGGCAAGCTCCTTCCCTGCCCTCGCCCACCATGAGTCCGTCAGACCGCACAGCGTTCATTGGGCGTCGCTGCAGTCTCATTCAGGAGGAGAGTATTGACGAAGATGATGAAGAGGACGCAGATTCCATTATTAAACCCAAGCAGAGTCGGTCCACTATAGAGGGGTACACCTCTGACGAGTCCGATACTCGGAGCAACGCCGACCGCACCGAGTCACCGTCACGAACCACGACAAGGTCACCACGCAGACAACAAAAGGTACGCCCCCTACACAGCGTACGCAGTTCCCCCCAGCTACTCAATCAAATATTTGAAGAGGGGGAATCAGAGGAGGATGACATTCTGCCGACCAGTAAGCAGGGCTCTCCACGCTTACTGCAGCGTAACTCTGTGGCCTCACCCGAAGTACTGAGGAAATACGAGACTCACACGCGCAAGAAGCGCCTCACGCAGGGCTCGCGAGGAACTAGCTGTAGTAGCTCTGACGCCAGTGATACTGACGAGACAGACAATCGCAAACGAAAAGAGAAGTTAAAACAGCGGTTTCACCGGCGGGACAGCAGCGACCATTCTAGTGACACAGATGGGCCGAGTGGCCCCGGCGGACATGGCGGGTCCGGTAGACACTTCCACGGCGGCGGGTCTGGCAGTGATAGGCAGGACCGAGACCGAGATAGGGAACCAGACCGGGACCGGCAGGACGATGACAACCGCAAGTCACAAAACAGGGATGGGCGTTACCAAAGTGGAGGGGGAGGAAAACAGAACGGCCTGCTTCCCCTGACAAAGAAAGACTCGAGTGGCAGTGAGAATAACATGCCGGCGGAGATGTGTCGGAAGATCAGCAATATGAGCCTGGCTTCCAACCTGTCTAATATGAGTCTGACAAGTCTGACGAGTCGCAGCAGCAAGTACGTTGTCGGAGACTCGACAGAGTGCAACTCGCCAAAGAGAATGGGAAGTTTCAAGGACGAAGTGGACGCCATGAACGAGGAGAACAAAGCGCGCACACATGTGATACATGTTCGCTCTAAGGACTTCACCGACCTTGTGGACAGGTTTAATAGTGGCAAGGAAGACACAATATCACAACTGAAGGAACCGGGTACAAAGTTCCGACGGCGATCTAAGGAAAAAGACAGGGTAAAAACAGACATCAACAGAAATGGACTGATAGCGAGAGCAGACGGAGAGATGGACGTCAAGGAACAAGAAGCCAACCTGGTGAAAACAAAATGTTGTAGTCTTGTCTGACAAATGTGGCACATAGCAGCCAAAGTGTTAATAATATACCAAGGGTTAAATTATGTATCATTTAGGTTAAAAGTGTGGTAGTGTTTATTATCCCCTATACCTCATTCGCCGACCAGTTAGCTGGGTAAACTTTGACTGGTCAAAAATACCAAAATAATATCTATTCATCGTTCATTAAGTAATTGAAATGTCATTATGAAGTGTCTGATGAAGGCTTTTAGCCGTGTGGGTGCAGTATTCTGAAGTTAGTATAGCTTGCACTTGTGTCTGATATTTGACAATATTCCATGATAACTAGTCATTGGCATGTCCCTCTAATAGGGCGGTCATCATTGGACCTCACCCTTGTACATATACGCAGCATCCATCACAGCTGTTCTAATTGTCAGATAGAGCGGTACGTTAGTCGGATTATACTCCTTAAACTTGTGCTCATACAAGATATTTGAAAAAAGAGAAACATACCGTATGAATGTTATAGAAAAGTTGAACAAGTATTTTGTGTGAAACCATTGGTTGAATACTTACAGAGAACAGCTCCATTGCAGAGCTCTTGTCACCATGATTGCAGTATTGTGCACAAGATGTGGTGCCATCTGGTGTTGGCATGATTGCAGTATTGTGCACAAGATGTGGTGCCATCTGGTGTTGGCATGATTGCAGTATTGTGCACAAGATGTGGTGCCATCTGGTGGTTTGATCATCTCTGTATCACTGTACATATTAGCACCAACCAAATGTTTCATGAAAATTTGCACCAACCACGTCATTACTCAAGTTGAGCAAGGATGAACAAAGCTTGTTTTTAATTGTAAAACAAAGACATAAAGATTGAAAAAATTTAAACATATAATCACAAATATCTCGAAAACTTAATTCTGACATTTCCATTATGATTTCCATTGTATTAAAAATATGAATTATTATACAAGGAACTGTTAACAATTGATATTTTAGATAGTTACTTTTGTAGTGAAACTTTATCAGTGATATTCGAAAATTCATAATAAGTACTGCACTTATTTTTATTGACAGCTTTCCTTCGCTCCAAAAGACTATAAAAATGTTTTATCACAAGAAGCTTACTTCATCAATGATCCCCCCGTCCCATCTAGTTTTATTATATGAGTAAAAGATCAACCCTCACGGGTACTTGCCAATGCCGAGAAAACAAATCTTCCAATTTAGATTTTATTTTGAATTCTGAATCCCCTTGTTGTACCTCTCTATTGATGCTTTGTTTACTGTAACCAAGCAATGGAACATTGGAGCACTGTATAAACCTCATGGCTGATAACTAAAATCTGGACAGGATGAAATACCCTGTGTGTAATTAGCATATTGATTTTAATGCGGTAACCCTCTCCTTATATTCAGATAAACATTTAGGTCCATATTCAGGATGGGCCATGAAGAATATACAATCTCATCTGTGCATGTGACTCTTTGTAAATACAAAAAAAAATTAGAAAACTTATTTATTTTTATGGTCTCAGAATAAAGTACGTGCATCTGATTGTAATATTTACAATGGAGAGAGTGACTTGATGAGTGACTATATGAAACCCCATTATTGTGGCCAACAGGTGGCACTAGTGTCTAGTCTGTATATTGGACCAACATGTGATTTGATATATTACCAAATGTAGAGGATATAAATTCAGCATTGTAAGAGAGATTATCTAATGTAGAGATTTTTTAATCCAACCAAGTTGTTAATCTCATATTATTATTAGGTAAACGTGATGGCATGGTGGATTCATTCGATATTTAGAGCAAGACCAATAAATATATATATATATACATAAATATATATATTACTAATATCGTTGGCACAATGTTGCATAGCATTTGACTGGCACCCAACACGCCAGCAGCCTCAGTGGGCTGAATCATACTTACACATGTCTTACACTTGTTCCCTATCATCAATGTTCACTTCCTCGATCTGTTCAAGTTTGCTTTGTCTTATTTTTGAGAATGTAGAATGCATACAAATGATTGATGCAAGGAATAGCATTTCTTTTAAAATAATGTTTTCAAAGGCGTTGTAGTTAAAGGAAGGAAGGAAGTTTCTTTTGAGGTATAAACAGATATAAATGTTTTGTTCCACAATAAGCATGTTTTTATTGGGCATTAATCTAAGTTTATGTTTTTAATTTCAAGCAATAGATGAGTTGATTATGATGTGTGATATGCGAGGTCAGGAGCAGGTCTCTAGCCACGCATGTCGCTCATCCATAGTGCAACACTAGCGCCACCTATCAGCATTTGTGCACTCTGATTAACACTCAAAATCGTGTGCCCCCGTCTTATTGGCACAGAATGTGCAGTCATTTCTGTGTTTAAGAATGTTTTCCACTGTTTTAATATTTTAATTGTTTGGGACCAGTTTTGGGTCAGGAGAAAGTATGAAAATATTAATTACCATTGCAGTGAAAGACACGGGCTTCTTTGTTATATACTGATTGGGAAAAGTCTGTATGAAAGGATCCACTCTTGAACTTTGTTACAATGTCCTCATTTCACAATATGACATATCAAGTGTATTCGTTCATTTTGTAGCCACATCAATGTCAGCTGTCGTCATGTGAGTGGCTTCTTAGGAGGTAGGGTACATGTCAAATTGTCATTGTTACAATATACATGCTCTTTTGTTTCATTTTATTTTAACAAAGAATGAATTGGCAGTACATTTCTAGTCACTTATTGTCTGAGTGTCAGCCATAGGCAGGTGTGTGAGTGTGGATCATGTCCCGTGGTACATAGGAGCATTAAAAGACCACAAAGAAATATTTGCTTTGTATTCTAATTTGTTAAATACCTATCTTTCTGTGTGTAATTCCATTGGCAAGATATTTATGGACAGTTGACATGATAAACGGATAGTTGTGTGAATAAATTGGTGAACTGAGCAGTGTGAACACATTGGCAATTAGGAACTTGTACAGCTATTTCAAGTTGTTGGAAAGGTTTATAACATGTCATAGAAACAAGATCATAATGTTGAAGATCTAAGGTTGTTAATCAGATGCTTTTAGACCACTAACAACCACTACAGGTCTCAGAAGGTCTAACCATCTGGTCTACATCATTAGACCTGCATCTGGTCTACTTCATTAGACCTGCATCTGGTCTACATCATTAGACCTGCATCTGGTCTGCATCATTAGACCTGCATCTGGTCTACATCATTAGACCTGCAACTTGTCATGTGGTTCTCGAATCTAATACCTTGATGTGGTCCTTTAGTATGGGGAAGTCACATGGTCTGTAGAAAGCAATATTATAGGATGTTTATTAGCTGTGTGTCATGTGGCACATCATGTGATCACACATGTCATGTGACCACATGCGTCATGTGACCACATGCATCATGTGACCACACGTCCTGATTCTATCTGTGGTAATTTTCAGTATACTCTGTGTATGGGGTCTGTCTTACATTCTCAGTGGCCTGTGACATGGGAAAACCCACAGCATTGAAACTTTGCATTTTAGAGATATATTGTTCAATAACTGGTTTTTCTCTTGATCCAAGCCTAATTGTGCTTGTTTGATGAAATAACAGATATTTATATATTAACTGTTATCTATAACTGCAAGCCATATATGTATTTTTGGTACAGAAACATAAAATAATACAAAAAAATGCATGATACATGTTCAAGAATTGGTTTAATTTCCTTCTCTCAGTCCAGTGGAAGTCAAATGAATTGTATATATTTTTTGGGAGTATTCTCTTATGTAATTTATTTCTGTAATTATGTATAAATAAAATAAGTTAGTTGGTGTTATATTTACAGTTAGAGCAGACTAAAGCCATAAGGTAACACTCATTCTCAAGTTATTCCTTCAACCATTCAAATCAAAATTGTCAAATTATATATATATATATATATATATATATATATCACCAGATAGGCATCGGTGCAGTTCTATCTATCTGAAGGGTCACTCATAGAAGCAAAGGTGGCAACAGCTTCCGTTTTATCAGGTAAATACAAGATCCTAACTCTACTTCCATCCTGGACACCCAACCAAATTTGTCATATTTAGATTTCATTTTCAAAATACCTTAGCATTATTTTATATTTGCTCTCTAAAGGAAGCTGTTGTTCTTGAGCTCATCTGGTTGAATATATATATATATATATATAAATACATACATGTACATATATGACCAGAGTAAAATTATATGATAATTTTCATAGTTCATTTTCACATGATCTTATTTTGCAGAAAGGGTGAATTTTAAGATTAAAGTTGTATATACAATTGTTACAGCACACCTGTTATCTTGTATAAAATGTTGGTAAATGTTTCCTTTGTCTGAACTGTCATATAAGATGAACATGTCATTGTACACTTCTTTTAACTATTTATTTTAAAAAATGAAATAGAGAGTAGCTCATATGGCCAAACATATACCAAATATATCATTGTAATAAAAGAAGTATGCGTTTTTTTGGGGTAAACATGGCACACGTTTAGTGCAAGAAAATAGTCAAACGAGTACAAAATGATAGTGTATCAATCGGGCACACTTGCCATACACACAGTGCCCCCTAGTGGATATAAACCTGTTTAGTGCTGCCATCTGATGAGTGATTCATATTGATGTGAGGGCTATGGTTGGTGTTTGGGAGTTGTGGGCAGATTGACAATAGTCCCTCATCTCCGAGAGTCGAACTCTACAATGTACACATTATCATCATGGCATTGATGCTCCTTCCTGTTCATTTTATAATGTGACAGGAAAATGTAAAATAATTTGCCATAAATAAATGATATTTGGGGAGGAGTATCAATACCATTGTGAACATAAAAACGGGACTGGGTGTATTATTATTATATTATCAAGTCAGTAATACAGTCCAGACTTAACACCATACCAATAGACTGGATTCAGTATTTAGTCCGTGATCTGACCTACAACCATGCGTATACACTCAGTCTAGCAGTTTTTAGTCAGTGAGCCAGTCTAGACATTTCACTGTCAGTATAGGCTAGGTGTTTTGGACATGCTGTCTGTACGTCAGTCTTAGACACTGCTGCATAGTCGACATAGGCATCACATTGTGTAAATATCAACCAGACAGTGTTCTTGTGTGTAACCCCTGTGTCTGTGTGAAGCAGCTCTAGACACAAGGCCATAAGTAATCATTTGTCTTCAAATAAACCAGACATTTTCTGACCACTATCTTTTCCAGGACATGGTTTTAGAGCAATTGCTATATTTTTGAACATCAGATTTTATAGGCATTCTTAAGGAGGTAATTGGTGTGGTTTTCTGGAGTGGATACTCATCCCAAGACTTTGTTCTATATTTGTGAAGGGCAATATTTTCAACTTGGTTGATCATACTGCAGTCTTCCAAGTGTTTGTGCCAAATCCAAAATATGATTTATCGAAAGCTTCACATACAAATGTAAGTGGTATGAATGATAAATGATAAATTTGGGGGGGGGGGGGGGGGGATGGGTTTGGTATAAAAGGGAAGCAAGTAAAGTGTAAGATATCATGAAAGACTAGTTGTGAATGTGTAGCCAAATGTATTGATGAGAGGGAACAGGTGGTGAGAGGTGTGGGAATTTTGTACATGCTGCCCTCTAGTGATAGATTGAAGGATGTAACAGGATAAATGTAAATAGGGACAGAGATTGGATGCTGCCATCTCTTGGTAGAGATTGTGTGAATGCTTCTATCTATTGTTGGGATTTTGTGAATGCTGCCATCTATTGGTAGGGACTGAATGAATGCTGCAATCTATTGGTAGGGACTGAATGAGTGCTGCCATCTATTGGTAGGGACTGAATGAATGCTGCCATCTATTGGTAGGGACTGAATGAATGCTGCCATCTATTGGCAGACATTGAAGGATCAACAGATGTGGGAATAGTATGAATGCTGTTGCCACCTAGTGGTAGACTTTGAAGGATATCTGTGATTAGTTGCAGTATGTTTTGGCAGAGCTAACGTAACTGTACCTTATGTTCTCCCGGTCCAGAGCTGCTTCATCTTTATCCTGTCCATGCCCAGGGACAACCTGATGGGGATTGAAAATCATAACTTCATTCAACTCCTGAATAGTGTGCATAAAACAGATTTAGCGCATTGACACACTTTATAATTGTATTATTACATTTTTAAGAAAACTGAAATCGCAGGAGTAGAGGTCTTTCAATTCCTGACCGGTTTGTTCTGTTTTATAGTAATTTTATCTCATAACTTTTCAAGATGGTATCATCACAACTTAAAACAATAGAGTTTCAATGCCAAGGACATCAGAAAGTGGTCACGAGTGAGCCAGGTTTACTTTGCATTTTGGTGGAGCTGACCATGTTCTCAGGTCTAGCAAAAGCTCTGTGAGCTTTACTGGACCCAGTCAGTGAAAAATCAGCCATATAACAAGATGCTCAACTAATTGAACCGGTGCCCTTGTAAGATTTTAATGAATGGTTTATAAATCGCTGTTTTATATCAGGGTCAAAGTTCAGATATACAAGAAACATTGAACATTGTGTAGCAGCCTTATTTTTAAGAGTAATTGAAGCATTTCTATGACATGTAATTATTTGTGACTTTAAAATATCTAGTTTCTGTTGATTG
This sequence comes from Amphiduros pacificus, assembly GCA_949316495.1. Lineage (NCBI taxonomy): Eukaryota > Metazoa > Annelida > Polychaeta > Phyllodocida > Hesionidae > Amphiduros > Amphiduros pacificus. The sequence continues at coordinate 9,131,086 of OX439001.1, read as the reverse complement.
CATTGCAACATAGAGCCACCTGGTGTCAGATCTGGCATGGTCCCTGGGCTGTGTGTTGGGTATTATTGCTCACAAATTGTCTTATGTCATATTACCTTTTGTTTTTTGTAAATATCGGTCATATGTACGCTGATTTAGCCTCATTGGTAAATGATAATAAATATATTTGTATGTATAACTGGTTGTGTCTTGTACTTTGTATAAAAATGGTCAAAGCTGAGGCAAGGAATAGGTTAGAGCGCCAGCTTATTAGCACCAGTTCCTCTGTGGTGATCCAAAAGGTTGTGGGTTCGATACCCGGCTGTGCCGAGATTGAAACCATGATACAATATCACACATCTGCTGAGGTCTGTGCCAAAGGGTTAACCCATTGTCCTTGTAAATCTGTGACCGGGTGGGTTGTCATGTCAAGGACCTGCGACATGACAGTTTAGTAAGGCAGCACTATATCTGCTACAAGTAGGTCTCATCACGAAATGACTGAAATACTGTTGAAAGTAGTGTAAAATCCCCCCACCATATATGAGAACAGGCATTCACCCAATATATAACTTCATCAGGAACTTTAATCATGGGTGCTGAGGCTCCGTCTTGAGACGGAATTCCGTCTTTGGGCAAAAATCTTCCGTCTTTTGACGTATTTTTAAAGCCAAAATCTATTACGCAAATTATCAACAAAACATAGTAGCGAAGAACGAGCGCCATCTTGAATTTCCAAAGCGTCCATCGCGACGTAACACTAAAACATTTATTTAAAGCCAAAATCTAATGCACAGTACAAATTTTACCTTTGCAGGCCATCGCTAAAACATCGTAGCGATTGATAACAATCGCACGCCATCTTGAAATTCCAAAGAATCTGATTGGCCGAGACAAATGAAGACGAACACGGCATAATACGAGAATTCTGATTGGTCGAAAAATATTGCGACTCTACATTTCTATCTTTCGCTTTTTAATGGATACCACAAATAATGAAATAAAATTTCGCGCAAATTTTAAACACTGGATGTTCGAGACATCTCAGCATCCTTCTTCAACATCTCTGTGAAAATTGTCAACATTCTGCAGTTATCAGATTGGAATCAAGAATTTTCAAGCCAAATTGAATAGATTACACATTTGGTAAGTTAAACACAGGTTTGTACTGAAGACTTGAACTACTGAAAAACTTATTTGTTTTGAATTGGTTTAAGGTTAATCTCTGATCATACATTCTTTTGATAGATAATCCATGGATTATCTCAAAGCACATGGCCATGGATGCAAAGCATGTGCATGGGTAACAATGCTTGCTCTGCTGCCCATAATCTGTCATTCAATTAAATTGATAGTGCTGTCATTCAATTAAATTGATCGCTATATTTTACAATAATCTCTAATGATACATTCTTTTGTTAGATAATCCATGGATTATCTCAAAGCACATGGCCATGTTAGATAACCGCATAGCACATGGCCATGCTTCATCAGCTGCCCATAATAAATTTATTTCGATTGAATTGAACCCTTTATTTGTCCTTAAATGATATTCTCCAAGAAAAAAATGAAAAATTGTTTTGAATGTACTTGATTTAGGCATTGATCATACATTCTTTTGTTACATGATCTTAAAGCACATGGCCATGGATACAAATCATGTGCATGGGTAGCAATGCCTGCTCTGCTGCCCATAATCTGTCATTCAATTAAATTGATCGCTATATTTTACAAAAGAAGGACTTAAAGATAAATTATTTTGTTAGAATTAAATATTATATGGCACAGCCATGCATGCCATTAACAATTTGAATGTAAAATAAACACACACTCCAAAGTTTTTAAAAACAGTTTTAGTATTTATTGATCATGTTGCACACCACTGGATGAGCATTGGTAAAAACTTGACTTGTTTATGTTCATGCTGTGTCATGTTCCAAGGAGGCCACTAGGAGCATCTTTGATTTAAAAAAATCAATATCTTCTTTGATCTGTCATGTTGATACCAAGCTGTGTTAACGAAGCATGACATTTTTGGAGAAGAAAATCAGATATGCTTCTTAGTTTCTGAGCCTGTGCACCCTTGGCAAGTCATGAAACAATAAAAATGAATGTACACCATTGTTCAACCATTGTTTTGTAATGTGCATCTACTCCTGCTTGGTTTGATTCCTTTTCCAAAAATAATAGCCATAGAAAATTAATTTAAGGACTTGGGGAACTAGCTTCGCCAAATCTGTTTTTGCACTCATATCATTGACACAGTTCAAATCACACATGAAAAAAATTGTTTGTTTTTCAGGGTTATATAAATTTATTGCTGTTACAGGATTATATGATGGCCATGGCACCACCTCCACCTCCACATCCAACCAAGGCTCAAGCAATGGCTGTTGGTAGTTGGGCTAAGGCGGATGAATTCATATTGGACATGGCAGCATTTAACTATGCTCTATATTCAGGACCTATCATGCTGGTGTAATACACCTACAGAAATACAAAATAAATAAATAAAAATATATAGATTTCTTTAGAGATCACTTTTGCTTATTACTCTAAAATACTTTATAATTTTGCTTTCAGGTATTAGTCAGAATGCGTTATTTAAAGCGTGGAGAAACCAACAGTACAGAGGAGAAGAAACTGAAGAACAGTTGGCTGTGGCGCTGGATGGACGACAGTGATAGCTCTGGCAATCCTAATGAGCAGTGGCTTCGAAAAATTGATGAACCAGGCCAAGCTTATTGTGTTCTTTGCCGTCAGATTGTCAAGTATGGCTCAAATGGAAAGCGTGTTTTCAACAAACATGCACAAGACCCAGGCCATCAGCAAATGGTAAAGCAACAGAGGCTCACACAGACTCTGCCTGGAGCTGAACCAGTTGGTGCCAGGCCTTCCCAGATTGAGGGGAAAGAAGACTTGAAAGCAGTGCTTGTTGCTTATTTGGCAGAGCATTGTCTTCCTATGTCTCTGGCCCCAAGTCTTGTGGAATTGGCCAAGAGATTATCAAAGGATCCAACTCAGCTGTCATCACTGACATTGTCAAGACAGACGGCTACCCAGTACCTGACCCATGGTGTTGCAGCAACAATGAAGGATGACCTCTCTAGTAAACTTCAAGAGAGTCATTTCTCTTTGAATATTGATGAGGCCACCAACAACAATGAGGACAAAGTTCTGAATGCTATGGTTCGGTACTGGGATGACGGTCAGGGCAAAGTTGTGACAGAACAGCTTGGATCCTTTGTTGAAAATCTGGCAACAGCTAGAAATTTGTTTGGTGGCATGGATGGGTTGTTGCAGAATTTGAGCATTCCTTGGAAGAACAACATCAGCACACTCATGGATAACTGCAACACCATGAGAGGGAAGAAAGGAGGAGTGGAAACACTCATCAGACAGAAGAATGAGCATCTCCTCGACATTCATGGTGATACCGTGCACATAGTTAACAATGCAGCCAAGGAGATGTTTAAGCCGTTCAGCAACTTGGGTGAGAACACAATAAATGACATCTTCTATGACATCCAGAAGCAGCCAAAGGGCAAGGAACTCTTCAAGGTAGTATGTGGAGAGTTAGGAATAACAGGTGCCCTATCTATTGTGAGGCCCATATCTTCACGGTTCTTGCAGATGAAAACTGTAGTTGACCGCTTCCTCATGCTGCAAGATGGTCTGCTGGCCCACTACTTCAGCTTCCTAGAAGACAAGGACAAGTACAGATCAGTGATGAAGGAGATTATTGTTCGAAGGAAAGTGAATGAGTCCTCACAAGTGCTCATTATGCAAATGCAGGAAGGTCTGGCCAGATCATCAAAGTCAGACTGTAACACTTCCAGGAAAGACCGGATCGTAGTTGCGCTTTTCAACAATGCTGCTCAATTTTTTGCTACATGCAAATTATATCAGGGTATTATACCTGAGTTTGAGCAGTTTGTAAAGCTCTACCAGAGTGAAAAGCCAACTGTTCACACCCTCCATGCTGACACTTTCCACCAAGTGCGGAGATTCCTTGTTCTCTTCATGAAGTCTGAAGAAGTGCCAGAGACCAGTGTGTCACAGATGACCCAGCTGAATGTCACAGACAGAAGTCTCCAAGTTAGTGACGGAATGCTTGCCCTTGGCTCTCAGTGTTTTTCTTTCATGGATGGAGAGAGATCAAAACCTGCTAGCAAGCACTGGATAAAGCCATTCATGGAGAATCTGAGAGGAGGCTACATGAAGGCAGCAGTACTTTTCCTGTCTAAGTTGCCTCTCAGGAACAAAACAATCTCTAGTTTGAGTGATTTGAACCCAGAGGCAGCTACTCAGGATAGTGCAATCCAGGGTTTTGAATATCTTGGTAAACAGCTTCCAAATGTTGTCCAAGGTGAGGATTTAGGCAAACTCCATATGGAACTACGTAAGTATGTTGCCGACCCAGATATCAGAAATATTCTGGACCACTATCATCTGCAGCAGGAAAAGCGCATAGATGTACATTTTTGGTCCAGGGTGTTACAACTGAAGGCAGACAGTGATATCAGGTATCCTGTGTTGGGGAAGCTTGTAAAAGCCCTCATTAGCATATTCACTGGTCCAATAGTGGAGGGGTCCTTCAACATCATGGATGACATCATCGAGAAGGACCGCACAAATCTCACCATGGAAAACTATGAGGCTATCTCCAGGGTGAAATATAATCTGCGGGCCAAGGGAGAAACAAGCTGCCATATGGATATATCACCAACGATGAGGAGAATGTGTCGCACTTCCTGGCAGACTTACAAAGATTTTCTTGTGGTGAAGAAAGCAAGACAGGCTGAAAAGGTTTGCCGTATGCAGAATGATGCAGCAGTATGGTTGGAGGGAAGGATAAAGAAGTGTAAAACTTCTCTGTGTTTGGAATGGGTCTGCAGAGCAGCCTTTATCATCTGGACCTACACCATCTGCCAGCACCATCTGCATGCCCCCGTACCCCCCTAGTTTAATTGCGCCTTTGGCGCAATGGTACGCACCGTTGGTGCGTATCCTCAGTCTCCAAAATTGTGACTCTCACAATTCTCAGCAAAGATTTCTCAGCACCCATGTTTAATGGACCCAAGAGAAAAATGGACAAATTATGCATTTGAGGAAATAAACACTTTTTACCCTCAGCCCCTGATGTAATCAGGCTGAGGGTATTGCAGTACTCCTGGCGTGGGTATGTATGTATGTTACCCACTAATGGAGAGTATCCGTCGTTGGGGGACATGGACGGGGGATCAATACTCTACCAATAGATAGATACTCTAATCTGCTCTACTCTACCGTACTGTACTCTACAATAAGCATAGCTCGCTAACTCGCTGGCTGTGAGTTGGGGCACGGATCCTAGCTACCCTATATACCCTTGTGAAGGTGACAGGCAATAAGGACTGCAGACACAGGATATACACGACACAATAGTTACCTTTATTCGGTGCTGTGATTCCTCCTTGTCTGGCTAGGCCGGCATGGCAATGAGCGAGGCATGTGAACTACCCAAATGCATGATACTTATGAGATCCTATCTATACACAAAACACCCAAGTCTATGCAGTCACGATACTGAGAGTCGTGGATCTTCTGTGGCAAGTGGTCGCTCTATCTCCGTCTGTTCATCTGCCCGGATCCAAGGGTTGCACGCCTCTTTTAAGGGGTCACTCCGCGTCATCTGTGGGGGCTTGCCTACGTGGCTTCCTCACGCGTCATTGGATGGACTCGTCTTGCCTGCGTATCCGACATGGGCTCGTCTGCCTGCACGTGATCTCTCAGAGTGGTGGTTATGGCGACTCATCAACCATCAATATCGTTCGTGATTGTCTATGAATGTCTATATGTTTCCAAGAGTCTCTGGGTGTGTAATCTATATCCTACATGTATGTATGTATGTCTGTAGCGAACATCCTTGTCATCGCGATAACTTGAGAACAAATGATGGCAGCTTCATGAAACTTGACACACATAAGCATCTGGTGAAAAGCTCGGACGAGTTCGATGAACAGCGACCTTGACATATTTTTCAAGGTCACATGGACAATTATGTGAAATCCCAAGAATCACAATAACTCAAGAACAAATGAGGACAGCTTTATGAGATTTGACACACATAAGCATCTGTTGAAGACCTCAGAATTTTTTCTATGAAACATGACCTTCACCTACTTTTCAAGGTCACAGGGACAATTATGTGAAATCGTCCTTGTCATTGCAATAACTTGAGAACAAATGCTGGCAGCTTCATGAAACTTGACACACATAAGTATCAGGTGAAAAGCTCGGACGAGTTCAATGAACAGTGACCGTGACCTATTTTTCAAGGTCACATGGAAAATTATGTGAAATCCCAAGAATCGCAATAACTCAAGAACGAATGATGGCAGCTTTATGAGATGTGACACACATAAGCATCTGTTGAAGACCTCAGAATATTTTCTATGAAACATGACCTTCATCTACTTTTCAAGGTCACAGGGACAATTATGTGAAATCATCCTTGTCATCGTGATAACTAGAGAACAAATGATGACAGCTTCATGAAACTTGACACACATAAGCATCTGGTGAAAACCTTGGATGAGTTCGATGGATGGCGACCTTGACCTATTTTTCAAGGTCACAGGGACAATTATGTGAAATCCCAAGAATCACAATAACTCAAGAAAGAATGATGGCAGCTATATGAGATTTGACACACATAAGCATCTGGTGAAGATCTCATATTTTTTTCTTTGAAACATGACCTTCATCTCCTTTTCAAGCTCACAGGGACAATTATGTGAAATCACAAGAATCACAATAACTCAAGAACAAATGGTGGCAGCTTTATGAGATTTGACCCATAAGCATCTGGTGAAGACTACAGAATTTTTTCTATGGAACATGACCTCCTACTTTTCAAGGTCACGGGACAATTATGTGAAAATATCCTTGTGTGAAATCATCCATCATGATAACTCAAGAACAAATGATGGCAGCTTCATGAAACTTGACACACATAAGCATCTGGTAAAAACCTCAGACGAGACCGATGGACGGCGACCTTGACATATTTTTCAAGGTCACAGGTACAATTATGTGAAATGCCTAGAATCACAATAACTCAAGAACAAATGATGGCAGCTTTATGAGATTTGACACACATATGCATCTGTTGAAGACCTCAGAATTTTTTCTATGGAACATGACCTTCACCTACTTTTCAAGGTCACAGTGACAATTATGTGAAATCCCTATCATTGCTATAACTCGAGAACGAATGATGGCAGCTTTATGAGATTTGACACACATAAGCATCTGGTGAAGACCTCAGTGAAGACCTTCACCTACTTTTCAAGGTCACAGGAACAATTATGTGGTGCGGTGACGTTTTGTTCACAAGTATTGTGTGGAGCGAATGTTATGCAATAAGTTACCAGGGCTGAGGGTTGATGCATCTCTGATGCCTATGTTTAGTTTTAGAATATGCCTTATTTACTTCTCAAAAGTGGTCCAGTTTTTTTTAAAATTAGCCTAAATATCATCATACATAAACAAAACTTTTTTTACTGAAATGCCTATTCTTTGGATTATTATTTAGACATGAATATACCATTATGAATGTGGAGCTACAGATTTTTGATCATTTTAAATCCTATAATTCCAAAATATGCCTGATATATTTTTCAGAAATTGTCCAATTTCTTTTCATTGGCCTAAATATCAGCATAAACTCAGCATAAACTTATGTGAAATATCTATTTCTAGGATTAATTTTAATCACTCGTCATTTGTATCATACCAAATGTTTGTATCCCAAATGTTTGTATCCCAAATGTTTGTATCATACCAAATGTTTGTATCATACCAAATGTTTGTATCATACCAAATGTTTGTATCATACCAAATGTTTGTATCATACCAAATGTTTGTATCATACCAAATGTTTGTATCATACCAAATGTTTGTATCATACCAAATGTTTGTATCATACCAAATGTTTGTATCATACCAAATGTTTGTATCATACCAAATGTTTGTATCATACCAAATTTGAACGTTTGTATCATACCAAACGTTTGTATCATACCAAATGTTTGTATCATACCAAATATTTGTATCATACCAAATGTTTGTATCATACCAAAAGTTTGTATCATACCAAATGTTTGTATCATACCAAATGTTTGTATCATACCAAATGTAAAACATTCAGACTATATATTTTGAATGTAAGGACCTTTTTCTTCTAGAATCTGCGCAACGTGTTTCTAAAAAGTGGTCTCGTCTTTATTTGCTGGAATAGTAACATGCATCAAACACACCATACCTAATTAGAATGCCTATTCTAAGGGTCATCTTTGGTCAGTCATGAAATATATCATACCTAATGAAGGGACCATCACTCCATCAAATTGTAACATTTGGGTGAAAATGTAACGTGAGAATTATACCTATAAAAACATCAGCTGACGTTTAGATCCTGCCACCTGAATTTTTTATTTTTGTTAAAAGCTAAATAACTTACATTATAGTGTTTCTTAACAATATCAAAGCAATTTGATAACTTTCAATATCTGCATACAAACCAAACACAGAGGTCACAGGCAAATTTACAGAGGCTTGGGGTGTGCTTAAATGATATGTGGCCACAAAACTGCTGTGATACAAGCAAGTTATCTCACTAAAATCAACCAAAATACACTGACTATGGTTATTGTGTTTTGTTGAAAGTGCCAAGTACTGCCTGTACTCTTTTGACCACCAGGTGGCCACATGTATACAGTCATGTGACCTTTGGCAGGGTGTTTGGCCTCTACCATTGGACACATATTCATGAACAAGCACGGCTCTGTAAGCCAAATCACTCCATTGTCCTAATCTAAAGGTGCCTGTTAGCAAGACTAAACAAAGTTTGTTGACAAAGTGTCCAATGGATGATTTGGATTTCAATAGAAGACTCATCCACTTTGAAATGTCACAGAATTTATTGTAGGGGAAATATGATGGGTTATAACTGTTGATTGCAAAGTTTGTGGCGTAAACATTTATATTATGCAAGGAAAAAGTGCTTGATAACCTCATTTCATGAATACTTTAAGTTTTTGAAACTTCAGTGTTTTGAAAATTCAAAAAGCGGGCCCTGAACGATTCACATCAAACCTTGTAAATATTCACACGAGGAACTTGCTGATTTTAATCATATATATTTTTTTCTAAATATTTGACAAAAGGTCTTGGGTATTTTATGAACCTATGCAATGACATTATTTTTAACCATTTATATATATTTGATTGGATGGCAAGATAAACCAACAAAGCTGCCTCTTTTTACACTCATGTTTCACTCAAAACATAACTGTCTGCACGCTGGATATGATATAGTACAATGAAGGGGAATTCCTACTTTTGTGCAAATAAGTACAAATATATTAGGATAGCCTAGATAGGTACCCAACAGGTAACAGTACTTTATAATGGAAATGTGACATTTTTGGAAATAGAAATGGTGATTTTCACTTTATTTTGACAAACATTTTTTTAAAGAAAAGTTGTATCGTAATTTATGCTTACAGGTTATCTACTTTACTGCCAATCAGAAATGCACTTATGCAACTTCCCGCACAGACAAAATCATGATTTGTATGCACACGACTAACATCAGTGCATACTCATATCATTATTATCATAATAATCCTATATTTATTAAGTCCAATTCTCTTATGGCCTAAACATCCTCATTCAGGTTCCTGACATTTGGATTCATGACTCAGGAATTCCTACTTTGTCCTGCACAATGTAGGTATTATTCTTACATTGTGCAAGATTCCTACTTTCCACATGACATGACAAATGCTAGCCAATGGGAATCAAGATAACACTAGTACTTTGGGGCCAAATTAGAATTTAAATGATCATTTATGATGCAATGATCATGACCTTACTATGATTACATTGTAAGAAATTACAACCCAAGAGAATGATACAAATGACGTCATTAAGCCAGAAAAATGGGGATTTTAACGTCCCTCCCGTCCGTAGCTGGTGCTGAATGTCAACGTTAAACTATATAAATTACACCATTCAAGCTAAAGATTAATGCCTCAGTTATACAGATTGTTAGTGTATTTCGAAAAATATTTCCCAGTTAGCTATTTCATTTCTTTAATTGTTTCCAAAAAATAAAAATAAAAAAATAAAAAAGTTTTACTTCAACTTTGAATCTTAAACGATTAGAATTGATTGAATTTTAAAAACAAATCAAAAGAAAAGTCCATCCCTGAAAACCATTAGAAATGGAATCTGTTTTGTAGTTATTTTTCCATAAAATAGTTATCTTGCACTTTGTTATTTTTGGGGGTTTCAAATGTGGGGACATGACTTTTTAGCAGGAAGAAGAAACCTTGGAGGACAATGTTCTCTTTAACACTAAGATATTCAGTCAAGGTTCTACCACTCCTGAATCCACAATTGATAGCATGATCTTTTACTGATACTGTCCCCATATGATACCGATTTTGGCCTCATTTATGCATCCATATAACTCTGAATCTACATCTTTTTTATTCTGTTACAAAACGTCGTGACTGTTATCTTCCCTTCTTTAAGGTCTTAGTTCATTGGAACATCTCATATTTTGTGTGGCTGATGTCAAATCATTATCATTAACCGTAATTTATTAAGTTATTAAATAAGTCCGATAACATAACTTTAAGATAACATTTTGACCTGTGTATATATATATATATATATATATATATATATATATATATATTGTCCATATAGGAAATGTTAGAAAGGTATAGAGCCAAGCCGGCCTTATCAAATGCACAACAAGCCTGTTTTATTTAGCCTTTACATTAAGAAAATGATTTATTAACTACTGTTTTGACCATCCCTAATTTTCATTATAATTATCTGACCTGGTGAGGGTCCCAGTTACACAAAATATCCTGTATCTGCAGGACATCTCTTAGATTAAGAGTTCATGCTTGGCTATGATAGGTCAGATAGAAGCCTGTCACCTTGACTCAATGCCCTATTCTTTTCAAAGAGTTGCTTTAATGAGGCAGCAAGATCCTTGTCCCAGCTGGGAAATGAACATTGGCCAATAGAATGAGCGATAAACAATTTGGCACTAAACCAATCGACAATACTGGTCTTCTCTTGGTTTCAATATTTTAATTTTATCACTTCTGTCTACAAGGCCAATACAAACGGTCTTTTTGCAACATTGGGTTCGGAAAACAGAATGTTCCAAGTGGAACTTGCATGTTAAATCATTAGAGGCGTCTTGGAGTATGGGTACACTTGCAGAAAGAAGCTCTATTAACTCACATAATATGCCATTTATCATAGGGATATTGGGATTAAATAAGTAATCATCCTAGTTTATGAAGTTTCAGAACTGGACATTCTATTGATTGGTTTCCTTGATAGTTCATTAAAGGTTAGAAATTTATAACATAAATTAACTTGAAAATAAGATTTAACTTCACAAAAACTTTTACTCCTGTAAGTTGTATGGTATCTCATATGTATCTTGTCAATATTGAATCGTGTTCATTTTTAAAAGAGGAAAGATAATATGTAGATTATGTGTTGATTTAATCAGAAAAGGACTTAACTCAAATTATTGTACCGTAAACTCGATAAAAGTTTGGTTTTGTTCTGGGAACCAGGCACATGTTTTAGTATATTTGTTATCTCTAATCTGCGAAAACTCTCATCATCCATGAGAGTTTTCGCAGATTATAAACTTGGATAATTCTTCACCATTGTTGATTTCTCTCAGGACAGTTTTGCTTATCAGTTATCAAAAGCCAAAGACGAGTGATATCAAGATATCAAACAAGGTGTGAATGAATGAGGCAAACCGTCAATCCTGTCAGAATCCGTTTAATTATGATTCATGAATTTAATAAATATATTGATTACATATCTCATTGGATGTAAAGGAACTTTGTGTTAAAATCTGATTTATATTCTTTTTGAATTGTTAGGTTCTAAACATAAAGATGAAAAACAAAGTGATATTAATATTGTGTGAAATGAATAAAGTGTCTAAATCACTTTTTGTTTCTCTCATGATAATTTGAAAAGAGGTAGAAATATCACATTGATTAATGATCATATTCTTTGACTGGGAGCTACAGAGCCTCTTTGTGAAATCAAGTCCACAAACTATCCTTCAACAGAAAAAAACCCTGAATTATATTAAAATCCGAAAATAAAACTTGAACAAGCTGATGAGGGCAATTTGTTATTTGTTATTTGATATAATGTGATAAATAAGATGAATATAATGTAAAACACTGCACTTTGTTCCTGACTGACAAGCCTTCCTTCCTGATGACAGAATTAGTCATTTCTTTCATTCTTCAGAACCCAAGAACCAGTGTGGTGCAGAAACAAATTTGCCAGCTGAAAATAGAAATGACTTTTATGATATTATTCGTACCGCTAACAATGCAAATTATGTGCGCATTATGATGAAAATGTTGGTGAAATAAACTACATAAACAGCATAATTCCCCATGAAAAGAAAAACGTTTATTTTAGTTACTTCTAATCACACGCACTATAATGTATAATCCGATATATCCTCTTTAAAAATAACGTAAACAAAATGTTCAGAAGTGTGACCATGACAATAAGGTCAATAAATCTTAATCGTTAAAACATGAGTTGTTTGCGTACGCATCAACACAGAAGTATATGACATTTTCTGTAATATCCCGCACAGCGAATTCTCTAAAAGAATTCACATTTCCAGATGTGAAATCACAAGGTTACGAGGAACTGAATGAAACTAAATTGAAAAGCAATGATCAAACACAGCTTGTTTTTGAAGGCTTTATTTTAATACTCACCAATAGTAACACTGACATGCAGAGAAATATTATGAACAGTTCTGATGCCATGAGACGTTTGGTATAAGTTGGTATGGTCAAATAATGTCAGAATGGGGGCAATGTATGCTGATTATTTCAGATTATTATTCTACATAAAAATGAGAAAGTTGATATCATGTCAGATGGAATGCATAAACTCGTCTGATAAATTTGTTCAAAACATCTGTTTATTCACATGATATGATGGATTGAAAAGATGTAAAAGAAGAATTTTTTAAAAAGTTATAAATAATGAATTTAGTTTTTACATTAACATAGAAATGTCTCACAAAAGCGCTGAATTTGCCTAACCAAAGGTTTAACCAAACTAAGATATATTATTATTACTTTACAATTCATTCAATTGTGTACTTTACAACTTATTCAATTAAGTAACTGAATGTCTCGCTTTACATCAAGTATAATATATAAGGAGGGCTTTGTAGATGCACTGTACATTTGGTAGCAGCACTATACCTGAAGGATGTTGTCGTTTTTGGTTGTACTGCTGGTGGCTGGTGTGGCCATGGGAAGGCCAAGTGAAAAGATTATCGGTGGAACCGAGGCTACTGTGGGAGAGTTCCCGTGGCAAGCATCTCTCCAAAGAGCTGGTTAGAATCTACTCATTGCTTGAATGCTCAATAAATCATAGCTTTCTGTAAATATTCAGTTCTTTCTCAATATTAACAATATGGTTGATGGTGTGGGAATAATATCTACCTCAAGGTTTGGCTCAATTGTGAGCTGCTGTTTTCTGTTATACTACATCATTTGATATTCAACCTATTTTACTTGTAGGCTTCAGGAATAGCCCTGAGCCATTCTGGAATCACTTCTGTGGAGGATCCCTGGTTGACCAATACTGGGTTCTGACTGCAGCACATTGTGTGGATGGTACTGCACCGTAAGTCAACACTCTACTCTCTGTTCTTTACTCTCTACTCTCTGTTTTTTACTCTCCACTCACTGCTCTCTACTCACTGCTCTCTACTCTCTACTCTCTGTTCTTTACTCTCCACTCACTGCTCTCAACTCTCTGATCTCTGTTCTCTACTCTCTGTTCTCTACTCTCTACTATCTACTCTCTACTATCTACTCTCTACTCTCTGTTCTCTACTCTCTGTTCTTAACTCTCTACTCACTGCTCTCTACTCTTTGCTCTTTACTCTCTGATCTCTGTTCTCTACTCTCTGTTCTCTACTCTCTACTATCTACTCTCTACTCTGTTCTCTACTCTCTACTCTCTTTGTCCGTCATGATAACATCACTGAAGACTTCAGACTGTTTACATGAGGGCTGTAAATTAAAATTTGCTGTAGTACGGTGTTATATCGATAACTGTATTAGTCTCAATATGACAGAGGCTTGTGTGTCTTTTTTTATATCAAAGATGGGGAGTGGAAGTGGTAATGGGCCTGCACAGAAGAGGTGATACAAACACAGGAGCTCCTGAACCATACAGTGTTCAAGCCATCTACATGGTATACTTGCCTTCATTAACTTACTCAAATTAATCAAAAGAGTTACATTGTCATATTGATTTTTTTTAAATCTTCTCTACCACATTAATGTATTCTAACATTGATTATTGTACTCATATCGATTTAAATACTGATGATCATGTTCATATCAATTATCATACTCATATCAATTATCATGTTTATGCCAGTTATCGTACTCATATAATGAATTATACATACTACGTAGGAGTTCAGCTAAAAATATTTGAAGTCTGAATTTTAAGGAAAAATCGAAAGCGTTATTACCTGAAATATGCTTTTTTTAAATTCCAGCACAATGGATTCAATTCATTTAACCTGGATAATGACATCGCCCTGATACAACTCTCCTTTCCCGTCAGCACTAACCAATATGTGGCCGTCATATCAATGGCTGCCTCTAACGCCAACTTTGATGGAGACGTTTGCGAAATAACAGGATGGGGAGTAACCTCAGTCGGTATGTAACTCAATCAAGACGGTTGAAAGTAGCATCAGTCAATATGTCAATTCATTCACAGGATGGGGAGTAGCATTAGTTAATATGTCCATTCATTCACAGGATGGGGAGTAACATCAGTCAATATGTCCATTCATTAACAGGATGGGGAGTAACATTAGTTAATATGTCCATTCATTCACAGGATGGGGAGTAACATTAGTTAATATGTCCATTCATAAACAGGATGGGGAGAAGCATTAGTTAATATGTCCATTCATTCACAGGGTGGGGAGTAACATTAGTTAATATGTCCATTCATTCACAGGATGGGGAATAGCATTAGTTAATATGTCCATTCATTCACAGGATGGGGAGTAGCATTAGTTAATATGTCCATTCATTAACAGGATGGGGAGTAGCATCAGTCAATATGTCCATTCATTCACAGGATGGGGAGTAGCATCAGTCAATATGTCCATTCATTCACAGGATGGGGAGTAACATTAGTTAATATGTCCATTCATTCACAGGATGGGGAGTAACATTAGTTAATATGTCCATTCATTAACAGGATGGGGAGTAACATTAGTTAATATGTCCATACATTAACAGGATGGGGAGTAGCATCAGTCAATATGTCCATTCATTAACAGGATGGGGAGTAACATTAGTTAATATGTCCATTCATTCACAGGATGGGGAGTAGCATTAGTTAATATGTCCATTCATTAACAGGATGGGGAGTAGCATTAGTTAATATGTCCATTCATTCACAGGATGGGGAGTAACATCAGTCAATATGTCCATTCATTCACAGGATGGGGAGTAGCATCAGTCAATATGTCCATTCATTAACAGGGTGGGGAGTAGCATTAGTTAATATGTCCATTCATTAACAGGATGGGGAGTAGCATTAGTTAATATGTCCATTCATTAACAGGATGGGGAGTAGCATTAGTTAATATGTCCATTCATTAACAGGGTGGGGAGTAGCATCAGTCAATATGTCCATTCATTCACAGGGTGGGGAGTAGCATCAGTCAATATGTCCATTCATTCACAGGATGGGGAGTAACATTAGTTAATATGTCCATTCATTCACAGGATGGGGAGTAGCATCAGTCAATATGTCCATTCATTAACAGGGTGGGGAGTAGCATTAGTTAATATGTCCATTCATTCACAGGATGGGGAGTAACATTAGTTAATATGTCCATTCATTCACAGGATGGGGAGTAGCATCAGTCAATATGTCCATTCATTAACAGGGTGGGGAGTAGCATTAGTTAATATGTCCATTCATTAACAGGATGGGGAGTAGCATTAGTTAATATGTCCATTCATTAACAGGATGGGGAGTAGCATTAGTTAATATGTCCATTCATTAACAGGATGGGGAGTAGCATCAGTCAATATGTCCATTCATTAACAGGGTGGGGAGTAGCATCAGTCAATATGTCCATTCATTCACAGGATGGGGAGTAGCATTAGTTAATATGTCCATTCATTCACAGGATGGGGAGTAGCATCAGTCAATATGTCCATTCATTAACAGGATGGGGAGTAGCATTAGTTATTATGTCCATTCATTCACAGGATGGGGAGTAGCATTAGTTAATATGTCCATTCATTCACAGGATGGGGAGTAACATTAGTTAATATGTCCATTCATTAACAGGATGGGGAGTAGAATTAGTTAATATGTCCATTCATTAACAGGGTGGGGAGTAGCATTAGTTAATATGTCCATTCATTAACAGGGTGGGGAGTAGCATTAGTTGATATGTCCATTCATTCACAGGATGGGGAGTAGCATCAGTCAATATGTCCATTCATTAACAGGATGGGGAGTAGCATTAGTTAATATGTCCATTCATTAAAAGGATGGGGAGTAGCATTAGTTAATATGTCCATTCATTCACAGGATGGGGAGTAGCATCAGTCAATATGTCCATTCATTCACAGGATGGGGAGTAACATTAGTTAATATGTCCATTCATTCACAGGATGGGGAGTAACATTAGTTAATATGTCCATTCATTAACAGGATGGGGAGTAACATTAGTTAATATGTCCATTCATTAACAGGATGGGGAGTAGCATTAGTTAATATGTCCATTCATTAACAGGATGGGGAGTAACATTAGTAAATATGTCCATTCATTAACAGGATGGGGAGTAGCATTAGTTAATATGTCCATTCATTAACAGGATGGGGAGTAGCATCAGTCAATATGTCCATTCATTAACAGGATGGTGAGTAACATTAATTAATATGTCCATTCATTCACAGGATGGGGAGTAGCATCAGTCAATATGTCCATTCATTCTCAGGATGGGGAGTAGCATTAGTTAATATGTCCATTCATTCACAGGATGGGGAGTAGCATCAGTCAATATGTCCATTCATTAACAGGGTGGGGAGCAGCATCAGTCAATGTGTCCATTCATTAACAGGATGGGGAGTAGCATGAGTCAATATGTCCATTCATTCACAGGATGGGGAGTAGCATTAGTTAATATGTCCATTCATTCACAGGATGGGGAGTAGCATTAGTTAATATGTCCATTCATTCACAGGATGGGGAGTAGCATTAGTTAATATGTCCATTCATTAACAGGATGGGGAGTAGCATCAGTCAATATGTCCATTCATTCACAGGATGGGGAGTAACATTAGTTAATATGTCCATTCATTCACAGGATGGGGAGTAACATTAGTTAATATGTCCATTCATTAACAGGATGGGGAGTAGAATTAGTTAATATGTCCATTCATTCACAGGATGGGGAGTAGCATCAGTCAATATGTCCATTCATTAACAGGATGGGGAGTAGCATTAGTCAATATGTCCATTCATTAACAGGGTGGGGAGTAGCATCAGTCAATATGTCCATTCATTAACAGGATGGGGAGTAGCATTAGTGAATATGTCCATTCATTAACAGGGTGGGGAGTAGCATCAGTCAATAAGTCCATTCATTAACAGGATGGGGAGTAGCATTAGTCAATATATCCTTTCATTAACAGGGTGGGGAGTAGCATTAGTTAATATGTCCATTCATTAACAGAATGGGGAGTAGCATTAGTTAATATGTCCATTCATTAACAGGATGGGGAGCAGCATCAGTCAATATGTCCATTCATTAACAGGATGGGGAGCAGCATCAGTCAATATGTCCATTCATTAACAGGGTGGGGAGCAGCATCAGTCAATAAGTCCATTCATTAACAGGATGGGGAGTAGCATTAGTCAATATGTCCTTTCATTAACAGGATGGGGAGTAGCATTAGTTAATATGTCCATTCATTAACAGGATGGGGAGTAGCATTAGTTAATATGTCCATTCATTAACAGGATGGGGAGCAGCATCAGTCAATATGTCCATTCATTAACAGGATGGGGAGCAGCATCAGTCAATATGTCCATTCATTAACAGGGTGGGGAGCAGCATCAGTCAATATGTCCATTCATTAACAGGATGGGGAGCAGCATCAGTCAATATGTCCATTCATTCACAGGATGGGGAGTAGCATTAGTTAATATGTCCATTCATTAACAGGATGGGGAGTAGCATTAGTTAATATGTCCATTCATTAACAGGATGGGGAGCAGCATCAGTCAATATGTCCATTCATTAACAGGATGGGGAGCAGCATCAGTCAATATGTCCATTCATTAACAGGGTGGGGAGCAGCATCAGTCAATATGTCCATTCATTAACAGGATGGGGAGCAGCATCAGTCAATATGTCCATTCATTCACAGGATGGGGAGTAGCATTAGTTAATATGTCCATACATTAACAGGATGGGGAGTAACATTAGTTAATATGTCCATTCATTAACAGGATGGGGAGTAACATTAGTTAATATGTACATTCATTAACAGGATGGGGAGTAGCATCAGTC
This sequence comes from Amphiduros pacificus, assembly GCA_949316495.1. Lineage (NCBI taxonomy): Eukaryota > Metazoa > Annelida > Polychaeta > Phyllodocida > Hesionidae > Amphiduros > Amphiduros pacificus. The sequence continues at coordinate 9,112,382 of OX439001.1, read as the reverse complement.
AATATGTCCATTGATTCACAGAATGGGGAGTAACATTAGTTAATATGTCCATTCATTCACAGGGTGGGGAGTAACATTAGTTAATATGTCCATACATTAACAGGATGGGGAGTAGCATCAGTCAATATGTCCATTCATTAACAGGATGGGCAGTAACATTAGTTAATATGTCCATTCATTAACAGGATGGGGAGTAGCATTAGTTGATATGTCCATTCATTCACAGGATGGGGAGTAGCATCAGTCAATATGTCCATTCATTAACAGGGTGGGGAGTAGCATTAGTTAATATGTCCATTCATTAACAGGATGGGGAGTAGCATTAGTTAATATGTCCATTCATTAACAGGATGGGGAGTAGCATTAGTTAATATGTCCATTCATTAACAGGATGGGGAGTAGCATCAGTCAATATTCCATTCATTCACAGGATGGGGAGTAGCATTAGTCAATATTCCATTCATTCACAGGATGGGGAGTAGCATTAGTTAATATGTCCATTCATTCACAGGATGGGGAGTAGCATCAGTCAATATGTCCATTCATTCACAGGGTGGGGAGTAGCATTAGTTAATATGTCCATTTATTTACAGGATGGGGAGTAGCATTAGTTAATATGTCCATTCATTCACAGGATGGGGAGTAACATTAGTTAATATGTCCATTCATTAACAGGATGGGGAGTAGAATTAGTTAATATGTCCATTCATTAACAGGATGGGGAGTAGAATTAGTTAATATGTCCATTCATTAACAGGGTGGGGAGTAGCATTAGTTAATATGTCCATTCATTAACAGGGTGGGGAGTAGCATTAGTTAATATGTCCATTCATTCACAGGATGGGGAGTAGCATCAGTCAATATGTCCATTCATTCACAGGATGGGGAGTAGCATTAGTTAATATGTCCATTCATTAAAAGGATGGGGAGTAGCATTAGTTAATATGTCCATTCATTAACAGGATGGGGAGTAGCATCAGTCAATATGTCCATTCATTCACAGGATGGGGAGTAACATTAGTTAATATGTCCATTCATTCACAGGATGGGGAGTAGCATTAGTTAATATGTCCATTCATTAACAGGATGGGGAGTAGCATCAGTCAATATGTCCATTCATTCACAGGATGGGGAGTAACATTAGTTAATATGTCCATTCATACACAGGATGGGGAGTAACATTAGTTAATATGTCCATTCATTAACAGGATGGGGAGTAACATTAGTTAATATGTCCATTCATTAACAGGATGGGGAGTAGCATTAGTTAATATGTCCATTCATTAACAGGATGGGGAGTAACATTAGTTAATATGTCCATTCATTAACAGGATGGGGAGTAGCATTAGTTAATATGTCCATTCATTCACAGGATGGGGAATAGCATCAGTCAATATGTCCATTCATTAACAGGATGGGGAGTAACATTAGTTAATATGTCCATTCATTAACAGGATGGGGAGTAGCATCAGTCAATATGTTCATTCATTCTCAGGATAGGGAGTAACATTAGTTAATATGTCCATTCATTCACAGGATGGGGAGTAGCATCAGTCAATATGTCCATTCATTAACAGGGTGGGGAGCAGCATCAGTCAATGTGTCCATTCATTAACAGGATGGGGAGTAGCATGAGTCAATATGTCCATTCATTCACAGGATGGGGAGTAGCATTAGTTAATATGTCCATTCATTCACAGGATGGGGAGTAGCATTAGTTAATATGTCCATTCATTCACAGGATGGGGAGTAGCATTAGTTAATATGTCCATTCATTCACAGGATGGGGAGTAGCATCAGTCAATATGTCCATTCATTCACAGGATGGGGAGTAACATTAGTTAATATGTCCATTCATTCACAGGATGGGGAGTAACATTAGTTAATATGTCCATTCATTCACAGGATGGGGAGTAGAATTAGTTAATATGTCCATTCATTCACAGGATGGGGAGTAGCATCAGTCAATATGTCCATTCATTAACAGGATGGGGAGTAGCATTAGTCAATATGTCCATTCATTAACAGGATGGGGAGTAGCATTAGTTAATATGTCCATTCATTAACAGGATGGGGAGTAGCATTAGTTAATATGTCACTTCATTCACAGGATGGGGAGTAGCATCAGTCAATATGTCCATTCATTAACAGGATGGGGAGTAGCATTAGTCAATATGTCCATTCATTAACAGGATGGGGAGTAGCATTAGTTAATATATCCATTCATTAACAGGGTGGGGAGCAGCATTAGTCAATATGTCCATTCATGAACAGGGTGGGGAGTAGCATCAGTCAATATGTCCATTCATTAACAGGATGGGGAGTAGCATTAGTCAATATGTCCTTTCATTAACAGGGTGGGGAGTAGCATTAGTTAATATGTCCATTCATTAACAGGATGGGGAGTAGCATTAGTTAATATGTCCATTCATTAACAGGATGGGGAGCAGCATCAGTCAATATGTCCATTCATTAACAGGATGGGGAGCAGCATCAGTCAATATGTCCATTCATTAACAGGGTGGGGAGCAGCATCAGTCAATATGTCCATTCATTAACAGGGTTGGGAGCAGCATTAGTCAACATGTCCATTCATTAACAGGATGGGGAGCAGCATTAGTCCATATGTCCATTCATTAACAGGGTGGGGAGCAGCATCAGTCAATATGTCCATTCATTAACAGGGTTGGGAGCAGCATTAGTCAATATGTCCATTCATTAACAGGGTGGGGAGTAACATAAGTTAGCATGCTCATTCAATAACAGGGTGGGGACTAACATCAGTTTACATGCTCATTCAATAACAGGGTGGGGATTAACATCAGTTTACATGCTCATTCAATAACAGGGTGGGGACTAACATCAGTTTACATGCTCATTCAATAACAGGGTGGGGACTAACATCAGTTAACATGCTCATTCAATAACAGGGTGGGGAGTAACACGACACATTACTTGCAGGAGAAGGAAATATGGCGACGGTTCTTCAGAAGGCTCCTGTGAACTCCTTTGCTAACTCTTACTGTTCCCAATTCTGGAATATCAACGGTGGTCATATCTGCGTCGGCATCTCAGGCGAAACTGGAGCATGCAACGTGAGTGGAGTTTCCATATACATTTAGATATATCAACTAGATGGCGGCACGTGTCTTTGCCACATAAAAATGTCTTCATTATCAAGTGTACAAAAATCACTTTTGAAACATTAATCAAACATTCTATGTATAGAAATTAGAGCTTAATCATGAGTCGGGTATTTGTATATTGGCTGCTTCATGATGTTGCAGGGCGACTCTGGTGGTCCCTTAGTTTGCCGCGGGGTGCTGGCTGGAGCCACCAGTTATGGCCTTCAGGGATGCTATCTCACTCGGCCGTCTGTCTACACCAGAGTCTCATTTTACAGGAACTGGATAGCTGGAATTGCTGGAATTTAAATCCTGCAGAAAAGTACATGATTTTAATTTTTAAACATGTGTGTAAATTGTTTGCGTCAATAAAAGATAATGCATATGGTTAGGTCAACTGCATGGTTTTTTCCCCGAACTTTTACATTTCACAAGAAGGCCCTTATTCACTTCAGTAAGAAGGGTATTGACTCCCCTTATAAAGCAAGGAAACCTGTCCAGGTTGGGACAAGACAGGAGCCTGGGTCATACTGCATTATGGAGGAAGATGGATATCTGCTTCTCAGATTTCCTTACTCCAACCAGTGCTCCGTGACTGGTTAACAAGATAATGACCCCTTGTTGCTTTTAGTAAAGAGTAGGGCATTGAGCACCAGCAACAGGCTCCTATCCTACTTGATAAAACATATATATTTTTGAAAATGTCGTGATTACAAACAAATTTATACAATTATGGAAACCTTCATCTAATATTTTGAGTCATGGGCGATTATGCAAAGTGTCCGATATTTAGAAGAGCCTTAGCACAAATTTCCGATTAATCACAGGATTTTGGTCAAATTCTCATTTCTGCATCAATTAAATTAGAGCCTATGGATCACTGAAGCCAACTTCAGAAAATTACAAGAAATTGAGATTGTGCAAATTGAAGAATGGACTTGATGAATGGTGCTCTAAATATCAACTCAGATTTATCATTAATTCTGTGCCAAATTCCAGTATCATGGTACAACTTATTCATAACATGTTTTTTTTCCACAAAGCTAATATACCTGATTTTGGAGGTGAAACATTAACGTGAGGAACCGTGAACAATTCGTGGGGGATTAAAAAGTTGAATAGGGAGAGAGTCAAAAAGCATTCGCACATATCGTTACAACTATTTCAAGTAGTTATTTATTGACGTAAACTTCATAAGTCCTGGGTGCCAAGAAGTTTTGTCCTATTTGCCATGAGTGTGGTTACATTAGACATGGACACTGCACGGCCACCCGGACATATCACCTGGACACCACACATTTTTCCAGATATCAGGCAGTCTAAAGGTACCCTAGGTTGACAGCCGATTTTGTAAAATAAATTCATCGCCTAAGCACCCTTTGGGAAACTGGAACAAATGTTTGAAATTGGAATAAATGTGACTGGTGTATAAGACCTGATATATGTATGATAAGAGACACACAAAAACATGTGTGTTCATTTGTTGTAGACAGTAGAACAGCAGACAGCTTATTTATCAGAAGGTTAGTCGGCCAGTACCTTTAAGATATAGTAAGATCAAGGAAAGTGTCAAAGCTTTTGGTTACAATATAAGCTTTTGGTTACAATTTGAAGCGTATGACCAAGTCAAGGTCAAGCTGAGAGCTTTAAAATGTCAATAAATAGTTAGGATTGTTAGGGAATTGAACTCAAAGCATTTTCTCTGCCTGGTTACCATAAAGGTTTGCCTTTAAAACTACCCAATTCAAACATTTTTCAGACATAAAAATTGTTTAAATCCTGCTTTAAACCCCAAATATGATACTGTAACTGTTGAATATATGTTATTTAACATATGTTATCGTTAAAATATTATAATCGATGTTAAGAAATCCAGACTATGAAAGTTTGTTTTGACCAATAATAAATGTTAAGTAAAATAATCAAACTGAATGCCTTGTCAATATAAAAGATATTTGCAAAGGTGACCACATTCATGGTAGATTGTATCTGACAGCAATATAACATTTATTTTTGCTCTCAGATTGTATATCGCCCTAAAAGTTATGTTATAAATTGTATTTGTTGCTGATGCCTCAAAACTAGCTCCCAAAACATTGTTAGTGTTTTTCAGTTTCCTTTTATCCTCTAAAATGACTTCTACAAGGTTAAACATTTCCCAAAAATATAACCCTTCGAACATTTTTTCTTCTGTAGATGTGTTTGCATTCGCTGCTATCGCCCATGCAACTCTTTAATTTCCCACTCCGGTTCTATTTAAAACTTTTCTTTTAAACTTCGGCATTTCCTCTTGAAACACATGATGTACATGTGAATGTGGAAGGTAGTTAGGCATAAATAACTTTCATAGGATGGTATCGCAAATTCAGATGATCCATTTTAAGATATATATATATAATTCAATTCAATTCAATTCAATATATCTTTATTATAGTGAAATATGTATACAATACAGCGCATAGGCTGTAAAATACATCCAGCCCAGTGGACTTACAATTCACTTTTAGCTCAAACATGAAATTAAGTCAATTAAGATCAATTAAGACTGTACATATATTGTCTTTTGTCTAGTATCAAATGCATTATTTACAAACTGAGCAGTGAGTTTGATTGCTTCATCTGACATTAAAAGTCTTTCTTTTACATCATCATCTTCAATATCAAAATATGGAAATATACATCTTATTCTGTTAAACAGATCATATCTCAAAAGAGCATATTTACCACAATATAGAAGGAAATGAATTTCAGACTCCACAACATCATCCTCGCACAATAAGCAATATCTGTATTCAATAGGTATAATATATATATATATATATATATTGTTTATATATATTGTTTGGTTTGAAGGAACCATAATGTCATGCTCCCTCATATGGGAAATGTCGTCCGGAGTTAACTCTGACATAGATAGATATGGCCGTCAAAAGTTATAATATCACTGTATAAAAACTATTTATATGACTGGAATATAGTTCACACTCTGATTATAGATATTAAAAAGACAAGTATGAAGTGAGTGAGAATAACATTTATAAACGTAAATATGAATTGCATTCATGAATGTAAATGAAGCGAGAACCAAGGAATATATTAATGCATTGTTGTAAGTACAGTGTGGGAAGCCAGTGTGAGTGAAATTAAGGTGATAATAACAAGCTTCATGATATAAAACTCACATCTAGAAAATGTATTGATTCAAGCTGCAAAATATGCAAAGAATTTAGATATTTACACAATCACTCAACGCATATCACTTTTTATAGAGGTTAATGTGTTTCCTGTCAATCCATCTTTGTCGGTTTGCAAATTTCCTTCTTTTTAAATGAAATTGATTTATTTTGTCAAAACCTATAAATATGAAAAATCACAAAATAATATAAATCTAAGTTAACGTTGGTGTGATGCAACTTTTGATAAGAATTAACATATTGTTACTGAGAAACAATCACCAAATATATTAGGTCTAACCACTCGCTCATCCACTCACTGACTCCATTACGGATACCCATGCCACGTGATGATCATCGCAGGGCTTAATTATATTTGTCCCACATCCAGGGTCGTTCCAAATCCCAGGACTGTTACATACCAATGAAACATAATTTTGTATGAGAGAAGGACAATATGGTGTTTATTGTATGTTTCTGTCTCCTTTTCTCAGGCAAGTATAAACAACTATGTTTACATCATATTAATCATCTAGTCAAAATCAAAGTTTTTTAATTGTATTTTTGAATATGCCGTGTGTGTAATTATAAATACCATAATCATCGATAATCAAAGAAAATGATAATATGCTTGAAACAGATATTTCATGGCAAAAGGTCAAAGGTCAAGGTTGATATTGTATGACCTCAAAATGATATTTCAGAAGCCACATTCCCATGTATGGGTATCTACTGTGTCATATTATGAAGATTGATATTTATCATTTTAAAGAATTTGTCCAAATTTCAACAAAGCAATATCTGTTTATAATAACAAAACAATACCAACTCCAAAGAGCCGAATTATTTCATTTCTTCTTTGCAAAAACATGCTCTATCAATTTTGTTCTCTGAAAGAGAAATAGGTAAATATTTCAACGAGCGTGAAGTTCATTTGATATTTGATATTTGATATTTGACGTTTTTTTTCAAAGTATGCCTCCAAGTATATATCTATACACACTTATAGGATATGGGTCAAAACAGGATATAAAAGGATATATACCCTGTCAAAAGCGGATATATCATTTTTATTCGCAATAAATCCAATTTTTATACATTTATAACTTAGAAATGTTTTTTAAATGATCTCAAAGACTTTTGATTGACTAATGGGGCCTTAGACATACTTGGTAGACATGTCTAGATTACGTCTAGCCCCCTCAATATGAGAGCATAAATCTGAGTTCAATGGAATAGCCCTTTTCCCCTGGCAAAGTCAATATATTCGACCTACTGACTGGTATGAGGTTGGGGAGGGGGGGAGAGTACTAAAAGGACTTTTGATTGACTAATGGGGCCTTAGACATACTTGGTAGACATGTCTAGATTACGTCTAGCCCCCTCAATATGAGAGCATAAATCTGAGTTCAATGGAATAGCCCTTTTCCCCTGGCAAAGTCAATATATTCGACCTACTGACTGGTATGAGGTTGGGGAGGGTGGGGAGAGTACTAAAAGGACTTTTGATTGACTAATGGGGCCTTAGACATACTTGGTAGACATGTCTAGATTATGTCTAGCCCCCTCAATATGAGAGCATAAATCTGAGTTCAATGGAATAGCCCTTTTCCCCTGACAAAGTCAATATATTCGACCCACTGACTGGTATGAGGTTGGGGAGGAGGGATGGAGAGTACTAAAAAGACTTTTGATTGACTAATGGGGCCTTAAACATACTTGGTAGACATGTCTAGATTACGTCTAGCCCCCTCAATATGAGAGCATAAATCTAAGTTCAATGGAATAGCCCTTTTCCCCTGGCAAAGTCAATATATTCGACCTACTGACTAGTATGAGGTTGTGGTGGGGGGAGAGTACTAAAAAGACTTTTGATTGACTAATGGGGCCTTAGACATACTTGGTAGACATGTCTAGATTATGTCTAGCCCCCTCAATATGAGAGCATAAATCTGAGTTCAATGGAATAGCCCTTTTCCCCTGGCAAAGTCAATATATTCGACCAACTGACTGGTATGAGGTTTGGGAGGGGGGGAGAGTACTAAAAGGACTTTTGATTGACTAATGGGGCCTTAGACATACTTGGTAGACATGTCTAGATTACGTCTAGCCCCCTCAATATGAGAGCATAAATCTGAGTTCAATGGAATAGCCCTTTTCCCCTGGATAAGTCAATATATTCGACCTACTGACTGGTATGAGGTTGGGGAGGGGGGGAGAGTACTAAAAGGACTTTTGATTGACTAATGGGGCCTTAGACATACTTGGTAGACATGTCTAGATTACGTCTAGCCCCCTCAATATGAGAGCATAAATCTGAGTTCAATGGAATAGCCCTTTTCCCCTGACAAAGTCAATATATTCGACCTACTGACTGGTATGAGGTTGGGGAGGAGGGATGGAGAGTACTAAAAAGACTTTGGATTGACTAATGGGGCCTTAGACATACTTGGTAGACATGTCTAGATTATGTCTAGCCCCCTCAATATGAGAGCATAAATCTGAGTTCAATGGAATAGCCCTATTCCCCTGACAAAGTCAATATATTCGACCTACTGACTGGTATGAGGTTGTGGAGGGGGGGGGGGGATAGTACTAAAAAGACTTTTGATTGACTAATGGGGCCTTAGACATACTTGGTAGACATGTCTAGATTATGTCTAGCCCCCTCAATATATGAGCATAAATCTGAGTTCAATGGAATAGCCCTTTTCCCCTGGCAAAGTCAATATATTCGACCAACTGACTGGTATGAGGTTGGGGAGGGGGGGGGGGAGAGTACTAAAAGGACTTTTGATTGACTAATGGGGCCTTAGACATACTTGGTAGACATGTCTAGATTATGTCTAGCCCCCTCAATATGAGAGCATAAATCTGAGTTCAATGGAATAGCCCTTTTCCCCTGGCAAAGTCAATATATTCGACCTACTGACTGGTATGAGGTTGGGGAGGGGGGGAGAGTACTAAAAGGACTTTTGATTGACTAATGGGGCCTTAGACATACTTGGTAGACATGTCTAGATTACGTCTAGCCCCCTCAATATGAGAGCATAAATCTGAGTTCAATGGAATAGCCCTTTTCCCCTGGCAAAGTCAATATATTCGACCTACTGACTGGTATGAGGTTGGGGAGGGGGGGAGAGTACTAAAAGGACTTTTGATTGACTAATGGGGCCTTAGACATACTTGGTAGACATGTCTAGATTATGTCTAGCCCCCTCAATATGAGAGCATAAATCTGAGTTCAATGGAATAGCCCTTTTCCCCTGGCAAAGTCAATATATTCGACCAACTGACTGGTATGAGGTTGGGGAGGGGGGGGGAGAGTACTAAAAGGACTTTTGATTGACTAATGGGGCCTTAGACATACTTGGTAGACATGTCTAGATTATGTCTAGCCCCCTCAATATGAGAGCATAAATCTGAGTTCAATGGAATAGCCCTTTTTCCCTGGCAAAGTCAATATATTCGACCTACTGACTGGTATGAGGTTGGGGAGGGGGGGAGAGTACTAAAAGGACTTTTGATTGACTAATGGGGCCTTAGACATACTTGGTAGACATGTCTAGATTATGTCTAGCCCCCTCAATATGAGAGCATAAATCTGAGTTCAATGGAATAGCCCTTTTTCCATGACAAAGTCAATATATACGACCTACTGAATAGTATGAGGTTGGGGGAGTACTAAAAAGACTTTTGATTGACTAATGGGGCCTTAGACATATTTGGTAGACATGTCTAGATTGTGTTTAGCCCCCTCAATATGAGAGCATAAATCTGAGTTCAATGGAATAGCCCTTTTTCCCTGACAAAGTCCATATATTCGACCTACTGACTGGTATGAGGTGGGGGGAGTACTAAAAAGACTTTTGATTGACTAATGGGGCCTTAGACATATTTGGTAGACATGTCTAGATTATGTCTAGCCCCCTCAATATGAGAGCATAAATCTGAGTTCAATGGAATAGCCCTTTTTCCCTGACAAAGTCAATATTTACGACCTACTGAATGGTATGAGGTTGGGGGAGTACTAAAAAGACTTTTGATTGACTAATGGGGCCTTAGACATATTTGGTAGACATGTCTAGATTGTGTCTAGCCCCCTCAATATGAGAGCATAAATCTGAGTTCAATGGAATAGCCCTTTTTCCCCGAGAGAGTCCATATATTCGACCTACTGACTGGTATGAGGTGGGGGGAGTACTAAAAAGACTTTTGATTGACTAATGGGGCCTTAGACATATTTGGTAGACATGTCTAGATTATGTCTAGCCCCCTCAATATGAGAGCATAAATCATACCAGTCAGTAGGTCGAATATATTGACTCTGTCAGGGAAAAAAAGGCTATTCCATTGAACTCAGATTTATGCTCTCATATTGAGGGGGCTAGACACAATCTAGACATGTCTACCAAATATGTCTAAGGCCCCATTAGTCAATCAAAAGTCTTTTTAGTACTCTCCCTCCCTCCTCCACAACCTCATACCAGTCAGTAGGTCGAATATATTGACTTTGTCAGGGGAATAGGGCTATTCCATTGAACTCAGATTTATGCTCTCATATTGAGGGGGCTAGACATAATCTAGACATGTCTACCAAGTATGTCTAAGGCCCCATTAGTCAATCAAAAGTCTTTTTAGTACTATCTCCCCCCCCCCTCCACAACCTCATACCAGTCAGTAGGTCGAATATATTGACTTTGTCAGGGGAATAGGGCTATTCCATTGAACTCAGATTTATGCTCTCATATTGAGGGGGCTAGACATAATCTAGACATGTCTACCAAGTATGTCTAAGGCCCCATTAGTCAATCAAAAGTCCTTTTAGTACTCTCCCCCCTCAACAACCTCATACCAGTCAGTAGGTCGAATATATTGACTTTGTCAGGGGAAAAGGGCTATTCCATTGAACTCAGATTTATGCTCTCATATTGAGGGGGCTAGACGTAATCTAGACATGTCTACCAAGTATGTCTAAGGCCCCATTAGTCAATCAAAAGTCCTTTTTGTACTCTCCATCCCTCCTCCCCAACCTCATACCAGTCAGTAGGTCGAATATATTGACTTTGTCAGGGGAAAAGGGCTATTCCATTGAACTCAGATTTATGCTCTCATATTGAGGGGGCTAGACATAATCTAGACATGTCTACCAAGTATGTCTAAGGCCCCATTAGTCAATCAAAAGTCCTTTTAGTACTCTCCCCCCCCCCCTCCCCAACCTCATACCAGTCAGTTGGTCGAATATATTGACTTATCCAGGGGAAAAGGGCTATTCCATTGAACTCAGATTTATGCTCTCATATTGAGGGGGCTAGACGTAATCTAGACATGTCTACCAAGTATGTCTAAGGCCCCATTAGTCAATCAAAAGTCTTTTTAGTACTATCTCCCCCCCCCCTCCACAACCTCATACCAGTCAGTAGGTCGAATATATTGACTTTGTCAGGGGAATAGGGCTATTCCATTGAACTCAGATTTATGCTCTCATATTGAGGGGGCTAGACATAATCTAGACATGTCTACCAAGTATGTCTAAGGCCCCATTAGTCAATCAAAAGTCTTTTTAGTACTCTCCCCCCACCACAACCTCATACTAGTCAGTAGGTCGAATATATTGACTTTGCCAAGGGAAAAGGGCTATTCCATTGAACTCAGATTTATGCTCTCATATTGAGGGGGCTAGACGTAATCTAGACATGTCTACCAAGTATGTCTAAGGCCCCATTAGTCAATCAAAAGTCCTTTTTGTACTCTCCATCCCTCCTCCCCAACCTCATACCAGTCAGTAGGTCGAATATATTGACTTTGTCAGGGGAAAAGGGCTATTCCATTGAACTCAGATTTATGCTCTCATATTGAGGGGGCTAGACGTAATCTAGACATGTCTACCAAGTATGTCTAAGGCCCCATTAGTCAATCAAAAGTCCTTTTAGTACTCTCCCCCCCTCCCCAACCTCATACCAGTCAGTAGGTCGAATATATTGACTTTGCTAGGGAAAAAGGGCTATTCCATTGAACTCAGATTTATGCTCTCATATTGAGGGGGCTAGACGTAATCTAGACATGTCTACCAAGTATGTCTAAGGCCCCATTAGTCAATCAAAAGTCTTTGAGATCATTTAAAAAACATTTCTAAGTTATAAATGTATAAAAATTGGATTTATTGCGAATAAAAATGATATATCCGCTTTTGACAGGGTATATATCCTTTTATATCCTGTTTTGACCCATATCCTATAAGTGTGTATAGATATATACTTGGAGGCAAACTTTGAAAAAAACGTCAAATATCAAATATCAAATATCAAATGAACTTCACGCTCGTAATATTTCACATATTCATCACCAAATGCCTTCCTATAAAAGGTGCATCACCTCCTATATCCGTTCATATATCTATTAGATAATTCAAAGACAGACGCATCTTATTATATCATAATTTCTATATTTGAAGGACTTGCTAACAAACAAATACAAAATTTGATCATTTAGAAAACGGACCTTCATTTCAAATGATAAATGATATCTTATGAATGCCAGTTGTTTAGAAACATGACTTTTTGTTAAAGTATTTAAAGTATTTACAATCAAGCCACACTTAATTGTGTCACATATTTTAAATTTCAGATGTATGGAATATAAAGGTGTTGGCGTATGATGAAGGAAGGTCAATACAGTCTCCCGTAGGAGATGAAACAGTGGAGCTCCAGCCTAATAACATCAATAATAATCCCCCAGTCTTTGATCCCGACACGCTGGAAGGAATGGTCATGGAGCATTCAGCTGCTGGTTAGATTTTTTTGTTTTGGGGTTTTACATCACTTTCAACATTATTTCAGTCATTTCGTGATGAGACCTATTTGTAGCAGATATAGTGCTGCCTCACTGTCGCAGGTCCTTGACATGACAACCCACCCGGTCACAGATTTACAAGGACAATGGGTTAACCCTTTGGCACTGGCCTCAGCTCATGTGTGAGACAACATGAAGCATGTTAATTTCAGCCGAGCTGTTATAAAGATGTTAAATATATACAGATAAGAACTAAGAATATTAAAGCTACAAGTTGATATCAAACTACACAGTTCACAAAGCCATGCTGAAACTTTGTGTTTTTTCTCACCTAGTGGAGAAAAACTAGAATAACTCTAAAAAGCTATGTAAGGTAATGGATTCGTACTGCACAAGTTGGGAAAAACCACTATGTCCCAAAGAACAAAACCCTCCTTGCTATCAATTTAAACTATATTCTTTTCGTGCCCCTATGACAAAATGAACATACCCCAATGTCTGATTTAGATATCTCTCAGGAAAATACAATACATCATGATGTCTTAACAATTATGTTTAAAACGTTTAAATTTTTTTCATTTTAGAATATTTCATATTATATTTTGTCAATAAATCTGATGTCTGTTTGGTACAGGTCAGTCGGTTTTGACTGTGGTGGCTACTGACTTGGACAGCGGGTCTAATGGCGCAGTGATATACTCTATAAGGCGGGTCCCAGTCAAATACGGTGTGCCGCTGTTCACCCTCAACCCGACTACAGGTCTCATCACCACCACCATGAACAATGCCCTGGACCGGGAAGGGCAATCAGAGTTCCAGATCATAGTGCTGGCCCGGGACCAGGGGACACCAGAGGCCAAGTCAGGTGGGTTTACAACACTATATCTTCAATCATTTTCCAAAAAGATAATTATGGGCAAGTCACTTGGGATACTAATGTACTGGCAAGTGATGCGCTTCATCAAATATCTGAATTGTCTGTTGCAAGGATCAAAGGCAAATCATGAGGTGAAAAAGACAAATCATATGGTGAAATAAAGTTTATCGAGGCGATTTCTATATTTTGATATTGTTGTTTAGTTAGTTATTGTCCTTTTCTATACATGTTTCTTTTTTTTTTAAATAGTTTACTTTTGCTACCTATAGCAATTAAAAACAATTTAAAATCATAAATAGAGGTTCGTGAAATAATATAACTAACCTGCTTTTATTAGTGATATAAATGCATCCTACAAAGAGATTAAGATTTAAATGAAATTCTCCATTTTGTAATATATTGGTTTGAGAGACGTTTTGTGATGAAGTGTTCAAGGCTCCAAGGGGATGAGAACACTCTGCAGGCAGAGGGAATATCATTGCTGAAAGATGCATATGTGAATGAGCTAACAGATGATGACCATGTGGCCCTGAGCTTGATCACTGAATTAAGAGGTTTTATGAAACAGGATTTTAATATAGATAGTTTTAGCCAGGAAGAGATTGTGATTTTATTGGAATATAGTTGTACAGAGTAATATGATTTTAAATTGACAATGTGCAATGCAACTTGCAAGATGATGGTGTTTATATATATGTGTGTGAATGAATGATGTGTGATGTATGAAAGTGAACTAAAACTTTATTTTAAAGAGTTTGAATAAAATGATTTATAATAATAATGATAATATGCAGCAAGTGCAACAGTGACCATTCACATCGAGGACATCAATGACCACGCTCCGCGGTTCCCTCAGCACATCTACCGGGCCACCGTGTCCGAGAACAGCCCCGTGGGTTCCGCCATCCTCACGGTGTCTGCGTCCGATGCCGACGTCGGCGCTAATGCCAAGATGACGTACACACTGAAGGAGCAGGACCGCCAGTTCTTCGACATAACAAGTGAAGATGATAGTAACACTGGTGTGCTGAAACTGCTTCAGGTTAGTACAAGGTCAATATGTAAAGTTCCTGTTTTAAATGGCTCTTGCGCATCAAGCATTGATGCGCAATAATAATAATAATAATAATAATAATAATAATAATAATAATAATAATAATAATAATAATAATAATAATAATAATAATAATAATAATAATAATAATAATAATAATAACAACAACAACAACAACAACAACAACAACAACAACAACAACAACAACAACAACAACAACAACAACAACAACAACAACAACAACAACAACAACAACAACAACTACTACTACTACTACTACTACTACTACTACTACTACTACTACTACTACTACTACTACTACTACTACTACTACTACTACTACTACAATAATAATAATAAATCATCATCATTATCATTTTAACAACGTGTTTATTTATTTTTGTGCCAGCCTTTGGATTACGATACAATGGACAACCGTTTCTTCAATTTAACAGTCTATGTACGTGATCCTGATGCAGATCACGTGGACATGGCTTACATTGAGGTGAGCGTCATCGACTACAATGATAATGCTCCCCAGTTCATTCCTAACATAAACATTGTCTCCATCCCGGAGACAGCTGAAGTGGGCACCGCCCTGGCCAGGTTCTCTGCCACAGACAAAGACTCTGGAGCCAACAAACAGTTCATGTGAGTATCAATGAATGAATGAATGAATGAATGGTTTCTTAACGGCACATCGACACAATAAGGTCATTCAGTGCCAAAACAGTAAAAACAGAAACGTAAAATTGACTAGAAACAAAATGTAAATGTTAATACAATATGTAGATAACACAAGAATTTATCAACAGCATTTATATAATATCAATCAAATATAATAAAAATGTATAATTTGTTTAAAAGACTTTATCAGTATGATGTTTTGCAGTTCTTGATAAATAAGTCGATGACATAAATAAACAAAAGCTCTGCCCTTAAAACTGATTATAAAGTCCTATGTGAGTTAAAAACGATACTATCACAGAAGTATCTACAGTATCAAATAACGTATGTAAACCTTGTACATTAAAATATTGAGTTCGTATAATATCAAAATCGATACACTCAATTAAAATATGTTTAATAGTCAAAGCCCTTTGACAACCAATACATTCCGGTTGATCTTCACCTTTAAGCAGATAACAGTGCGTCAAATGACTATGACCTATTCTTATACGGGTTAAAACTGACTCTTCCCTACGGTTAATTCTAATAGCACCTTTAGTTTTGCCTAGAATGGGTTTAATTTCATGTAATTTATTAAAAATAGCTTCGTTCCAGCGCAACTGCCATTTAGAACGTAAAAAAACAGTAATATATTTCTTAAACTCTGTATATGGAATAAGTAAATCTATTGGGCGTTTGTCCAATGCTGCTTTGGCAGCTTGGTCAGCAGCCTCATTTCCATGGATTCCAATATGACTGGGGATCCAATAAAAACGAATTTCTTTATTTTCATCTGTACAAAGTCTATGATACCGTTCGAGAATTTTGTAAATAAAGGGATTTTTCCAATCCTTTGCTTTCAATGCTTGTAAACAAGACAAAGAATCAGAAAAAATTTAAAATGTTTGATGTGGAGAAGTCTCCACATGATCTAAAGCAAGGTACAAAGCATGTAGTTCTGCAGAAAAAATTGATGATTTATTTGGCAGACGTTCTGAATAAATATGATTGCCCTTAACAGCAGCTGCAGCAGCCTTCTCATCATCAAATGATCCATCAGTGTATATACACTGATATCCAGTGAAAATAGATTTAATTTCTTTATATCTATTTATATAAAGGGATGGATCTGTTGAGCATTTCTTTAATTCTGACATGGCTAGATTAATATTTAAAGTTGCATAGGTCCATGGAGGTGTTTCTGGATATTGAAATTTAGCTATTTGATTCGGATTTAAATTTAAGGATTGTAAAGATTCCTTGATGCGAATGCCAAAAGTTGGTATTATATTTGGTTTATTTTCAAAAAGATCAACATAATTTGGATTGAATATAGCGTCATGTACAGGATTGTCTGGACAAGCAGCAATTTTTGCAGCATACTGAAGGGCAAGTTTTTCTCTTCTTAAATCAAGAGGCAGTTCATCTGCCTCTACTGCCAAGCTATCTGCAGGCGAGGTACGAAATGCACCAAGGCATAGTCTTAACCCTTGATTTTGTATAGGATCGAGCATTTTAATATACGATGGACGTGCTGATCCATATACCATACACCCATAATCAAGTTTGGAACATACCAGCGCTCTATATAATTGTAATAAAACATTACGGTCCCCTCCCCAATCGGTATGGGCAAGAACCCGTAATAAATCTAATGCCTTCTGGCATTTCTTTTTTACATATTTAATATGAGGAATAAAAGATAATTTTCTATCAAATATAAGTCCAAGAAACTTGGTTTCTTCGACAACAGGGATTCGAGTTTGGCCAAGGTGTAGATCAGGATCTGGGTGAGCCTTCCACTTTTTACAAAAGTGCATACATACGGTCTTTTTCAAAGAAAACTTAAATCCATTGTTATCAGCCCATTCGTGTAATCTATTTAGGTGTTGTTGAAGCTGTCGTTCTATTGTATGCATGCTTGCTGACCTGTAGCTTAAGTTGAAATCATCAACAAAAAGTGAGCAATCTGCTCCAGGCCTCATACAATCTACAATGCTGTTAATTTTAATAATAAAAAGGGTCACTGATAATATACTACCCTGTGGAACACCCATTTCCTGATCAAAAGCATCAGAAAGTGATGCACCCACTCGAACTTTAAAATGTCTGTTTGATAGAAAATTTTGAATAAAAAGGGGTAAACGACCCCTTAATCCCATATCATATAAATCGCTCATTATTCCATATTTCCATGTGGTGTCGTATGCTTTCTCTAAATCAAAAAATATACTAACCACATGTTCGCCTTTTATAAAACCCTCTCGTATAAACGTTTCTAAACGTACCAGATGGTCAACAGTACTTCGCGTTTTTCTAAAACCACTCTGTGCAACAGAAATATAAGCCGCAGTTTCTAAAAACCAAACAAAACGCTCGTTAATCATTCGTTCCATTGATTTACAAATACAACTTGTTAACGCAATGGGACGATAATTATTTGAATCTGACGAGTCTTTGCCAGGTTTGGGAATAGGAATGATAGTGGCTTCACTCCATGAAGGAGGAAAATTACCACTTTCCCAAATATTATTAAAAATATCCAAAAGATGCCCAAGTGTTCGGTCAGGGAGGTGTTTGAGAATTTGATAGTGTATATGATCAGGTCCAGGAGCGGTATCATGGGATTTATCTAAAGCAAGTTTTAAATCTGATATTGTGAATGGCTTATTATATTGTTCCAAGTTATTAGATATGAAATTTAGTTGGTTTCTTTCTTTTCTATTTTTTATTTGTTGAAATTTGGCAGAATAATTATTGGATGAGGAATTCTTGGAAATTGTTTGACCTATTGTGTTACCTATTTCGGTGGGATTTGTAATTAATTGGCCATTATGATTTAGATGTTTGATCCTTGCTCCACCTCCCTTCCCAGTAATTTTACGCACCATATCCCAGCATTTTTTAATTGGTGAACGTGTATTTAATTTAGAAACGTAATCTTTCCAACTTTTTCTTTTGCTTATTTTAATAATATAATGGGCTTTAGCTCTTTTTATACGAAATTGGTGCAAATTATATTGAGTTGGCTGTCGATTAAATATTTTTAAAGCTTTTTCCCGCTCCTTGACAGCTTTTTTGCACTCATCATTAAACCAGGGTTTTTCTTTAATTTTATGTGAGTATCAATCAAACTGCGTCCTATAAATAGGTTTTACAGTAAAGATACATTTATTGAAGGTCTTAACAGGTCTTTTTGTGATGCCCTCTTGTTACCAAATCCTATTGTTAGTCAAATCAAAGGGTTGATGATCCTTACCATTGAAGTAATAATCTGTAAAAAATTCCTCTATTAGGTACGCCTTTGATACCTAGTAATATAAATAGGTTTTTACAACGAGGATACATTTACCAATGTCTAAACAGGTCTTTTTGTGATGCCATTTGTTACCCATCCGCTTGTTACTCAAAACAAAGGGTTGATGATCCTTGCCATTGAAGTGATAATCTGTAAAGTTTCCTTTTCCAGATATGCCATTGATAGAAACAGAGACCCAATGCATCAATTCAGCGTGGAGTCCAGCGGACAAGTACGGTTGTCTGGTGCCCTGGACAGAGAGACCACTCCCATACATCGCGTACACATCCTAGCTATTGACACAGGTATCTCCAGAAATACCTCAGATATATTTAACATTATATACACCTACACACAATCGAAATAACTAGATTTCTATGTCTGCAAATCATTTTTTTTCACAATTAAACGTGTCTGGTAAGCAGATATGTTGTTCATATTGAAAAGTATGGGTAGATGAGACAGGGTAATAAGCATAGAATTGTGATCGTGTATAGGGGTTCCTGCTCAGACTGGCACGGGGACACTGATCGTCTCACTCAGCGATGTTAACGACAATTATCCCGTCTTTGCCGAGAACTACATGCCGGTCATCACCGGGAACGAGGCTGAAGGACAGACGGTGGCGACCATCAGCGCCATCGACAGAGACACCTTTTCCAATGGTCCGCCCTTCACGTTCCGCCTGCCCTGCGGGGGAGGGTGTCCTTGCCCTCAGAACCCCACCTGTAACGACTTCAGCTTAGAGTTTATACCAGGTGAGTCACAATGATGTTAAAGTGCATATTCTTGATTTTTTGGGTTGAAGGATGAATTAAGGTAAACACGATTCTCAACATAAATATTTGATCTCTGATCATTAACTTGAGACAAAGTGTTCTCTTGGACAGATGAACAAATGTTATTTGATGATGAGTATTATGTTTGTTACTTTTACCTTAATATTGTCATTTTATCATATCGTTGATGAGAAATCCATCCTCATCATCATCATAATTATTTAATACATTCACATTGATTGTCATAGAGATTATGGACATCAAATATGGAAAAAAAATAAAAAATGCAGTTTTTGAAATGGAAATGGCCTTTGAATGACCTTGTAATGATATTGACTCAAATTTAGCATTTTCCTTTTTGCCTGCATTTATTCATTTTGGTCTTTAACAACACTGTTTGAAATATATTAAGAATCATTTTGATTTTAGAGTGTTAAGTGTCCTACTAAATTGGGCCATAAAATCACTTGGGACGAATTTCCAGTTGTCACGGAACCAATTGCTGAGCAAAGTTATCATTTGATGATAGAGAGTAATTTATCTGTGATAGTTGGTCAAACATGGCCAAAATAAGAGTTTCCCCTAAACAAGAGTCTCCCCTAAATAAGAGTCTCCCCTAAACAAGAGTCTCCCCTAAATAAGAGTCTTTCCTAACTAGAAAATGGATGGTCGCTATGGATACATTCACTTACGAAGTGAAATATTTCAAATTGGCGATAAAAAAAATTATCGCCACGGCATTGGCCAAAATGGTCAGCTTGGTTTAAAAAATGATAGCTTGGTGAAAATTAATGATAGCTTGGTTTAAAAAATGATAGCTTGGTGAAAATTAATGATAGCTTGGTGAAAAAAATGATAGCTTGGTGAAAAAAGTTGTATTTATTACCTACCATTTATTCTAATTATTTGTATTATTTTGCTACAAAACCAATGATTTACCGTACAATAGACCACGAATATTGTGTTTTATGTTGTCTTTAAGTGGTATCGCCCTATAGATGTTGTGAACATTCTTTACTAATAGTCCAAATATTCACAAATGTTATCAAACATTTAAAAGACCACTCACAACATTTAGATAATCCTTTGATCTCAGGCTTACGTACTTTTCTTTTCTTGATTTTTACTTTAAAAAATCCCAGTAAAAATTAACTTAAATTTAGACATTAATCTATTAAAAATAAGCGTCAATTCCTTTCTATAACTATAAGGATATTGGGATCATAAAAAATATACTGGATAACGCGAAACTTGAGCAATGTAAGTGCAACATATAGAGGAGAAAAATTGATAAAATGATAAAAAAAATGTTCACGAAACGAATTAAGGAGAGCCAGAAATTATGCAACTGAAATGCCTTTTTCAGGCTGAAACATATTTGAATCTGTGAAACACATTTGAATCTGTGAAACACATTTGAATCTGTGAAACATATTTGAATCTGTGAATCATATTTGAATCTGTGAATCATATTTGAAACGGTGAAACTTATTTGAAATGGTGAAACGTATTTGAAACGGTGAAACTTATTTGTAATGGTGAAACATATTTTGTGAGGCATATTTTAATTTGTGAGGCATATTTTGATCTGTGAGGCATATTTTAATCTGTAAGGCATATTTTAATTTGTGAGGCATATCTTAATCTGTGAGGCATATTTTAATTTGTGAGGCATATTTTAATCTGTGAGGCATATTTTAATTTTTGAGGCATATTTTAATTTTTGAGGCATATTTTGATCTGTGAGTCATATTTTAATTTTTGAGGCATATCTTAATCTGTAAGGCATATTTTAATTTGTGAGGCATATTTGAATCTGTGAGGCATATTTTAATTTGTGAGGCATATTTTGATCTGTGAGGCATATTTTAATTTGTGAGGCATATTTTAATTTATGAGGCATATTTTAATTTATGAGGCATATTTTAATTTGTGAGGCATATTTTAATTTGTGAGGCATATTTTAATCTGTGAGGCATATTTTAATTTGTGAGGGATATTTTAATCTGTGAGGCATATTTTAATCTGTGAGGCATATTTTAATTTGTGAGGCATATTTTAATCTGTGAGGCATATTTTAATTTGTGAGGCATATTTTAATCTGTGAGGCATATTTTAATTTTTGAGGCATATTTTGATCTGTGAGTCATATTTTAATTTTTGAGGCATATCTTAATCTGTAAGGCATATTTTAATTTGTGAGGCATATTTGAATCTGTGAGGCATATTTTAATTTGTGAGGCATATTTTGATCTGTGAGGCATATTTTAATCTGTGAGGCATATTTTAATTTGTGAGGCATATTTTAATCTGGGAGGCATATTTTAATTTATGAGGCATATTTTAATCTGTGAGGCATATTTTAATTTGTGAGGCATATTTTAATCTGTGAGGCATATTTTAATTTGTGAGGGATATTTTAATCTGTGAGGCATATTTTAATCTGTGAGGCATATTTTGATCTGTGAGTCATATTTCAACCTGTGAATCATTTTCCATGGCAGGTGGTGGTTCCAGCGGACACGGTTCAGGTATTATAACCACAAAGCGTCCATTCCATTGTGACGAGGAGAAATTCTACCACATGCCGATTATCATGGAGGACAGTGGAAATCCTCCCGTCAGCGGAACAAGCACTCTCACCATCGTTATCGGAAACAGCTGCAGGGATGATTGAAGATTCCAAACACTTTATCATAGTTAACATAAATAAAGGCTACAATCAAATATTTTGAGATTTTATTTGCTAATCAAAATTCCCAGGCCAGCATTTTTTGTATATAACAAGAAATCTTCAGAGGTGTTTACAGCAGGAAAAAACTGTTGATATATATGTACTTCTTATACAAGCAAAATTATTGACACACATATTCTCTATTCATCCATATCTCATACAACTGATGTCCGTTATATGTACATTCTATGTCCAACACGCTTGTCTATTTGGGTTTGATTTTATGCAGAAAAAAATGAAAACGTAAAATGCTCAAGTACTCTATAATTAATTTACACTCTTAACATTTTGCATTTCACCCTTCCAAGAATGGCTTCAGTTCCAGATCGTCTATGCCATCCATAAAAGTTAAGAATGTATGGATCTGTGGAAAAGCACGCTCATAATTTTGTCAGGATTGTGATAAACGTTTTGAAACAGGTCATACCATCAGTTGCAAGAATTTATCTTAAAGGTCACATTTCCCATTAAATATGGTACATGCCAAGATTTTGACAAAATAGAAAATTTAAAAAAAAATACTGGATTGTGTAAAAGACAAAGAATGAGAGACACTTGGCTCTGGATAAAGGCTAAAGGCAAAGACTATATTAATTAAATGATTAAACGTCACTGTTTATCTGTTTTGTGGTCAAAGAACACACACATATCAGGTGATACCAAAGTGGTATGTTAAATATTGATTTTAATCATAAATAGTGAATCAATTTATCATAACACATACGTGAAAGTACAGGAATATAATCAAGACAGATAGACTAACCACAGATAAAGATGATTTAACCATTATTCTTGCAGCATACATTTCTACAGTGCATTACATGAAGTAAATGCACTGATTAATTGACAAACATTTCTCATAAAGAAGCAATAGGAGCAAATTAAAAAAAATGAAAACATAAAATGATATAGTATTATCTGATTGAATTACACTCTTTAATATGGTGACTCCAGTTTCAGATTGTCAATGCCATAGATATTCCCAATTTTCTATTGATGTTCTACGACTGGTTTCAAGTATGTTCACAGTTGAATAGCCTACATATTAACTCCCTCAATAAATGGATCTGTGGAAGAGCACGCTCATAATTTTGTCAGGATTGTGATAAATATTTTGAAACTGGTCATACTATCAGTTGCAAAAAATTCTCTTAAATGTAACATTTCCCATTAAGCAATGTTCATGCCAGGCTGTTTTTCTAGAGTCATTCTTGGATTTTACTTGCATTTATTGCGGCTTATGTGTGTTAGTTATGATTGTCCTCTGGTGGTAGATTTTGCCAAAATATATCGCACTGAAAAAAAGTACTGGAAATTGCTTAAATGTTGAAAATAGATCCCTTTTCATTTATACTTTCCACTGATCATACTTCACTCATACAGGTAAATACATTTGTAAAGGAAATAATTATGGAAGTTTACTTCGAGTTAGTCAAAAATAATGCAAACAGAAAAACATATATTCTTGAACAGGATGTTCCTTTCAAAGTTTATACATTGCTGCAAGGAGGTGGGACGAGGCCCATGGGGTAAGACATCTGGTTACTAAAGGTCTGGGGCTCCGAACCAAGATTAAACAAGTAATTTTTCATGCTGAAAATGGAATTTTAATATTGTTTCTTTTATAGCGATATGCATATCAGTATATTTAGACCAATAGTGATTAGGCCAAGAATATGTGCTGTACATACCTTTAAATTTGAAGGCAAACCCAATTTTATATTTTGATATATAGATTGTGTAAAAGACGAATAATGATAGACACTTGGTGCTGGATACAAGCCAAAGAGAAAGACTATAATAATGAAATGATTTAAACATCACCGTTTATCTTTTTATGGTCAAAGAACAAATACATATCAGGTGATACCAAAGTGGTATGTTAAATATTGGTTTTAATCATAAATAGCGAATAATTTAATATAACACATGATAGCAAATCAATTAATCATAACTATTTTTAGAAATGACATACGTGAAAGTACAGGAATATGATCAAGACAGATAGACCTACCACAGATAAAGATTCAATCATTATTCTTGCAACATGCATTTCTACAGTGCATTACATGAAGTAAACTATTTTCATAAGAAGCAATAGGAGCAAATGAAAAAATGAAAACATAAAATGATATAGTATTATCTGATTGAATTACACTCTTTAAATGGTGACTCTAGTTTCAGATTGTCAATGCCAGTGATATTCCCAATTTTCTATTGATGTTCTACAACTGGTTTCAAGTATGTTCACAGTTGAATAGCCTACATATTGACTCCCTCAAGACAGAAATCCATTCAATAAATGGATCTGTGGAAGAGCACGCTCATCATTTTGTCAGGATTGTGATAAACATTTTGAAACAGGTCATAACATCAGTTGCCAAAAATTCTCTTAAAGGTCACATTTCCCACTAAACAGTGTACATGGCACGCTATGTTTTCTAGAGTTATTTTTGGATTTTACTTGCATTTATAGCAGCCTGTGGGTGTTTAGGGTTGAGTGTCCTCTGGTGGTAGATTCTGGCAAAATAAATCATTTGAAAGAAAATACTAAAATACTGGAAATTGCTTCAATGTTGAAAATAGATCCCTTTTCATTTATACTTTTGTAATGAAAATAATTATCAAAGTTTACTTTGAGTTAGTCCAAAATAATGGAGACAGAAAAATATATTTTCTTGAACAGGATGTTACTTTCAAAGTTTATACATTGGTACAAGGGGTGAGACGTGACCCATGGGGTAAGACATCTGGCTACCAAAGGTCTGGAGCTCCAAACCTGGTTGAAACAAGTATTTTTTCATGCTGAAAATGAAATTTTCATATTGGTTTCTTAGCGATATGCATATCAGTATATTTAGACCAAGAGTGATTAGGTGAAGAATATGTTTTGTACATACTTTTAAAATTGAAGGTAAACCCAATTTTATATGTTGATATATAGATTGTGTAAAAGACAAATAATGAGAGACACTTGGCTCTGAATACAGGCCAAAGACAAAGACTGTAATAATGCAATGATTAAATGTCACTTTTTATCTTTTTTATGGTCAAAGAACAAAGACATATCAGGTGATACCAAAGTGGTATGTTTAATGTTGATTTTAATCATAAATAGTGAATCAATTTAACATAACACCTGATAGCAAATCAATTTATCAAATAACTACTTTTAGAAATGACATACGAGAAGGTACAGGAATATAATCAAGACAGATAGACTGACCACAGATAAAGATGATTTAACCATTACTCTTACAGCATACATTTCTACAGTGCATTACATGAAGTAAATGTGCTGATTAATTGACAGACTATTTTCACAAGAAGCAATAGGAGCAAATAAAAAATTTTAAAAATTTAAACATAAAATGATAAAGTATTATCTGATTGAATTACACTCTTTAAATGGTGACTCCAGTTTCAGATTGTCAATGCCAGAGATATTCCCAATTTTCTATTGATGTTCTTCGATTGGTGTCAAGTATGTTCACAGTTGAATAGCCTATATATTGACTCCCTCAAGACAGAAATCCATTCAATATATGGATCTGTGGAAGAGCACGCTCATCATTTTGTCAGGATTGTGATAAACATTTTGAAACAGGTCATAACATCAGTTGCCAAAAATTCTCTTAAAGGTCACATTTCCCATTAAACAATGTACATAGCACGCTATGCTTTCTAGAGTTATTTTTGGATTTTACTTGCATTTATAGCAGCCTGTGCGTGTTTTGGGTTGAGTGTCCTCTGGTGGTAGAATTTGGCAAAATAAATCATTTGAAAGAAAATACTAAAATACTGGAAATTGCTTCAATGTTGAAAATAGATCCCTTTTCATTTATACTTTCCAGTGATCATACTGCACTCATACGGGAACATTTGTAATGAAAATAATTATCAAAGCTTACTTCGAGATAGTCCAAAATAATGCAGACAGAAAAATATATATTCTTGAACAGGATGTTACTTTCAAAGTTTATACATTGGTACAAGGGGGTGAGACGTGACCCAAGGGGTAAGACATCTGGCTACCAAAGGTCTGGGGCTCCGAACCTGGTTTAAACAAGTATTTTTTCATGCTGAAAATGAAATTTTCATATTGGTTTCTTAGCGATATGCATTTCAGTATATTTAGACCAATAGTGGTTAGGTGAAGAATATGATTTGTACATACTTTTAAATTTGAAGGCAAACTCAACTTTATATTTTGATATATAGATTGTGTAAAAGACAAATAATTAGAGACTATTGGCTCTGAATACAGGCCAAAGACAAAGACTATAATAATGCAATGATTAAACGTCACTTTTTATCTTTTTTTATGGTCAAAGAACAAACACATATCAGGTGATACCAAAATGGTATGTTAAATATTGATTTTAATCATAAATAGTGAATCAATTTAACATAACACGCGATAGCAAATCAATTTATCATAACTACTTTTAGATATGACATATGTGAAAGTACAGGAATATGATCAAGACAGATAGACTAACCACAGATAAAGGTTCAATCATTATTCTTGAAGCATACATTTCTACATTGCAAGTAAATGCACTGATAAATTGACAGACTATTTTCACAAGAAGGAGTAGGAGCAAATGAAAAACAATGAAACGTAAAATGATTAAGTATGATATAATTGAATTACCCTCTTTAAATGGTGGCTCCAGTTTCAGATCGTCTATGTCATAGATATTCCCAATTTTCTTTTGAGTTTCTATGATTGGTGTCAAGTATGTTCACAGTTGAATAGGCTACTTATTGACTCCTTCAAAACATAAATTCATTCAATATATGGATCTGTAGAAAAGCACGCTCATAATTTGGTCAGGATTGTGATAAACATTTTGAAAGTCCATACCATCAGTTGCAAGAAATTCTCTTAAAGGTCATATTTCCGTTAAAGCAATATACATGCCAGGCTATTATTCTAGAGTCATTATTGGATTTTACTTGCATTTATGGCGGCTTATGGTTGTTGGTTATGAGTGTCCTCTGGTGGTAGATTTTGGCAAATATATCGCTCTGAAAAAAAGTACTGGAATTTGCTTAAATGCTGAAAATAGACCCCTTTTCATTTATACTTTCCACTGATCTTACTTCACTCATACAGGAACATTTGTAATGAAAATAATTGTGGAAGTTTACTTCGAGTTAGTCCAAAATAATGCAAACAGAAAAACATATATCCTTGAACAGGATGTTCCTGTCAAAGTTTATAGATTGCTGCAAGGAGGTGGGACGTGGCCCATGGGGTAAGACATCTGGCTACCAAAGGTCTGAGGCTCTGAACCTGGTTTAAACAAGTACTTTTTCAGGCTGAAAATGAAATTTTCATATTGGTTTTTTTAGCGATATGCATATCAGTATATTTAGACCAATAATGATTAGGCCAAGACTATGTTTTGTACATACTTTTAAATTTGAAGGCAAACCCAACTTTATATTTTGATACATAAATTGCATCAAAGACAAATAATGAGAGACACTTGGCTCTGAATACAGGACAAAGACAAAGACTATAATAATGCAATGATTAAACGTCACTTTTTATCTTTTTTATGGTCAAAAAGCAAACACATATCAGATGATACCAAAGTGGTATGTTAAATATTGATTTTAATCATAAATAGTGAATCAATTTAACCTAACACATGATAGCAAATCAATTTATCATAACTACTTTCAGAAATGACATATGTGAAAGGAATATGATTAAGGAATATGATTAAGACAGATAGACTAACCACAAATAAAGATTCCATCATTATTCTTGAAGCATACATTTCTACAGTGCACAGTGCAAGTAAATGCACTGATAAATTGACAGACTATTTATTCACAAGATGGAATAGGAGCAGTGGTCAGATTTCTGGATCTCATGGCCTGCCATGGGTTTGATTCTTGCTGGGGTTTGTTAAACACGAACAAAATTGATTCAAAATGTATCATTTTGGGGTTATCTTTATTGTTGAGTTGCCAGTAGGTAAACAAAACAAACAAATATCTGTTAACTGAGCATTTAAGTTGGAAGGAGAATTATATCTGTTTTTTTAATAATGCTCATCTAGACTTTGATATATTTTTGTTGCCATGGCAACCATATCATTTATATAGGATATCGAAGACAATTATACTTTAAAAGCCAAGAGAGTTACAAAGTGTTCAATGTTCATGGGAACAGTGTCTTCCAAAGTTCTTTTTTCCCACCCAAAAATTCACCCAAATGTCCATCACATTGATTGGAACCCCCAAAAATGGCATAGTGCAAGATAATTGCTTTGTATCAAAATAACCACAAAAACGATTGCATATAATGTGTCAAATTCTGGGATTTTTATTTTGATGTGGTTTTTAATTTGCTCTTTATATTTTATTAATTTTTGATAATTTTAGATATGAAGTTGAAGTACGAAATGGAAAAAGCAGGCTATTTTGGTTACATTTAAAAAGGGATAGAGGTAACTTTAAAACTTCAGGCCTTTGAAAAATGCAATATAACCCTTAATTTGTGTTTTTTGTGAATAAGATATTTCAAATATATGTTAATTATTGACACCATTTGGTAATTTTGAGTTGACTTTGTGCTTAGGTCTATTGCAGCAGATATTGGGTAATGGAGTTGTCATAAAGGATCAATACATGATGTTTTTATGTGTATTAATAAACATTGATCCCTCTGAACTGATATATGTTATCTATTTGATATAATTTGATTTGTGAAGTTGGTTGCTCCACTTATGTCTTGTGTGCACTTAAAGCCAACGCAGTATGGCTACACAGCTGGACAGGAGATGCAATCTGCGTGTAATACTTGTACTGACTGCCAAGTGCACACCCCTACACTCATGAGCAACTACCCTATCTCACTATAATCCACCGCACCGTCGACATTAGATCCTAAACGAGTGGGCTTACCTGCACACCTAACCTACTGCCTGTCACACCTTCTATTCTATGTTATATCAGCCAAACAACCTGCACCCCCCACTAAACTATGACTAACTATGACTTTTCTTCATCATCCTGTTCCGGACCTACAAAGCTGCAAAGCAAGAAACAATTCCCCCCTTACAGTTCTGGACCTACAAAGCTACAAAACAATCAAGAATTTACTGAAACAACTATTACAAAACATTAATATCTCCATCAAAAGAAAAACAAGAAAAGATGTTAACGCACCTTTCACCTTAGATTGCTTCCCCAAAACCAAACCCAGGAACAATACAGTACTAACTTATTCCCCACTCATAATATACCCAGATACCAGTCCATCAATAGAAATGGGAGACATTGAACATGAAATGGGCAGTACAAAACTTCCTATTGCAGTGAGCACATGGTGTCACCTTCATCCAGCATAAATGGCGCCAAAAATAGAACACATTCTCCAATTTATACAAATATTCAACTATTAATTTTAGCATCACCTTCTTATTGAAGAAAATTAATTATATATAAAAAATGCAGAAAGATATCAGCTGTTCAATGAGGTAATCCTTTTGTGTCCACATTTAATTCTTTTTATATTGCAAAGTTGGCACTTTTTCTCAAACTTGAGAATTTATTATCATTTTTTATGTGCCATAGAACAACTTATTGGGGTTATATTATGAAATTACACTTATATTTTATATGTATGAAACTTAAAAAGATTGCATTGGTTACAATTTAAAGTCCATCAATTTACATCTTTTGTACACCTACCACATTCAAGCAATCTCTTACCAAAGTTAGCTTGTTAATAAATCTCGAAATTCTCCCTATCTGCTCTCCCATATATGCTGCATTTTTAGAGCGCTGTGATCGTATTTGACCCAATGCTTTGCACACAGCACATCCGGGAACAGTGGTGACAGCCTATTTGGGGCATTGTCGCCTCTGCCTTTCATCTTTCCATCGTTGTTTCTCAGTTTTACCTCCGTAATGTTGACATAAATTATGTAGATTGCAATACACTTATATAAAGATTACACAACAAACACACTTTAGCGCTGACATTGGCGTGTCAATGCACGATGATAGTCTTAAATTTCCCTCCCATCTTGAAGAAAGGCGGACGGAAGTTTACAACGCAACATCTTTCCCGTCATGCACTGCTCTCTCACGCCAATTTCGTCATTTTTTCACGGACCAGCTAAAAACCCGGGAGAGCAGATAGCGAGAATTGGTGGACTTCATTTTTATTTTATTTTCAGTATTAAAGGTTTATGCATATGTACTTTCAAGTATCATATGTACTTTCATGAATTAACCACCAATAAGTTGTTACAGTAGATCTTATTTCAAAATAGCTCAACATATCAACATTTCCTCTAATTTCCTTTGCAGATTGTTCCAGTATTGCAGATTGGTCCAAAATTGAAATTAATTTTGAATGGATTTTGATGAATAAAGACCCTATGAGCATTAAAAAAAGTTCTATGCCTATGTTTGTGATCGCTACTGATGAATCCCAATATGTACAAATATCGTCTGCTATTTCCCGCCCTTATGTCCCCTTGACCTTGGCTCAGGCTCCTCCTCTATTTCTTCTTAGAATCCTACACGTCCGTTTTTATGCTTAGAACACACACACATCAGCATGATCTATGTATATTTCAAAAGACATTGATGAAAGAATTCTAAATTGGATTTTTTTTGTACAAGCATGGTTCCCTTTTTGACAAACATTGCTTTTTTTCTGTGAAGGGTAACAAGACCCTATGTTATTCTGTAAAGATCTATATTTATATCAAACAGAATGAAATATGGTATTGTTGCCCTTTAAAAGCGTATAAGAGGCCATTTATTCGATAGTCAGGGGGGCTATTTTTTTTTAAATATCCTAGCCCACTCTGAGTGAAAAGAAATATCCCAGCTCTGAGACAGTTTAAAAAATATCTTAGATCTGGGTACAGACAGTTTAAAAAATATCTAAGCCCAGCACAAGATCAAAAAATATCTTTGTTCTGACAAAAAACCATAGCCCCCCCCCCCCTGACTATCAAATGAATGGCCCCTAAACAGATGAAGATATTTGACAGGCATGTCTATTATGAATCATACATTGGCATTTGAAGAGGTGAGTAATCTTGAAGATTAATGTCCGATAAAATCTCTTGATATCACTTGGTGAAATAAGATAACGTACATTTAGAGATTGATATCTTATATCTGATCAAATGATAATTTTCCTCTTAAATTGATACAAACACAAGAATAATTTGTCACTTATCACTCTGATGCTAGATTGTGAAATGATTCCTTGTACTTTCATAAATTAACCACCAATATGTTGTTACAGTAGATCTTGTTTCAAAATAGCTCAACATATCAAAATTTCCTCTAATTTCCTTTGCAGATTGGTCCAATATTGCAGATTGGTCCAAAATTGAAATTAATTTTGAATGGATTTTTAGCATTAAAAAAAGTTATATGCCAATGTTTGTGATCGCTACTGATGAATCCCAATATGTACAAATATCTTCTGTTATTTCCCGCCCTTTTGTCTCCTTGACCTTGTCTCAGACTCCTCTATTTCTTCTTAGAATCCTACACGTCCGTTTTTATGCTTAGAACTCACACACATCAGCATGATCTATGTATATTTCAAAAGACATTGATGAAAGAATTCTAGATTGGATTTTTTTTGTACAAGCATGGTTCCCTTTTTGACAAACATTGCTTTTTTTCTGTGAAGGGTAACAAGACCCTATTTTATTCTGTAAAGATCTATATTTATATCAAACAGAATGAAATATGGTATTGTTGCCCTTTAAAAGCGTATAAGGGGCCATTCATTTGATAGTCAGGGGGGCTATTTTTTTTTAAAATATCCTAGCCCACAAGATAAAAAAATATCTTGGTTCTGACAAAAAACCATAGCCACCCCCTCCTGACTATCAAATGAATGGCCCCTAAACAGATGGAGATATTTGACAGGCATGTCTATTATGAATCATACATTGGCATTTGAAGAGGTGAGTAATCTTGAAGATTAATGTCCGATAAAATCTCTTGATATCACTTGGTGAAATAAGATAACGTACATTCAGAGATTAATATCTTATATCTGATCAAATGATAATTTTCCTCTTAAATTGATACAAACACAAGAATAATTTGTCACTTATTGCTCTTATGCTAGATTGTGAAATGATTCCTTGCAACAAAACTAATGTTACCAACTACCGGTTTGCTTTTCACTGCCAGATTTTCCTTTTCTGTGCTTATGTCCAACCAACTTTTTGTATTTGTATATTTATAAAAGTATTGAAATCCATACCATTCCGCAATTTTGACATTTTTTGTTTCCCAACTGTTTGTTGATCAAAGAAAACCTGGGGTCAACATGTGCAAGTTAACTTAAGTATTTTTTTTCATTCTGACCTTGCACCAAATACATTGACTCTCAAATGTAAAATTAGCTAAACGTGTAGCATGATGTCATGTAAATTTGAACTTTTAAATTTTGTCCTTCACGTCAAGATATTAAACACTTCGTATTGTAAAACCAATACAAACTGATTTTCTTGGACAACTATCCCATGAGTAGGACTTATAAACTAAGCCTATAATATTTTTACTGTGTTAAGATACATCAACAAATGGTACATTACTGAATGTGGTCATTTAAGGCAATTATTATAAAATATTGCACGTTACCTTAAAGTGAACTTTAAATGACCTTAAAAATGAAATTCCTATATCTGTGGTTTTCTTCCCATTTCATTTTGAGGGTCTCCCAATTTTGGACAGGAAATATGTATATAGTGGTTCAAACATACTGAATGATATTTCAGTCAAGCCTTTTGATAATAATGCAGAGCATTTAGTGTTCTTTTCAGAGTTTGTATATTATAACCCATGGTCAAATTCACTGCAATCCACTGAAGATATACCCAATGCCATTAGAAATGGCAGAGGGTAAAAACAATTGACATCACTCAGCAACAAATAACTAAAAGTTCATGTAACCTTATATATATGACATGCAGCGGACAACCACTTTGCTGAGTACCATAATAAAAAAACACTCCTGCAGAGAATGTGGTAAAAGGTCCTTGACCTTTTCTTATCAAATAATCAAATGTGTTGCTACTTAAGTCAGAAGGATGGGATAGATGAAGATCAGATAAACTGCATCAGATAATAAGATATTGAAGATATTCATCATAATAGTTCAATGTATGCAAATATTTCACAACGGGCTATGGCTGGTCCGGTATCCAAATATGAATTCAACACTAAAACCAAATAAACGGAATAGAATTCGAAAGGGAGAGGTTAATAATTATATAATTTGATATAACTTAGATAATCAGAGGTAGGATTAAGATTACTCAGCATTTTTAGGGTTAAGAGTGCTTAATATTCCCGAATCAAGTTTCAATAGGAAATAGTAACAATGGACCATTTGGAGAACTAGATTATAGAGAATAGAAAAGTAAAGAACGAATTATGTTTCTGCGGAAAGAGTAGATTTAACACCCAGTCGCATATCAAAACTCACAAAGTGTACACGTTTCTCTAACAGGCAAATGGAATTCATTTGTGATGTGTTGTGAATTTGTACTTGTAATGTTTCGTGGTATAATGCAAGAATTAAGGGGAACTATTAATCTGTAGAGTCTTGGAGAATATTTTGTTATTTGTTGTTTTATAGTTTCATAGATTTCAGTTAACATACATTCTGACTTGCCATATCTGTACATATATCATTACATTTAACATTAATTCAGTGATAATAACAATTTGTAGCAGGTATAGTGGTGCCTCACTGAATTATCATGTCGCAGGTCCTCATGCCCTCGATATGACAACCCACCCAGTCACAGATTGACAAGGACAATGGACCTAAGCTCATATTAAAAATTCTAAAATTTATTCAATTTTGGCGTGACTGGGAATCGATTGCACGGGATTATCACAGAGAACTGGTGCGCTTAAACCTTCACTTTTACAGTTGCACCACGGCCGTAGCCAATATATATGAAGGATTAAATAGTTCACAAGAACTGAATGTCTGAAATAGGTAACAAGTACTCAGATTTATCTCATTCATCACTAGAAATAGGAGAAATCCGACATATAACATATATTCACGAAATGAGATTAGCATCTTCCCCATATTGTTAAAAATAAATGAATTTAAGATACTTTGCAGAACGATATCAACTATTAAATGGGGGTAATCAATTTGATTGTACATTTAAAACATTTCTTATCACCTGATGATTTTTATTGCAAATTTGGCCCATTTAATTTTTTTACTTAAACTATAAGAATATGTTATCATTTTTGTGTACTATTCCGATTAGACAAACTTAATGGGGGTTATTTCAGAAATTATACTTATATTTTAAATACGTGAAAATTAAGATTGTATTAGATCAAATCAAATTCTATTAATTCTCATATTTTGTACCTACCATGTTCAAGCTATTTTATTAACAGACTTTATTTTGAGTTTGTGTTCAAAATCAAAGAGTTTTTTCTGTGCAGTATAATATGTAATTTCATAAATTAACAACTAATAAGTCTAAAAAGATTCCTTCATAAAAACTCGATGAGCTCGTATTTGGGAGACGCAGATGATTGGATATTAAAATCCACAGAGATAGAAGGTCATTTAAAGGTTACTTTAAGGTCTCTGGTATCATCTAATCAAAATAGTCACATTCAGTCACATATAGTCCAAACAAAAGAAACGCTATAGGCATAGGTTATTTCTATTGATGGCTGAACCAACCTATGTCAGTATGCAAATGCATATCAAATACAAGCACGTGAAGAGCTACATTGAGCTGCCAAATGAGCCAATGAACTGGTAGATGAACCTTCAACTATGTTTACTTCATTATAACTATATCTCTATATTTATACATGTATTTATATCATTAATTTTCCTGCATTCGAGTGCTTGATCAGACCAACAAGTGAACGCCCTGTTTGGAACTCAAGCGGCGATAGGTTGAGAGTAGTTAAAAGTATCCTCATCCCATAACATAAAGTGGATCAAGGACCTGATTGTGAGAAAAGAGACTGATCTTTAACATAATTTGCATATGAATTTATCACAATTATATCTTAACTTACCGAAAAGGTCAAGATTTGTCATCTCGGAAAAATATTAGATTTGATTTACCCTCACCCCTTGTTTTAGTGACCCACAACCTAATAATTTTGCATAGCCAATTTCTGCTATAATACCTCATATTGTTTCCTGACACCTTTTGTCATTCAAATTACCCTCATTTTTTGCCACTCTGGCATATCACAATTTGGGACAAGGAATTAATATCAGCATCTTCACATTATTAGATTTACCATAGATGCAGAAATTATCACACAATGCAATTATCTGATGATCAAATAGCAAGGCTTTTATTTTCTTTTTAACAAAACGTCCACACATCTCCTACTCCAACATGCATCAGGTGGTCATGTCATTGTCAGTGTACCTCCTTTCAATGTCAGTATGTCATATTATATATTTTTGTCCAGATATGATATTCCATGCTTGTAACCCTCGCCTGACCGATGGGGACATATTATCTGACATTAAAACTAGTACATATAAAAATTGTTATATAATGATCATCATGCATTAACCCAGATAAAGAGTGCGGATAAGCCATCAGGCGCTTCCACTTCAAGCTTAACGGACGGGATTTCTACATGATATAAAACACCACATTAAATGGACTTATTCCGGTCACTAACCATGCAATCTATTTCATTGCTGTGCCCCAAATCCTATCGTTATGACGATTGGGGGTTGAAAATATGTCTAATTTCGAAATTGATCATCCTTTTTGAAACATATCCAACACATTTAGTGCAAATGCGTTTTTGGTGCATTTGGTTCATGTTTGGTACAAGACAGTTTTTGCCTCTGAAAGATCGGACAAGCACAAAATGTTATTATACATACCAAACATATGATAGCATTTTAGTTTCTTTGATGGTTTTTTTACATTTATAGTGGTATATACTGATACAAACTCAGAGAATGGAGACATATCATATTTCTATATATTAAATGTATGTTATATTTATGTAATGAACCCGACCATCTGCAAAATATGCTTGTGTAATTTGACCAATGTACTTGACAGATAACCTGTAAAAATGGGGTCAAATTAAAGAGCCCTCTAAAAGTATTCATGATTCCACAGAGGTCACAGGCAAGTTTACAGAGGTTTGGCTTATGCTAAAATGATATCTGGCCACAAAACTGTGATACAAGCAAGCTATCTCACTATAGTCGATCGAAATACACTGACCATGGTTATTGTGTGTTGCTGCCAGTACTCTTTTGACCACCAGGTGGCCACATGTATACAATCGTGTGACTTCTATTATGGTTTGTCATGGTGTTAGGCCTGTACCATTGGACAAATATTAATGGACTAACAGGGCTCTGAAAGGTCAAATCACTCCATTTCCCAATCTAAAGGTACCCCACTGTTAGCAAGACTTTACTAAGCAGGTGTTAGCACACGATCACTGATCAGCCAAACAAAGTTTGTTGACAAAGTGTTCAATGGATGATTTGGATTTTAGCAAAAGCCTCATCCACTATCAAATGGCGCAGAAATTAATGTAGGGGAAATGTGATTGGTAATAATTTTTGATCGTGTGGGGTATAAACATTTATATTGTGTAAGGAAAAATTGCTTGAAAACTTCATTTCATTAATGCTTTAATTGTGGCAAAAAACAAAGGGTTGCAAGAGTTTAAATACCTACGAACAGATGAAAATAATTTCACTTTGGGTAATGGTTAACGGAGAGTAAATAAACATCTTTTTAATATTAGTTTACAATGCAAATCGTCAAGATTGTTGGTTTCGAGATGAGATTTCATGTTAGTGAATTCAGACAGAGTTCTAATTATCTCGAGACAGTCCTGAGAACTGGCGCCGACAAGTCCCTGACATGGGGTAACTATAATTGTCACAATAACATGTTTGTTCTGAGGTAAACTGATTATTTAGGTACAAATTGACGATAGGGAACATATGTCAATAATGCGGTTAAGTATATCTCTTAGTATTTACTGCCAGCTTATATCTTATTTTACCCTTTATAGTTCATAATATAGATAGATTCACTCAATGTGAGTTTCTATGTCAGTACCCAGTATTATGATAAGAAGACACAGGTCTCTATTCCTTGGCATGACTAGCTCTACCCTCCTTGGTCGATAGGAGGCACATAGAGATATGTATTACATGAGAAGGCTCTCTTAAAGGCAACGTCAGAACAAACAATAATTGAGCAATATGAAAATACCTGGAATTTTTCTATCATTAGCTTTTAAAGGGTAAATGTTTACGAGTTGTTGAAATAATTTGCACAGAACACCAGTTCAAACTGATTTTCTGTATTGCATCCTGTAAACAGATAATATATGCACTGGACTGGACGGAAATAGCAGACAGGAAGTGGCAGACAGGAAGTGGCAGACAGGAAGTGGCAGACAGGAAGTGGCAGACAGAAAGTGGCAGCCAGGAAGTGGCAGACAAGTTGTGTGATCATTGTGTCAAAGCTATGTTCCAAAGAGTTTTACTTCAATAAGGTTTTAACATTTCATCGTTCTGTTGCAAAAGTTTTTAGAAACTTTCTCTGCGGTTGGGTTACAAGAGATGAAGATTGACGGACTTTAAATTGCTCCAATGCAAACTTTTAAAGTTTCATACATATAAAATATAAGTGTAGTTTCAGAAAATACCCCCAATTAGTTGCTCTTATCTTAATGGTACATAATAAAATGATAAACTATGTGAAAATGTGCCAAATTTGGACCAGGAAAAAAAATCAGGTGACAAGAAATGTATTAAATGTAGACACAAGTGGATGACCTCAATGAATAGCTGATACCTGTCTGCAAATATATATATATATATATTTTTATATATATATTTTTTCCTTCAATACGAGGAAGGTACTAGAACTATTTCTTGAAAATGTATATAAATTAGAGAATGTGATATATTTTTTGTACCATTTATGCTAGGTGAAAGTCACACCATGTTCCCACTGTAATAGGAAGTTTTTTTACTTCCCATTACATGTTTCCCATTTCTAGTGATGTAAATCACCCAATCACACTTATAAATAATACATTTAAATGATTACGTCTGCTCTATTAGTACACATTCTCAAAGTTGATAACTGAGATCAAAATAATACATGTATATTTGTTTGGACTAGATGTCCTGGTTTGGGCGGTTTCTGCTATATGTTTCCGGAACAAATGAAGAGACAAATGAACTGACAAGTAAACACAAAAATAAACGTCCTGTCACAAAGTAACTATCCCAAATACCGCATAAAATAGACAGACCAACCATCAATGACCTTCCACCACTAGATCAAAGTTTCTTATACGTTAATATGATCAAGATAATATAGAACCACTTTGTGTCCTTGGACATCTCAAATGTTTTGATGGAAACGTCTGCGCTCAATGCAAGTCGTTGCCGCCATTTTTCATTAAGATAGGTATGAGTCAAACAAACATCTCACTTTTCATTTCTCTCAAAACTTTTTGGGGATGAACCAATCAGTTGTCTTTCTTGCATTACTCGCTTCATAATCTTCATATTTTAATGCTTTAATAACCAGTAATATTTTAAAAGACATTTAATTTCACCAAATTATAAATAAGGTTGACAACTTCTTTCATTTTTAATTCATATTTGTTTGTTTTAGCAATAATTGATCCCTTTCTTCGATCACGACATGGTCCTACGTGAATATTTAAATCAGCTCTGGTTGTATCTCTAGAATAGTCCCTCTGAAAAAACAAATTTGCGTGTCAGTAAAATGGTTGCCATGGCAACTCTAGTTATATATTTATGTTAACTAATTAAGATTGTAATCTGTGACAATTATCTAGATATTAATTCAAAAGAAACTGACATTATTGTTCACTTAGAAAACAGGGCAAATATCCCTACACCAGGATGTGAGAGATGTATGTCTATGTAATAAATGATAGCTAATTGTCAATAGTTGACGCAATGACACGACGATAACTGCACTATAAACATCACGTGACATCTGTGAGACGGAAGGAGGTTTTATCATCTGTCATCTTGAATGAGGTACACAGAGGAAGAAACACTAACGGTGTACAACACAAGGGACGGACATTTAATCATTTAGGGGGGAGAGGACAAATGTAAATCAATAATTTCTTCCAATCAATCATCAAACCCCCTTGTTTTAGAAAGGTCATTTTGGCTGATATTTTCTTTTTTTTCAACTGTGGAATGCGTATTAGGCTCTGTTTGGATACTCTAATATAAAAGTAATAAAATCATTAATTACGCAGTTGTTAATAACAGCTCGATGAATATACATTTGCATATATTTTGGTGATTGATTTAAGTGCCAGCTTGTTGAATGAATCTCTTAAATTGCAAAAAAAATAAAATCAAGTTGACTTTAATAAAGGGAGACTATTCTCTAATCTTTTTGGACAAAGAAACTGAGAATATGTCCTGAAGACTTCTTAAGATTCTTTACACAAAAGATCAATACTATATCTTTATTCGATTTGCATCAAAAATATAAATTTCCAGAAGGTAACAAATCAAAATGAACTCCTTGAAAAGGTGAATATTTCAAGAAAACATATTGAGAAAAGATATATTTTATATCAAATAGTGGGGACCATTTTGATTAAGACAAATTGGGAACCTCAATTTCATGGCCAAGTTTTGTTTGAAATTGTAAAAGTTTTATCTTCTATGAAACAAATAGGTTTTTGATAGGTTTTTATATTCCAAAGATAATGTTCAGCAAAGGATCACATCCAACAGACATGGTGTCAGTCATCGACTCAGGGTCTGCTGATATGGAAGCAATGGTTGACAATGTAACATAAAACATATACTAATCTTTAAGAAAATCTCATTTGACAATAAACTCTGTGACTTAAAGCGGTGCTTCATCTGTTTTGAGGATCATAAAGTTCATATATTTATTTTAATATTTAAAAAAACAAGTATCAATAATAGTTCCAACTTTGAAGGTCATGTTTATTTGTTGTTCGGGCATGAAAAAGACTGGTGAGACAAATGTTTGTTCTCCACATTTCTGTCTGATTTTAAGGGGTCTGACTGACATTTTTCCCCACTTCCTGCACCTACCCACCCCCCAATCATCAATCGGCACGGCTTAACAACCATGGAACGGTTCGCATAATCTTACGACATGTACGAGGGGCATCCATAAAGTACAACAATCTCACATCTGTTGAAATTATCTCAGTATCATACTGTATACTATTGAAGTTATCGATATATTAGTGGTAAATAATTATAACAAAGAATTACATTGTTGTTCTGAATATTGCTTTTTCATATCAGTGTCTCATCAATTTATTTGTTTTTTTTATTTTATTTGTACTTTTAATGCCTCTCGTACAAATGCAGCTGCCGTGTATGGCGGTATTTGTGAAATCCTGGGGATGTCTCAAATAAAACTTTTCATAACTATGGTCCTAACTTTGAGTTATTTTTTGAGTCGGTTTACCTCTTCGACAAAAGCAGGTAATGCCTCTTTCAAAATCAGAAAGAGATCTTGTGAAATTATTTTTTCCGAAATGTAATTTACCAATCGAGTACCTGAAGGGTTAATCTGTAATCCTTGTAAATCTGTGACCGGGTGAGTTGTCATGTCAAGGACCTGCGACATGACAATTCAGTGAGGCAGCACTATATCTGCTTCCAGTAGGTCTCATCATGAAATGACTAAAATAATGTTATAAATGATGTTAAACACCAAACAAAGAAAGAAATTGACTAATATGAAATTTTGGTATTTGCCCTTTGTCAGATTGTGTTTATCACATTCACTAATCTCTGTCAATCAGGCGGGATGAAGCATCAGCCAATCAAAAACGGGAAACATGAGAATGACTGGGCTTCGTTCATGATTTTATGGAATATGTGAAACACGAAAAGAGGCCCAAAACAGGAGAACACATTTGTTTGTCCCTGAATTTTTTATCAGTCTTAAATAAGAAAAAAATAATTTGTGACGATGATGTATACAAACCTGTATCAAAGGGGACAATAGTCGTCTATTTCCTCTTTAGTGTTTTTTTAGGTAGTATAAATATAAATAATTCTGAGATTCCCCCTGTAACGTATAATCATCCAGCGCCATGACAAGTTATCAGTTTGATTACAAAGTGGGTATAAAACCAACCCAGACATAACTTAAGCATATTTACAACTTTCCCGCCAATGGATAGCATTTGCGTATTTTACGGCTGAAATTGTAAAAAGTTCGTCTGCTTCTCAACCACAGGAAACTAACATGAAATATACATATGTAATATACGTTATATTGGTGTTGATTTTAGTCGTTGTCTCCTCTCAGGAAAACCGCGGTAATGAGTAAGTAACAATTCATTTCTACACTTTTTGATATAATCTTTGACAGATTGAACGATCTGTATTTCTTGACAAAAAACATATCAAAACCATGGAATACAGTCTGACCTTTCACAGTGCATCCTTTAAACAATTTTTTTTTATATTTCAGTTTAAGACGGAAAAGCAGAAAGCATATGTCCCATAAAGAATGGCAAGGTAAGTTTTAAATTGGTAAACATATCGTTGAGGTGGTTGAATAGGCAATCTACTACCCAGACTTGAAATTCTATTAGATAAAATATATATCATTTAAAGCAAATAGATATGTATCAGGGTGGTTAAACTTTTTTGTTCATTTATTTATTTTTGTTTATTTTTTCACAGCTCACGCAGAAGGACGTGTGATTGGAAAGAATTTGGGACGCGGAAAACGTCAGGCGTCTCAGGAACACAGAGGAAATGAGTAAGTGCGCTTATCAAAGTCACGTTGTGCAACACTCTTCTGAACACGTAATGATATGTTGGGACAACGTGGAATCATACTGGAGAGTTTCTCGACGTTTTTTTTATTGCAAACCATACATATTTTGCGTGAGTCTAAAAACTAATAAAAGATTTTACAAAATATTTCACATATATTTAACAGATTTTGCTTTATTGATTTAACAATGATGAATATATACACGTACACTAATACCGACAGACAGACAGACAGACACGCACCCAGCCACACGCTCACTAGCAATGTAGTCCTAGATAAAAACGTCGATCCTCCAGACTGAGAAAATATTGTCTGTGTTTTAATTAGCATTGTTAGGTAATTTAAAATATTCTATGATACCAGGTATTAATGATTAATATTTTGTCAACTCTGGGCGATGGGTTAACGATGAAAACCATGAATTCAAAATTATGGAAATGCGTAAGGCGTAAAGGTCATGATATAAATGAGAGGTGAATCTAAATGTCATCTTGACACTTTATCTGGGGAGCTTTAGGACCTGCGAG
This sequence comes from Amphiduros pacificus, assembly GCA_949316495.1. Taxonomy (NCBI): domain Eukaryota; kingdom Metazoa; phylum Annelida; class Polychaeta; order Phyllodocida; family Hesionidae; genus Amphiduros; species Amphiduros pacificus. Next base: position 9,069,483 of record OX439001.1, on the reverse strand, counting down.
CAGTTCAGAAATTTATAACATATCACATATGAATAAGTTGTTGATAACATTTTTTTCTATTTGCTATGAATAAACATTTATAATCTTTGTGGGTAACCGATTTTCTCAAAAACAAAATTTCGACAAGCTGCATCATGAAAAAGAATAATTAAGGGTTGCGTGGAAAGTTAATGGCTTGAAGCGCCATCTCGTGGGATGAGTTACTATTGGTATTTAGATCAAGTATTGTTGATATACAAACCTGCTGGACATAACAATATTTACAAATACAAATAGGATGGTGCCCTAGAATATTTTGGTTCATACTATTGTCTAACTGATATGAGTCCAGCTTGTCATACATAACCTTGCACCTGCATTCACCAAAGTGCATAAATCTCAAATATTGATACACTTTCTGAATGAATGTCATTGTTATGTTTTGTAATCGGATTCATATTTGTACTCAACCTATTCCATTGTCCTTCTAACGCATGCGCAAAATTTGCAATCAGACTGCACTCCGGGACTGTACTTGTGCCAACGTTAATGTTATTAGTAAAATGCAAATATTATCATTGCAAGAATTATCAACAGTCGGTTTGTTGTTTTTGTAGCGTGATAACGTGATTATTCCCAACATTAAGGATTTCTCTAATCTTTTTTCAGTTTACAAAAACATGGCTCATTGGGAAGAAAAGCGATGCCCCACAAAGAGAGAGCCGGTAAGAAAAATATTTTGACAGCATAATATCTAAAAGTAAGGTCGTGTCAGGCGCTAAATGATACTTACATCAATTAAATATTTGCCCCAGATAAAAGATATGGATTTTTTTGTCTGGAAGTGATAGTGACAGAAACAACACATATGAGTCAAATATTCGATTTTGCTTTTCAGAGCATATTGCAAGAAATGTATTCGGCAAGCACCAGACTCGAGTGAAGCGCCAAGCTTCTCAGGCACAAAGAGGAAACGAGTGAGTAACTCCTACTCATTCATTTTATATCATAAATGTAATATATATACATGTGTATACAAGTACAATTTTAACCTTTTTTTGCATATATTGGGTCATTTTTACTGGCAGATTCCCATTCATGAAAGTGTTCTGATAACTCATTATTTGGTTCAGTTCTTTTCCCGCGTTCCTTTGTCTGTATTGTTACACCTGTGTGAGAAACACATGATAATCATCCGAGAAGCACACGATTCTTTGGTTAAATTTGACTAATTGACCAATCAACATGTTTCAATGGAATAAATATTTTACAACAATAGTCCTATATCCCTTTGATAATATTCCCGATTGATATATAAAAAAATCTTCCTGAATAATATGTCAACTGGAACGCTAAAAACATATATAAGAAGAGATTGCTTGAATAAAATGTATTGAGAATCACAGTAATTTCCATGTGTACTGACCCATTTTTTATTGCTTCAGTCTTGCAAAGTTTGGGTCGTCTGCGAGAAAATCCATGTCTCACAAGAGAAGAATAGGTAAGCTCTAAATTCTATAGACCCTACATAGTGCCTAAAATTATCTATCAAAGACAAGTCATAGGAAAGTTGTAAACATTTATGTAGATGCAACATAAATATATCTCCAGAGTCTCCAGACATTAATGCTGGCATGATATTTCAGATGCCTTGGAGAGATCTGTGTTTGGCAAGCAACAGACCCGGGAGAGGCGTGAAATAAGAAGTCTGCTGCACCTCATCTTTCATCGATAGGAACACAAAGTGAAGCCCTACCGCCATCTTTTCAGCCTCGTTTTGAAAGACAGTTTACAATTATGATATTTTCCTCGTCGATTGCACAAAATAGTATTTTCTGTTATGACAGTGGCAGCAACAAACACGAAAAGGTTATATAGTATTCTGATAAATGAGATGCCGTCCAAAAATCTAATTAATATATTTTCCTCGCTGGCATATATATTGGGTATCTTTAGTACATGTGTTCTTCAACTCAGTGGGTTGAAAATCAAGATTAACCCACACAGAGAGAACTTAACAAAGAGCTTCTGATAAGAGTGTTATCAGCTGTTATCAGCGGTGATTTATGGTATCACTTTCACAAAAGGATCAGCCCATGTAATGTTGTGGCACATTTTGATAACATGTCACGGACAGCATGTCACTTGTGTTGATGACCTCTACATGAAACTGTTATAATTGACATGAGGATATACAAAGTATGCTCGGTGATAATCTGATACTGTGAACGATCCCCTTAAATCCTCGTTTATTAACATATTTGTGACATAATTGGCCTCCCAGGTGACATTTTGGCTTATTTGTGCAAGATAAACATGATTGAAGTGATAAAAAGGTTGATATACGTGGCGCCACCTATGTACTCCAGATATAAGAATTTGACACAATGAACGCACCGATAATTTTTATCTCTGCTTTCATTAATGAATCTATTTTTTGTTAGCTTGAGGTGACCTTGAGTACGTTACCGTTAGTATTATATTTCAGAAATAAAACACATATGTTTTAATACCGGTCTATCTCACGTCTATGCCCTCAATACATTGGACTATGGCATGTGAATACCACATACTATTATGTACATAGTAATGTTTATAGATATTTGACTTTTTAATATTTTTTGTATGGAGAGCAGGACTTGAGAGTATTCCTTTGTTATTGTTTTGAATATCTCGTCCCCTCTCAGTGTCAATAAAATATAATGTACTATACATTTATGAAATCACTGTTTTTATGAAAGTGTGATGAAAGTTGCAGCGGTCCATTAGATACAGTGAGGTTTGGGAAAATATATAAGCCAAAATATCAAATTGCAGAGACTGTGCAATGAACCAAAATCTGCTTGTAAATCTATCTAAGTTGTTTGCATCAAAGATTTTTGGTTTCCAGACTTCTTGCTCCAACTAAGTACCTGCAGATGTCTACTCCCAGACCTCTATATTCAGACTTCCGTCCCTTGATTTCTATCTCCATACTTCTATCTCCAGACTTCTATCTCCAGACTTCTATCTCCAGACTCCCATCCCCTGATGTCTATCTCCAGACATCTATCTCCAGACTTCTATCTCCATACTTTTATCTCCAGACTCCCATCCCCTGATGTCTATCTCCAGACTACTATCCCCTGATTTCCTTTTCCAGACCACTTTCCATTGATTTCTATCTCCAGACTTCTATCTCCAGACTACTATCCCCTGATTTCTATCTCCAGACTCCCAGCCCCTGATTTCTATCTCCAGACTTCTGTCCCCTGATTTACAGACTACTATCCCCTGATTTATATCTCCAGACTTCTATCTCTAGACTTCTATCCCCAGACTTCTATCTCCAGACTACCTTTCCCAGACTTCTATCTCCAGACTTCTATCTCCAGACTTCTATCTCCAGACTTCTATCTCCAGACTTCTATCTCCAGACTTCTATCTCCAGACTTCTATCTCCAGACTTCTATCTCCAGACTTCTATCTCCAGACTTCTATCTCCAGACTTCTATCTCCAGACTTCTATCTCCAGACTTCTATCTCTAGACTTCTATCCCCAGACTACCTTTCCCAGACTTCTATCTCCAGACTACTATCCCCTGATTTCTATCCCCTGAGTTCTATCTCCAGACTTCTATCTCCAGACTACCTTTCCCAGACTTCTATCTTCAGACTTGCCCTCAGAGATTAATGTTAATCTTTTCTGTAGAATCTTGGCAATAAAACTTGGTATTTCAGCCAACTACAAATGTGTTCAGTGGATCATAGGGAATCTGAAAAGCTAAGATAGTGTCGAAATTGTGTGATCGATGCAATTTCAATTCTCCTTTCTCTCATATACAACTGAAATCTTAAATCACAACCTTGGATGGGATCATTTTTATTCCATTTATAAAGTTATTAATTTTACTTTTATGACCTTGAAATGTGGATATATCTGATCTGTGCCATCCAATCCTTAAATTCAATGTTTCAAAACTTAACCTATCCTTACCTTAATTAAAATTTCTGCCCAAATCTGAGATCTCTTTTATAAATAAGAAAAGACTGTGATTCAGTTGAGGGAATTATGGAAATCAATAGTGTCCCATTGAATACTTTAATCCTGTACTCAGTAGGGTTTAACAATGCCTTGTAGTTCTATACAAAAAGTATGAGCAATTAAGCAACATGGGGCAAAAAGTTTGCAAATTTCCAATAGCATGATATATTCATTCAATTCACTGTTTTTTTCTTCTTATCTCTCCAGGAACACAATTTTGACTCTATGAAAAAAATATTTTAAAAAAACATAAAGTAAAGTCTACACTTACTAAAATGCTTTTCTACCTTAGCATTGTATGGATCATATCCTTTCAATTTTACAACTTACATAACTATTTTTAATCTAATTTGAAACATCAGATCGACAGAAATGTGGTGCAAGAGTTTTCATGCCCTTAGTCTATACATAGTAATACTATATATAGACACATAGCTGAGATCAAACCTATTCTTATCATTTGGTTTGCAGACAGCTCATATATTGGACTATCAGGTTATTCACGTAAACACACATTATATAGGGGGGAAATTATTTTTAAAAGTTTAAAATCATGTTATGTTCAAAATTATTTGTGATAGCTTTGTGAAAGGATCAAAACCAAGATGGCCGAAAGTTGATCGAATATTGCTGCAAAATCTCTTAACAGTCTCACAAGTGATGCAATATTTATCAAACTGTTATCCATCAATTAAAACACATTGTCAGAGGTTTGCAAATGTTTCACCAATCCCTGAATTATAGTTTACGATGTACAGTGAGTGACATTGAATCGAATATATGTCATACAGTGAAGTGACACATGATCTATGTCACACAGTAGCTGATACTTTATCTACATTGTTATACACAGGGAAGAGAATCTGATATACGTCATACAGTGTGCGCCAGAATCTGATGTACGCCACACAGAGTGCGACTGAATCTGATGTACACCACACAGAGTGCGACTGAATCTGATGTACGCCACACAGAGTGCGACAGAATCAGATTTACGCCACACAGAGTGCGACAGAATCTGATTTACGCCACACAGAGTGCGACTGAATCTGATGTACGCCACACAGAGTGCGACTGAATCAGATTTACGCCACACAGAGTGTGACAGAATCTGATTTACGCCACACTGTGCGACAGGGTCTGTGACAGAAACTAATACAATGGGTTAGCAGATCACTCCTGTGCAAAACTAATTTAGCAAATCACATGCACTGCTATGCAAAACTAATTTCTGCATGCAGAACTATTTTAACAGATCACTCCTGTGCAACACCAATGTCCTTTTATTCTTTTTAATAATTCTTTTTATATTTACGTTACTTTAAAACGATATTGGTGTGCACATATTATAATAGTTGTTGATAATTAGTCTAAGGCAATTTCTTTAATAAATGATTTATTTATTTATTTCTTATAATTTTGATGGATGTCAGCAGACGACATTTCAGGTTTGGCATGGAGACCTCGAAACGCAGACAGGCAGGCCCCCTGTTGGTGTACTGCAGCCTCCCGTGGGATTCTCAAAATTGATGACGTTCACCCCGGCTGAGACCAAATCACAACCTTCTTATATAGTGCTTTATAACTTAGTTTCACTGCACATATCAATGTCAAATATCATGTAAATGGATTTGTTCAATATTCTGGTGGAAGGATCTCATTGTCAGCACTGCACTCACATATAACTTGCCTTAATAATTAATTACCTTAATAAAGTATATTAGTTGGTCAAAAATATTATTTGTTCATAAAAATGGAATAAACCTTTCTCATCTATGAATAAATGTGTAACACATATTTTACGATTTTGAATCAGGCCATCCTTTCATTGTGTCAATGAAATCAATATAATCTATGTATAGAAACATACAAAGGTGAAAGAGAGGAAATAAAATCTACAACTGAGATACCTTCATGGTAACTAGTTCACTGTCTGAGGCAGAGGGTTGATCCCTTTCATTACGGGATTTATATATATTCATGTTCTCCTCAGAATATCTCCCGGACAGAACACGTCTCATCACTGCTGACACCGCGACGATGGTTAACACTGCTAAGATGAGCGTCATGGTCAGGTAAGGAAACCCCTGGTACTGATACTCGTGGTTATATCCGGGGTACTTGATCAGAGCGGGAAGGTCGACAGAGGGCGCGCCAGCAGAGCAACACAAGAAACCAGAGAGCACAAAGCCCACAGCAGAGCCGTAGCCATTGGCGAAGGGGACGTGGACGGCACAGAAGAGTTGCGGAAGTAGGAGGCACGCCTGAAGGTCAAAGAGGAAGTAGAAGATGCCCGCCGGGAAGGCGAAGAGTACCGCAGTCGCCACGACACAGCAAGCCACCAGCACCGTCAGCACGCGCATGGCCCAGCCTATCTCAATGTCTGATGCCTGCAAGATCAATGATTCATGATGAGGGTGATTTTCTTTGTTCGTCTGGCTCAGCTACATAACAAAACACGGTTGACAATACAATAAATAAAGATTTAGTTTTTTTCTTCAGGATTATTATTGGCCTAGCTATTTTAGCATAGCTGTTGTCCATTTTGTTTCAAGATTCCAAAACTAATTTTTTTCTGTACGTGAATTTGTTGTGATAATTTAATGTATTCCTATCTCAAATCAAAAATCTATTCCATCATGCATTGAGCATGCTACAAGAGACACCTGGTGGATCACAAAAGTTTAAAGTCAAGCAGTGAGAATTGACAGATTGAGAAGAACTGCTCATTCAGTGACCTTATTTCAATATCCAAACAATTTGTAAACATGTCAATATCAGGTCATGTCAAAGTCACAGATTAATCAATATATTTATTTCATGATCACTTGGTTCTTTACTCCAGTTCATTTTGCACCTTTAATGGAACACAAGTGAAATCAAATGTTGAAACTCAAGCAGTGAGAATTGCATTTTAAGACCGAAAATGCTGCTAAAAGTAATTTAGAATTGAAACTCACATTTCTCCGGCATGTTAGAGCGTATCTGATGGGTGCGTAGAGGTTCCTTGCTAGCATCGTGCCGGATGCCAAGAGGGTGGCATCAAGGGAAGCCATCACCGCCGCTGATACCGCAGATATTCCCAATAAAGTCACAGGTAAGGGGCAAAGGTATTGTAGGACATAATGCAAGGGCAAGTTTTCCACATCATCGTATGGGATGTCAGTTTGTGTCCAGTCTGGAGTAAAATCATAAAACCTTGTGGTCAATATTTTTATTTATTGAACAGAATCTGATCTGAGTATAGAACTGAAAAAATAGGTGTGATGAATTGTTTATTTGCTGAACTTATGGTAACGACTAAGCAAAATGGTTTTGTTATTGGTGTTGACAGTTTTACTTCTTGTAATGATAGATGGCAGACTCATCATAGTGGATTTGATACATGTACTGATAGCTATAATTTATATAATGACAGATTGCAGACCCAGCATAATACTTATACTTATTGCAATGGTTAGTTATTTGTATTGGCGTTTATGATTCCTATAATGACAGCTGGCAGAGCCAGCACAATACATGCTTTAATTATCTGTACTGACAGCTATGAGTAATAATATGTCAGCAATTAACCCAATACAATATTTTTATTAACAGTACTGACAATAATGATTCCCCCAATTACGACTGGCAGACCCAACACAGTGGGTTAATTTCGTGTACTGATAGCTATGATTCATATAATGACAGATCCAAGACCCAATGGAATGTGTAAATTGCCTGAACTGACCGCCATCTGTCAGGCCCAGCATAATGAGTTACTTACCTATACTAACAGCTAGTGTTCTTGAAATGATAGCTGGCAGACCCAGCATAACGGGTTACTTACCTGTACTGACAGCTATGATTCTTAAAAGGACAGCTGGCAGACCCAGCATAACGGGTTACTTACCTGTATTGACAGCTATGATTCCTAAAAGGACAGCTGGCAGACCCAGCATAATGGGTTACTTAACTGTATTGACAGCTAGTGTTCTTGAAATGATAGCTGGCAGACCCAGCATAATGGGTTACTTACCTGTATTGACAGCTATGATTCCTAAAAGGACAGCTGGCAGACCCAGCATAACGGGTTACTTACCTGTACTGACAGCTATGATTCCTAAAAGGACAGCTGGCAGACCCAGCATAATGGGTTACTTAACTGTATTGACAGCTAGTGTTCTTGAAATGATAGCTGGCAGACCCAGCATAATGGGTTACTTACCTGTATTGACAGCTATGATTCCTAAAAGGACAGCTGGCAGACCCAGCATAACGGGTTACTTACCTGTATTGACAGCTATGATTCCTAAAAGGACAGCTGGCAGACCCAGCATAATGGGTTACTTACCTGTACTGACAGCTATGATTCCTAAAAGGACAGCTGGCAGACCCAGCATAATGGGTTACTTAACTGTATTGACAGCTAGTGTTCTTGAAATGATAGCTGGCAGACCCAGCATAATGGGTTACTTACCTGTATTGACAGCTATGATTCCTAAAAGGACCAATGGCAGGCTTAACACCAGGCTGCCTATTCCTCCTGCTAAACTGCTCCACCTGGCAAGGCGTGGAGTCCTCACAGACAGAACCTTTTGCAAATATCCCTATCAAGCAGATAATAAGGTGTACTAATCCCTAGATGATAATGATTGTCAATTGTATTAATAGGAAAGATAAAGTCATTAATATATTCATTGAATTCACAGCATCTGCTGCACCAAATGGCTATATTTGCAATTAGAGTTTCATTCCACTTATTTTAGAATATGGAGACAAAAAAATGGTAGTTGTACTATTGTCAAAAGAGGAAAACCTGAATCTGCTCAACATTTGTTTGCAGCTTGTCTTGTAAATGGAGCCAAATGGCCACTTCTCATGAATCATTGCACAATGAACATGGCTAGACTCTTCTCCACATGAGATGGGAAATTAATAGTTTGACTAAATAATTTTGTATTATCAATGAGATGGCCCCTCTATACCTTCAAAGGTCAGTTGAGCCATTATTCCATGTGAATAGTCACAGTACTGAATCACACTCTCTGAATAATATGCTGGTTGCCAAGTGTAATACTAAGTGATATCGAAATTCTCTCATACATTCCACCATAAACCCATGGAACAAATTAGAATTAACCACAAAAGGGGGTCTATCCAAGGTCTTATTCAAGAACAATCTCAACTATGTGCACACAAAAAACAAGGATTATTCTTTTTATGAAATGAGTTTTATAAAATGGTTGTATTGGTAATGGTTTATGCTAGTGTGACATGGGTGTTAAGTATACCAAGCAGTTGTATATCCAAATGAAGGAACCAGAACCTGTTAAATGAAACAGGAACCGGAACCCGTTAAATGAAACAGGAATCAGAACCCGTTAAATGAAACAGGAAACGGAACCCATCAAATGAAACAGGAACCGGAACCTGTTAAACTGAACTGAAATATATTTTCAAGTCATGTGTATGTAACTTTCACCTTTGAGTATAAGCCATGAAATTCCACGTAGTTAAATCAGTTATTTTACCTGATAAGGTATGGTGCCTAGCACAGTGATAATTGCAGCATCTATGAAGTAAGCAATTTCTGAACCTCCAGATAGATGGCCTGTCCAATTTTCCACATTTTCTTTTATGGGTGACACTGCTTGGTTTGTGTATGCAAATCCAACACTGGTCCACTGCAAAATATCAAGATGTGAAAATATTCATTAGTGGTAAAACAAGTTAGAATCACGTTTACTTTACATGAAACAAATCATACATTTTATTTTTTTATTTTTTTTTATTTTCTCTTTGAGGAGAGATTGGCTAATGATAAATCTGTAATATATATATATATATAAATATATATATATATATATATATATATATATATATATATATATATATATATATATATATATATATATATATATATATGATGACTTTATTGGTATAAAGTTGCTTAAAGGTGAGCGAGGTATGGGGGGGACTCCAAGTGTCAAGCCGAGCCGCCCAGCTAATTGCAATTTCAAAGCAAGCACGCATATATAAGAAGCTGCATTTCACTGGCTCGGCCTCTTAGTCTCTCCTGAACGTTTCCAGGACTCCATCCACGTCGGTACAGACCTCAGGAACGTTTCAGGGAGCTATGCCGAAGCAGACAACCCAGCGCCGATGCCGGGCTTGTGGGGAACCCATGAAGGGCCACGTTGGCCCATCTGGGTTAGGGGTATGTCAGAACCCTCCCCGAGCACCCCTGCCTGGGGGTTCGGGGGAAGACAGCCAGTCCTCGTCGGAGGAAGAGGGGCCGAGTCCAGGCGCCAGCGGTCCGAGTCCAGGACCCGATCCGAGTCCAGGATCCTCCACCCCAGCCAGGGGTGAGTGCAGCCAGCCCAGGCTAAGCCAGACGAACCCGTTCCTGGACGATTGCAGCAGGCTGACGGTGCCCGGGACCACAGAACACGGACAAGCCACGGACAGCACGGACAGCACGGACAAGAAACTGGCCACGCTCTGCGAAAATATGGAAGTCATGCAGGCACAGATGCGCAACATGATGGATGCTATAGGCAGCAGAAGCGTGAGTAATGTTTTGCCACAGACTGTAGAAAATTTTTTGCCACAGACTGTGAATAACTTTTTGCCACAGACTGTGCCGGCTGGTCGCACGACAGGAGCTCACCCGGCCGCCCCTTGGCAACAGCCTTGTTTGCCTTGGCAACCAGCCCCTTATATACAGGCCCCAGTTCAACCCACGCCACTTGCAGCAGGGATAGCAGGCCTGAGGAGTGTCCCACATGACACAGACTGGAGCGGACTTTGCCGGGACAAGACCATATCGGAAAGGACCATTAAAAGTGCTGTACTTGGTGAGTACATTCAGATACAAGACTTTCTTCATAACATGGTCATAGACAATGATAGCTCACTAGATGTACAATCATATATTGACAGCTCAGGAGACATTAAGTACAAACGCAGGTCACAGCGCAGGAAGGTGTATGATCTAAAAACCTGGTTGGAAGCATGGGCCTGTTATGAGAGGATTATGGTTCACACTCATGGTCTCTATTTATATGATCAAATGTCAGACTACAAAGCTCTAGTAATTGATTGGGACTCTAAGTACACATGGTCAAATATTGCTATATTAGATATGCGTCATAGAATGGCTCTCTCAAGGGCATCCGTGGATTTTGCCCGGGTAGATCCCCATTTAGTGCTTTCTATACTTGATGCCACAGCAGTCAAAGCGAACGCCCCAAGGTGTCCGCGGTGTAAAAGTTATTACCACTTTCGCACTTCTGACTGCCCCTTTCCCGCCTCGGCGTCGTCGCCCCAGGGGCAGGCGGCGCGGGAAACAGGACAAATACCAAAGCAAGCACCAGGTGGGGAAGTCTGCAACAACTTTAACCTTCTCAAATGTACATTCAAAAACTGTCGTAGACAACACATATGCAGACAATGCAACGGACCATTACCATTTGAGCTGTGCATTAAACAAGGAAAGTGTGCTTCATCATCCATCAAACACGTTTCTGTCACCTGAATATTGGAAACAGGGCTTAGTTGACTACCCAGATCGTGAATTTGCCGACAAACTGTATAACAGGGCTTTAAATGGGGTCAAAATAGGATTTACTGGGGACGACACATGTTCTGTCAAATCTAAAAATTGGCCTTCAAGCTCTATACACCATGGTAAGGTAAATGACTTTGTTAAGAAAAACCTTGCATTAGGTAGGATTGAGGGACCTTTGGATAACCCCCCTCCTAACTTTAGGGTATCCCCACTAGGGGTTTTCTTAAAAAGAAGTCGACCAAAGCGAGAGTCATTCATGATTTGTCCTGGCCTCCAGGTAACTCAGTAAATGATGGGATTAATAGCGAGCTTTATTCACTCAAATATGCCACAGTGCTAGATGCAGTCAGGATTATTCAGAATTACGACGCCCCCTGGATGGGTAAAACTGACCTAGCAGCAGCTTTTCAGAGTGTTAAAGTGTCCCCTGGTGACAGGCACTTGCTGGGATTTGCATGGCCTGACTCCACTGGGAGTGAAAGGTATTACCAAATGTCTTGTTTACCATTTGGTCTGACCAGTGCACCAAGACTTTTTGATGACTTTGCCATAGGATTAGAATACATGTATAAAAACAAAGGTGCTGCTGACAGCATCCATTATCTGGATGACATCCTGACGGTGTCGCCCTCTATAGTTGGATGTAAGAACTCACTCGACACAATAGTTAGGACTTGCAAGGAAGCAGGGTTTCAGATACAGGAGGAAAAAACTGTAGGTCCCTCACAAAGACTCGAGTTTTTGGGGATAGTTATTGACACAGTTAAACAACAACTCAGTATCTCTGATGAACGCATAGAGGATATTCAGTGTGATCTAGAGACACTCTATAACAGGCAGTATGTCACAAAGCGAGAGCTGTTATCACTAACTGGAAAACTCATCTTTTGTTCAAAAGTTGTACAGGACGGCGTTCTCTTTACCCGCCGTCTCATACATTTGGCAAAGCGAGCCACTCACTTACACCATAGGATAAGATTGACTCGTGAAGCCAGGAGGGACATGGAATGGTGGAGACAATGCCTATCCTTACATAATGGGGTATGCTGGTTCCCCACCGAATGGTGCATGTCCTCAGCAGAAATCTTGTTTACAGATGCATCAGATGTTGGAATAGGTATCTCATACAGGGACTCATGGACCATGGTTGAGTTCACAGGTGAGAACAAATGGATGTGTGAAATGACTATAGCATGGAGAGAACTTGCAGCTGTTGTTATGGCAATCGCCACCTATGGCTGCAGACTCGCAAACTGCAAGGTTGCCATGAATATTGACAACATGGCAGTATGTTATAGCATCAACAATGCCAAATCCAAGGATCCTGACCTCATGAACCTAGTCAGATCACTTTACCTGTATACTAGTATATTCCGCATAGACTATAAAGCCATTCACATTGGGACATATTACAATGCATCAGCTGATGCCTTAAGTCGGCTTGACATGCCCAGGTTTAGGCATCTCAACCCCGACAGTGATAGAGACATGACAATAGCCATGCCCATCATGTATGACTTCTAATCAATAGCTATTGTATATCTACTGTGTATAAATCTGTTATTATAAAGTTATGTAGTAAAACCTGTATAAAGCTTCAAAATACTATGTATCATGTATAAATTAAATTTATGCCATTTCTGTTTATATAAATCACAAGTGTATATCACCCTAATGATTGCCTCGTAATATGAAACTTGTAACAACGTTTGTATAATGTCACACGTTTGCAAAACGTCACACGTTTGTGCAACGTCCAGTGTTTGAATAACGTCTGTTTTATGTACTCGCTTAGCCAACATGGCTAACCCTCTCTGGGCTTTGTAGGTTTGGATGCGACGGTCGCCAGATTGGTGCAGGACGGCCTGCTAGCCAATACCAGAAAAACTTACAGCTCAGCCCAGACACAGTTTCTTCGCTTCTGTGCAATATTTAGCTTCTGCCCACTACCGGCTAGTGAGGAAACCATTTTAAGATACATAGCACACCTTAGCAGCTCAGGTAAGCAGGGTCGCCCGGTAGCTCCCGCCACTTGTAGTGTCTACCTATCTGCAATCAGGTCCCTGCACGTTATCCACGGGTACCCAGTCCCCCCAACCAATACCCCTAGGGTCGGGCTCGCTTTAAAAGCCATCACACATATGTCTCCAGCTCGGCCAAAGAAAAGCCCCATTGATTTTAATTTACTGTGTGCCATGTACGATCTGCTACCTAGTGACTACATGGGCTCTCTGTGGCGAGCTGCTCTCGCTTTGGGTTATTTTGGCTGCCTGAGGGGAGCGGAATACTTTGGGGTAGACCAGCCTAAGGGCAAGGCCTGGCTTGTGGCTCCCCCTATGGTCTCCCAGGTATCATTCCGTCTCTCCAAGGGCTCCAGGTACCTGAAGCTTGTGGTAGCTCGCTCCAAGACCTTGTCCAAGGGATTCACTAAGAAGATCGGCTGCTCATCTCACAGGGTCTGTGCGGTCTGTAGGGTCTGGGACTACCTGGCTATCCGTGCCAGCGTAGCCCCCATCAACCCTCAGGCCCCCTTATTTGCCTACAGGGATGGGTCCCCAGTTCCCAAGTTTGCCTTTAATAGGACCATTCATGACCTAGCAAGTCAGCTAGGTCTACCGCCTAGTGACTACACTAGTCACAGCTTGAGGAGTGGGGCTGCTACGCAGGCTAACTCCAACGCCTGGAGTGCCCCTGAGGTGGCAGCACTAGGCGGCTGGAAATCCCAGGCATACCTGGGCTACATTCATACAACACCAGACCAGGAGATCAACCTAGCAAAAAGGCTCATCTCCTCTTAACCTTGGCCTTAGTCAAATGCCTATACATTTGTCTATGGGATAATGGCCAAGCCAGCTGACAACTGTTACAGTGGATCCAGTTGTCAGCCTGTATATATATTTGTTTATTATGTATTGTTTTGATTGATTGTTTTATACTATGTCCTGAGGTCTGTTGACTGCTGCAATTGTTACAGTGGATCCAATTGCAGCAGCACAGTCAACATTCCTCCAAAATGTTTGGTGGTAGGCAGATTTATTTGTAAGTAGGTTTTGCAAATAAATCATTTATATGCAACTTTATATATACCGAGTCGTCTTGCTTTAAGATGACTTTATTGGTATAAAGTTGCTTAAAGGTGAGCGAGGTATGGGGGGGACTCCAAGTGTCAAGCCGAGCCGCCCAGCTAATTGCAATTTCAAAGCAAGCACGCATATATAAGAAGCTGCATTTCACTGGCTCGGCCTCTTAGTCTCTCCTGAACGTTTCCCTCCATCCCGCCCTTATACTATATTAATTTGTAACTATATATTAGCTCAATACCCAATTATATAAAGTAGAATTATATGTCAACTGTATTGGGATAATGGCCAAGCCAGCTGACAACTGTTACAGTGGATCCAGTTGTCAGCCTGTATATATATTTGTTTATTATGTATTGTTTTGATTGATTGTTTTATACTATGTCCTGAGGTCTGTTGACTGCTGCAATTGTTACAGTGGATCCAATTGCAGCAGCACAGTCAACATTCCTCCAAAATGTTTGGTGGTAGGCAGATTTATTTGTAAGTAGGTTTTGCAAATAAATCATTTATATGCAACTTTATATATACCGAGTCGTCTTGCTTTAAATATATATATATATATATATATATATATATATATAGCAGTGTCATATATATATATTACAGATTTATCATTATATATACCTATTCAGCAAAATACCCGTAAAATTTGTTACAAGAATGAAAGTCTTTTTTCAAAAATATCTTTGCCAGTACATACCAATCCTATGAACACAAATATGAAGTGCACAATATCGGTGTAAATGGCGGAGTAGAATCCTCCAATAATTGTATAGAAAACAATGAAGGCGCCAACAACGATGGTGACCAGGCTCACATTCCAGTCAGTTACCAACATTATCAAAACACCTGCACAACAAGAAAGACAAATCAGAAATTGGTGGAGCAAACATCTAAATGTAGAGTCGTATATTAAAGGCAATTATTTCCTTTTTAGAATTCGACTGATAAAAATGTATCAAGTTTATCAGATGAATATGTAACTACAATTAAGACTATAATGGAATGGAAAAAATTAATATGGAGAAAATGGAGTTATTTTTGACAAAAATCTATGTGGGCCACTTTCAAATATGACCTTTGCTGAAAATCAATTTCATATATGACCTTTGCTGAATGGAAACATATGGTGACAAGGATAAAGACAGTTTTATATGTCTTACAAACATTACATATTACCTAAAAATGACAGTAGCTTGCTGCACAGAAATATATTTGTTAAAACCGCTATAATACACAAGAGGACAGTCATAAATGATCCGTATTTCTCCTTTAAAGGATCCATCATAGTCACGTAGCCATTATCTCTCATCTGTTTGGCAAAAAGTAGTCCTCCTGCAAAAGAAATGCAATAATGAAGTTTTTGTAGATGACACAACTTACCTGAAGCCACGATTTTCATTTTAGGACCATAAACCAAATAAAAATTACCAGCCCAATAATTAAATGGATTTTTGTTTGTTTGGGGCTTTACATCACTTTCAACATTATTTCGGTCATTTCGTGATGAGACCTACTTGTAGCAGATATAGTGCTGCCTCACTGAATTGTCATGTCGCAGATCCTTGACATGACAACCCACCCGGTCACAGATTTACAAGG
This sequence comes from Amphiduros pacificus, assembly GCA_949316495.1. Taxonomy (NCBI): domain Eukaryota; kingdom Metazoa; phylum Annelida; class Polychaeta; order Phyllodocida; family Hesionidae; genus Amphiduros; species Amphiduros pacificus. The sequence continues at coordinate 9,053,243 of OX439001.1, read as the reverse complement.
ACAACGGGTTAACCCTTCGCGCACGGGCCTCAGCTCATGTGTGAAATTGTATCATGAATTCAACCTCGCCACAGCCGGGGATCGAACCAACGACCTTTGGATCACCACAGAGGAACTGGTGCTAATCAGCTGGCACTCTAACCAACTGCGCCACGGCCGGTATAATTAAATGGAGACAATTTGCAATTAAACACAGATGACCTTTTTGTATTTAGTGTTTATGTTTTGAATTTGCGTTTATATATTTACATAACCAAACCAGCCTTGACATGAATAGAATATTGACTTCTCATTTTATAGGCAGCGATATTATCCTAGTTCTCTGACAAATATCGCCTCGATGTTACTGAAGCATTTAAGCCTTGATTGTGAGGGATCATTGTCAATACTTCAAAAACTGTAGAGATTTGATTGCCAGGCTTCTATTTCACATGTTAATATAAGAATATTAGTGATATTAACAAAACACACTCACCGATAATGAGTCCAAGAGGATAGGCGATAAAGGAGTGAGCCCAGACTATTCCGGAAGTATAAACAGTCTTTGGGGTTGTGGAAACAATTTCGCCTATAAATGTCACTATAGAAAGAAAAAATATAATGAACATTCAGTAATCACAAAGATAAATCATATCTGCGCTGGTTTGAAATGTTAAATTATTGTTTAATTAATATGGTTGATGATCAAGCCGTTCCAAATATATTTGATCTTTGAATTAATATTTCAAAGTGCACTGTGAGAATATGAATTATCTGCGATCATCAGAATTCAAAATTCTGAAATTCTGAAAAATAGTTCATAACAAAATATCACATATGAATTATTTCATAATGTCATCAGTGCAAGAATACATGTTAAGGGCTGAAACCCACAATTAATTAAGGCTGATGATAAATTTGTTTAATACTATCAAAAAAAGCTAACTAAAACAAATCGCAAGAAAATATAGAGAACTTATGACAAATAAATATAAGGGATATATTGTATCTTTTTCCACCTATTTACCTGATATGGTGCAGGAGGCCATAAGGAAGCCCACATTTCTACCAGCCAGCATCAGATCCTCACTGACCCTGACATTCCTGTATGCAAGCCTTGCTGCATATAAGGCAACGCCCAGCACAGCGAGGTACAATATCCCATGTATGATAACTGCAGCTGCTAATAGGATCATCTTTCAAGTGTATCTTTAATGGAAACGATGAACAAAATAACATAAACACTTTGCCATTAATTGGCTATTGGAAATATCTGCTTTACTAGTGATGTTATGATACGATATAACACATGACAGTAGCCAATGAGCGCACATTTTTTGAAGGTTCTAACGTTTTCCATGCACATATAATCGAGATGTACTTTACATAAATAGGCTTCATTTTTTTATTTTAATAATTGATGGTATAATATTTAAAAAAATACATTGCATATGTATATATATATATATATATATATATATATTGATGGTATTTGATGGTATATATATATAGTTCACATTTTGGACTAATGGCATGTAATACTAATGGCATGTTATTCATACATAAAGGAGGTCACAATATATTTAGGAAGTACTATCTGTGTTCCAGTAAATAGCTATCCATAATTACTCATCTTTATCTCGTATAAATTGAGTTTCGACGTATTTGACGTTCATTCAACATTGCAATGTAGAATAACTGCATTGTCAAATTATGGGTTAAATTATTTGTACTGGTCCCTTTGAATACACCAATGTTCATTGTCATTTGATATGAAGTTCACGAAAATATATTGTTTCAAATATTCATTCGATTTTTCAAATTACAGATTTATATAATTAATGTCGCAAACGTCTTGCACTTTGTCATAAAGCGATTTTAAAACGATTTTAAAACGATTTTAGAATAACAGTATTTTCTATAAATAAAGTAGTGTGTTTTGTTTTTTCGCCATATGTATGAGGTTTGCAAATATACATGTAAATCCATTCTCAGACATTATGAAATTATTAAGTGAGTATTTCAATAACATATTTGCCACACACACACACATACACACACACACACACACATACACCTTAAGAAAGATAAAACAGTAGATATAGTAGATTAAAATAGTAGATAAAACTTACGGAATTGGAAGTGAGTGAGTTCTCTGTTGATGCAGATGACAAGATAGCTCGGGGTGACATTAAACCCTAATGACCTAGTGGCAGCGAGGTCATCAGGGCTAACACTGACAGTCACATGGTGTCGATGCCTGACATCATGTCAACAGTATCATAGAGTGCACCACCAAAACCATATTTCATATCACATTGCTAATAGAACTATTGGTGGCCACCCACATAAGTGTTTTCATTATAGACTTCAGAATGTGTGTATAAAAGAATGAGTAGGTTTCCCTATATTTCACCAAACAAAAATGTGTTAGTCATCAAAATAAAGTTGTTTTTTCAGTGGGGGAATTACAATTTTTAATATAATTTCAAAAGACTACACTTATATGATTTCTAGAGACTGCAGACACCCTTTTCTTACCATCAGACAAAGCCTTTTTAAGCTTTTTTTTGCAAAAGTTTTCTGTATATTTTCTCAGTGTTGAAAAGCAGCTGATGAGATTGGCATTCTTCTTGAAAAATATGAAATATTTATAGCAATTAAACTTAAACAACAGACAACATTCTTACTCCTGACGGAAATAGGTCAAAATGGGTGAAAATGGGCGTATATGACACCCCCCCCCCCCCCGGGATATGATCCTCCGGTGGCAAATCCCCAAGTATACGTGTTAGATATGCCACAAATTACACATAATAAAATCTGATTGTCACAAGGGACAGAATGGAAGTGGTGACCTAAATATTCGATATGAAGTGACCTATAAACTACAGCTGTTCAACTGTAACAACTTGGCATATATTGGATGTCATTACTAAAAGGAAATTCAATTCCCTTAGACTTTAATAATTTGCAAAAGATGTGTCATATTTGGGTAACAAGGTAAGACATCTCTCTAAGCACATTAGAAGAGTAGTATTACAATATTCCTCAAAATGTGGTTTTATTTTAGGGATTTTCGGAGCTCGGATATGTTTGCAAAGAAGTTATAACAAGAAGGCTACAAAGCTGACGATTTCAAGATTCACTAATTGATTTTAAACTTCGAGTAAGTTGACCAGGAGGCCAACCTAGAGCATGTAAGTCATATAAACTCATGATCAAGGTGAACATTATTTTTGCCTTACAATGAAATGTAATTGGATGTAAAGATGCTTATCCACAAATTAATTTTGCAACAAGTTGGAAGTACGGAAATTAACAATTTGGATTCTTGCTGTGAAATGTAGCAAGAGGTAGAAAAGCGGAAAAACAAGATTGCTGCAGACAATATAGTAACTCTCTATACTTATTACGATTCTTGGAACTGGCTGTATATACAAAACTATGAGATATATACTATACATCTGAATATGAGTGGTTGGTCTATTGTAGATATCTATGCTGTATGGTGTTAATGTGGCTTGTGTTAATGTGGCTGTGTATTGTAGATACCTATGATGGCATGTGGCTTGTGTATTGTAGATACCTATGATGGCTTGTGGCTTGTGTATTGTAGATACCTATGATGGCTTGTGGCTTGTGTATTGTAGATACCTATGATGGCTTGTGGCTTGTGTATTGTAGATACCTATGATGGCTTGTGGCTTGTGTATTGTAGATACCTATGGTGGCTTGTGGCTTGTGTATTGTAGATACCTATGATGGCTTGTGGCTTGTGTATTGTAGATACCTATGATGGCTTGTGGCTTGTGTACTGTAGATACCTATGATGGCTTGTAGCTTTTGTAGATACTTATGATGGCTTGTGGCTTGTGTATTGTAGATACCTATGGTGGGTTGTGGCTTGTGTATTGTAGATACCTATGATGGCTTGTGGCTTGTGTATTGTAGATACCTATGATGGCTTGTGGCTTGTGTATTGTAGATACCTATGATGGCTTGTGGCTTGTGTATTGTAGATACCTATGGTGGCTTGTGGCTTGTGTATTGTAGATACCTATGATGGCTTGTGGCTTGTGTATTGTAGATACCTATGATGGCTTGTGGCTTGTGTATTGTAGATACCTATGATGGCTTGTGGCTTGTGTATTGTAGATACCTATGGTGGCTTGTGGCTTGTGTATTGTAGATACCTATGATGGCTTGTGGCTTGTGTATTGTAGATACCTATGATGGCTTGTGGCTTGTGTATTGTAGATACCTATGATGGCTTGTGGCTTGTGTATTGTAGATACCTATGGTGGCTTGTGGCTTGTGTATTGTAGATACCTATGATGGCTTGTGGCTTGTGTATTGTAGATACCTATGATGGCTTGTGGCTTGTGTACTGTAGATACCTATGATTGCTTGTAGCTTTTGTACTGTAGATACCTATGATGGCTTGTAGCTTTTGTAGATACTTATGATGGCTTGTGGCTTGTGTATTGTAGATACCTATGGTGGCTTGTGGCTTGTGTACTGTAGATACCTATGATGGCTTGTAGCTTTTGTAGATACTTATGATGGCTTGTGGCTTGTGTATTGTAGATACCTATGATGGCTTGTGGCTTGTGTACTGTAGATACCTATGATGGCTTGTAGCTTTTGTAGATACTTATGATGGCTTGTGGCTTGTGTATTGTAGATACATATGGTGGCTTGTGGCTTGTGTATTGTAGATACCTATGATGGCTTGTGGCTTGTGTATTGTAGATACCTATGGTGGCTTGTGGCTCTTGTACTGTAGATACCTATGATGGCTTGTAGCTTTTGTAGATACTTATGATGGCTTGTGGCTTGTGTATTGTAGATACCTATGATGGCTTGTGGCTTGTGTACTGTAGATACCTATGATGGCTTGTAGCTTTTGTAGATACTTATGATGGCTTGTGGCTTGTGTGTTGTAGATACCTATGGTGGCTTGTGGCTTGTGTATTGTAGATACCTATGATGGCTTGTGGCTTGTGTATTGTAGATACCTATGATGGCTTGTGGCTTGTATACTGTAGATACCTATGATGGCTTGTAGCTTTTGAAGATACTTATGATGGCTTGTGGCTTGTGTATTGTAGATACCTATGATGGATTGTGGCTTGTGTATTGTGGATACCTATGATGGCTTGTGGCTTGTGTACTGTAGATACCTATGATGGTTTGTGGCTTGTGTATTGTAGATACCTATGATGGCTTGTGGCTTGTGTATTGTAGATACATATGATGGCTTGTGCCTTGTGTACTGTAGATACCTATGATGGCTTGTAGCTTTTGTAGATACTTATGATGGCTTGTGGCTTGTGTATTGTAGATACCTATGATGGCTTGTGACTTGTGTATTGTAGATACCTATGATGGCTTGTGGCTTGTGTAGTGTAGATACCTATGGTGGCTTGTGGCTTGTGTAGTGTAGATACCTATGGTGGCTTAGGGCTTTTGTAGATACCTATGGTGGCTTGTGGCTTTTGTAAATACCTATGATGGCTTGTGGCTTTTGGCTTTTGGCTTTTGTAGATACCTATGATGGCTTGTGGCTTTTGGCTTTTGTAGATAATTATGGTGGCTTGTGGCTTTTGTAGATACCTATGGTGGCTTGTGGTTTGTGGCTTTTGTAGATACCTATGGTGGCTTGTGGCTTGTGGCTTTTGTAGATACGTATGATGGCTTGTGGCTTGTGGTTTGTGGCTTTTGTAGATACCTATGATGGCTTGTAGCTTGTGTATTGTAGATACCTATGATGGCTTGTAGCTTGTGTATTGTAGATACCTATGATGGCTTGTGGCTTGTGTAGTGTAGATACCTATGGTGGCTTGTGGCTTGTGTAGTGTAGATACATATGGTGGCTTGTGGCCTGTGGCTTTTGTAGATACCTATGGTGGCTTGTGGCTTGTGGCTTTTGTAGATACCCATGATGGCTTGTGGCTTGTGGCTTGTGGCTTTTGTAGATATCTATGATGGCTTGTGGCTTGTGGGAGGTTTGTGTCCAGGCTTTATTAAGCCACAATATTGCCCTTGCTTCAGACGATTTATTAGTGTATTAAAACCAGACACGTGTTGAATTATACTTTCTGTGGCAGAAAACATCTTCATAGTAATCAATCTGTTATTTCATGTAGTATATTCTGCAAAGATATTTCCGGAATAAAAATATGAGAAGAGATGTTTTTGCTCTTTGCTATATGATTTAGTATAAGCTGAGTATTATCTGAGTTATCTAGTGCCCCATAACAGATCGTGTGTTAATGAATGGTATCGCTTCCCAGCATTTTCCAAAACACAGTATAGCATTGTGTCCCGGTGGCGGGCATCTATCCTACCTGATATGGTCAAATTGTGCAATCAGTAATACAATAAAATAGTAGTGCTTTATACAACTGTATATTGTTTTTGTTTCAGCCTGATATGGTGAGACATCTACGCCTATATCGGCAGAGTGAACACAGATGCAGAGTATTTGAAAGCAGTGTGATCAATGCAATGTCATTTCTCCCTTCTGTCATACACAACTAGTTTATATATGGTAATACTATATATAAACATATGGCTGAGATCAAACCTATTCTTATCATTTGGTATGCATAGAGCTCATGCTTGAATCTGGAAAGTTAATTTTGCAGAATCCTCTATTGATATTTGCACAGTTTGTTAACATTCAATTGCTGTAGTACATATTGATATTTTAGATTAATCTTAAAAAGACACAACTTATAGTTATGTGATTCTTTACTAAGTGATATCATAAGTAAGTGAATATTCTTTTTGAAAATTGATTACATTTTGTCTTTGTATCCAGGTATCTTTATCCACTAATTTGTGTAGAATTTTTGGACAATAACTTCTTTACATAATGATGTACATTTGCTCAATAATACAGAAAAGAAAAACAGATTATACTTTCATAAAAATTGTTGTCAAAACAATGGTTTGCGTTTGTTACAAGTTTCTCAGTGCAATGTGAGAAAGCTTAAAACAGTTTGTATGAAGTGTGTACTATTTCAGTTTCCTACATGGACAATGATATTAATAAAAATATCTTTTACAAGAGACCTTCAGAACATGGCTTTCATAATGACCTCCGTAATTCAACCCTCAGCCCTTATCCTTTGCTTTCCGCCTGATACGATATTTTCCTCTCAATAGCCTTTATTCCAGGCACTTTCCAATAGGCATCTCAGACTAATTTGAGCTTTAAACATCCACCTTTTTACATTATTCTTTCTCAAAATTTCCTGACCTGGCATGCGAACCCTTCAATGTTACTCCGACTTGAACTCTGTCTTGGGGATTCTGTTGTAGTCGACTTTTAAACTTTGACAACAGAAATATAAATATACATCCATTTTCTAAAATCTGACCTGAGCTTCAGGTATAATTATTATTATTGTCTTAAACTTCAAACCCTACACTTTGGAGTTTCTCCCGACATGGGCAGTGCCCTCTGTTGGTTTAAGTGGGTGTGACACCTGGTGACCATTTCATTACACAAAAATTGAAAACAGCGAGAACAATTATTGCAAGGGAATATCATTTGCCTCATAAATAGTTAAAATATATAGAGTGAGGGGATGTCATTTGCATCAAATTTATCATGGCCAAACAATTGAAACTTGTAATTTTAACAATAAACTCAGCGGATAACCGGGATAAAAGCTTACAATAACAGTACAGGATAAAATGAGCAGGCTTGAAGCACATGTTTATAGAAAAATCGTGAGTTCTGATCAGATGCTAGAAAAGCAGAAAAAATGTCTGTCAATAGCAAAGTGTCTGTCTAGTCATCTCCATCTGAGAGATTCTTCAGTTTCAGGCAAATTTCACCGTACGAGCTTCAACATTTATGATCCATCAGGTGTCTCTTGCATCATGAACAATATACATGCTGGGATAGGTTTGCATACATGAAAGCTGATATGATGACTATAACATTCTGTATACTATGAAGGGAATACATTGATAATATGGCAGCAGATACATGTTCTGAAAAAAATAATCAGTTTTGGAATCTTGATAGAGGAGAAAGTAGAGCAGAGATTGGACTAGACAGTTATGGGTGTAATAAACTGAATGAAATAAAATGGCATGTCAATCTACATATGTTACTACTGTGAGCCAAGCTTGGATGTCTACAAAGTTCCACCATGTCACACACCAGGTGGCAGCATGGCCAACTTGAGCAGTGAGAATTGTTGGAGCGGTGAATGTACAGCAGCTATATACTTCAAATGGAAAAATACACCTTAAAATGATCAAATTCAAATACTCTTTTTTCAAAGTATAGAATAAACATAAGATTTGAATTTTATCTTTTGAATCTACATATCCAATATTCAAGTCTTCTTTATCAAAACATGTTTTAAAAATAGGTCAAATTATTTTAACTTGAATTCATAATCAACTCTTCGCACTTCTATTCAATCTCCAAGTCAAATTAAAACATTTCTTGTATTCTTTTTTAAGGACTAATATAAACTTTAACCACAAGAGCATGACATGTTTTCTTAACAACAATGTCGTGTTTTAGATGCAATCTGCTTCACAATTTTCCAGAAAACAAGGCCTATAGCCTGGGGCAAGATGCCCCTCCAACAAAAAGCCATCAAAATGTTTGACTTTATATTGCATCGGTCAAAACATTTTCTTTAATTTTTTAAATCTTTTTTATTCATATTATATAACTATTGTATAAATATACAAAATTCAAGTGAGATTATGTATCATTAATTATTATTTTCAAACAAATATAATGAGAAAAAAGATACCTAAGTTTAATTCTTATTTTTTATGACGGTTAAAGGGTTAATAGAAGATAGTTGTTGAGTCCCGACAACATTCAGGTGGAGTGTGAATGGTGATTCACAAGTTTCCTATACCCCCGCCCCAGGCCTGAAATTTAACTTTATGCCATTAATCAGGTAGCGGAGGGCACATCTTCTGTGTGAGGGCCTCCAAGCGTGACGATCACAGCATGAGGGCAAAAGGACCTGTTGAATTTCTCCCCGCGTTTATACAAGGGCGTCGAGGGCAGCGCCGTCTCCTTTGTGTGGGACGCTGGACTTGCTAGGAGCAGTTACACGGCAAGTAATGAGCAGACGAACTTTAGTCAATAGCAAAACGTGTTCACGCCACTTCAATGCAAACTTTAGTCTATTCAATAGAAAAAGATTTACCCCCCTCCCTTTTTGACTTTATGTGTCTTTCATGAGGTGTCCCTGAAAAAGATACCCATGCGACAACAATGCGTGGAATTACGCACACAATGCGAGTCCCGCAGTAAATAATTTACACTTGTATGTGGCGTCGATGAGCGATCTCTCCGCGCAAAAGAATAAGGACGTCACTGCCATTTGAACGCTGACTTTTTGCTTCCTCTTGAAATGATATTCAACGACAACAATGAAATAAACGATGAAATCAACAAGCGTGCCCATCACCTCGGCCATGGAGCAATTCATTCGCTCTGGGAAAAAGTATCCGATGTCTTTTTCAGTATCAAATTACTGACACAGTCTGCGGATCTATTGAAATCCCAGGTTGAAAATGTCGCGACTTGCCTGTATAATTGACCCAATAAAATTCTACCGACAATTAAGGGATATATGATAAATACAACAACTACACAATATCTACCACAAGCCGTGTCCTAGACAGAAGCTCTGATGTCTTATAACGCACATCAAACATATATATCACAAAAAAAATGTTCCAAGCTTTTGATGAAACAGGGCATACGCTAGAAATAGCAACACTCATCTTCAACAAAATTATGGCTCAACATTCATTTCTTACACTGAACCAAGAGAAGTATATTTTTGTATTTATGTGAACAAATTAGTGTCTTCATCGGTATAAAAACCCGAGTGAAGATGTAAATAGTTGTGTAAACCTGATTTTTTTCAGATTAAATAGAAGCTCAAGTTATACCACCTGTCCCTGAGCGACAGGAATCGTCGTACAGCAGTGCTCACATTATCAGCAGGTAGTTTGAATGTCACAATTACAACGTCATTCAGATTTACTTTAAGGTGTCGTAAAATTTGACGACAAAATGGATCCCGGTCCTATCTGTGGTAAAAGATAAGACAGAACATCCGATACATATCGCTTGGGAGAGGCCAAACAAGTCTACGACCCTACCAAATTTATTGCAATCCGGTGGAAAAGGAGACAACAACAAGAGGAAGAAGACGGGAAAATATATTATGGCTGACCGCAAAGGGTAGAGGATGTTTATGTGGTGTGTTTGCAAGTTATCCTTGCTCTGGGTTTGACCTGAGACCCTGAACAGATAGTCTGTTGGTGCCCCGCAGATCCGGTAGGGGGCGTAGTAGCCCATGGCAGCCGGCTCTTTGGCTGCTGTGGTGTTGATGGTGAACAAACTCCTGCCACTCTCTTCACGTCTCACGTCTGCTACTGCCACGCCCCCTACTTGTCGCCTCGCTTTGACTGACGTGACCTCTCAGCCAATCAACTGCGGTAGAATGTGGGAGCGGACAGAGGTGCCATGTTCACTACAAGACAGTGTCGCCCCCTGGCCTAATACTGACACCATAACATCTTTTCTTGAAAAACACTGTCTTAAAACTTGATATTCACACAATTGCACCAGACCGACACAGAGAAAACAGCAATATTTACGTGTTTGTTGGAGATTTTAGCTTGGAAGAAAATTGAACACCAGCAATGTTGTACAATTTTGGACTGCTTTGAAATAAGTGTCAACTTGGCGAATCAGTTCTCGTCCTGGCTGGATCAAATATAAAAAAAATTACTGTAAGGATTTTTATGTAATTAACTGTTTTCTTGGATTTCAAGTCAAATATTTCCCAGGCTTTTTAACATGGACACAGAATCTTCCAGACAGCCCACACCAACAACCACCAAGATGGCCATGTCAACCAAGGCCTCTGCCTTCTCCATAGCGTCCATCATCGGGACATCCGACGACGAAGATGGGGAACCCGGATGCAAGGACGAGACTGCCATGGCCCCGCTTGGTAAGTCAGTCATTCCCGTGGCGCAGCACCTTCTAAAGATCACTGCTTAAATGTTGATCAAATCATTGTCTAAAATTTCACACATGTTGCTAATCTCATCGTGAAATATGGATAACATGGGGTAATTAACATGTTATAATGTTTACTGTTTTTTTCTGGGATGAACTTTCAAACTTTTAATGATACTACATATATATGAAAATCACGTTCTGTGATGAATAGAGCATAATATATACTATATATATAGTATCATTGGATTGCAAGCATTGGATTGTGTCATAATCGCATTTGTACCACATTCTGCCACATCTCAGCCACCTTCTTGTAATTCCATATACTATACCAATACCCAAGATATTATCCTCATTATGAATATCACAATAAACGTGTGGTACTTTTTAACATCATAAATCATTACAACATGGGACTAGCACCCAATTCATTTGAGGACAATTTTGAGAAATTAAAATATTAAAAGAAATACTTCAAAGAAGCCTCAATGGAAAGAAAATCCTTGTGGGGATAAAATAAATTGAATCCTGTTGTGTCGGGAGTATATTCACAAATATTGTATTTGGGGGAAAAACCAATTTTGATTGCGGAAGTCGAACTGTCAATGCGCTGAAACCAATGTGGGTAGAAAAAGGTTGACACGTGTAGGGTCTAACACGCAATGAGCTCTCATATCAAGTTTACACATTTATGGTTAATTACAGGTCATATCCCAGGTGAGATGACTGTTACATAATAAACTTGAGGGCACTCGATAGAAAAATGGACAAGTAGGATTACAGTCACCTTGACAGGGGTGAAAAACACCCTTACTCGGGGGTGAAAACATAACACCCTTACTCGGGGTGAAAATATAATACCCTTACTCGGGGTGAAAATAGAACACCCTTACTCGGGGGTGAAAATAGAACACCCTTACTCGGGATGAATATATAACACCCTTACTCGGGGAGAAAACATTACACCCTTACTCGGGGTGAAAATATAACACCCTTACTGGGCGTGAAAATATAACAACACCCTTACACGGGGTGAAAATATAGCACCCTTACTCGGGGTGAATATATAACACCCTTACTCGGGGTGAAAGTATAACACCCTTACTCTGGGCTGAAAGCATAACACCCCTACTTGTAGGCAATAAGTCAGTGCCTACCCATAATTCATATCATACCTCTGTCTCTCTTTATTAGTTCAAAAGCCATATTTTCTTTTAATAAAAGATCAATATCTGAATTGCAATAAAAGTAATTATTCAAAACCATCGCTAATTCAATTTAAGTTATTTATATATATATATTTCTTGAAATGCATCAGTTTACAATTTATATTGATATTTTTGTGATTAAATGTTAGTTTTGAATAATCAAACACTCAGGTTACATATATTTGATTTCTATCTTTCCTGCGAATTATCAATCATAATGCTTGAATGACAATTACCTTATTCTATCAATAAAAATATTTTGGATCAACTGATGTATTGGAATATGAAATAATAAGTTCCAATAAATTAATATTATAGTGCCACATAAAGACAAAAATAGATATATATATATAAAATAGAGATATATATATATATATATATATATATATATATATATATATATATATATATATATATATATATATGCAGATCTGCAGATCTGCAATGCAGATCTGCAATAAAACTTGACTCATCCCAGTTCATTGTTCGTACCAAAATCATTTCAGATGAATTAAGTTTATTTGAGTCAGAGTAGGATTCTGCCACCGGAAGACACATGTCCAATGCCCTGCCCTTTATGAAGAGTGGCAAGAAACCAAATCGTTTGAACTGTCATATAAACCAATATTCATAACTTAAGAACACTTTATTATTGTGTCTGATGGAGGTGGTCATCCCTAACTGTGTGGTATAGAGCTATCTGTCCTGTGGTAGATAAACTTTGTGCAACTTTCACTCTCTCTATATTGGAATGGAGCTTGAACACCAGTGGGTGTAATATTTCTGCATAGCTCTTTTAACAGTAGTAATAGATATATTATGGGGTGTTTGATGATAACTGCTTGAGACAGTGAAAGATGCAGACGAGGCCAGATCACATGGTCTGTCACGTGGTCTGTTTAGTGTAATGAATACAAGCAGTGGTGAGCTTGTTGAGGGTGGCTTTTATAACTTATGTCATGACATTCTGTGCTTTATGGGTATCGCCTATTACCCCTGACAGATTCTGTCAAAACTTCCCTCCCTGTTTCCAACCAACTTTGACAGGTCTAGCAACCTGCTGGCTTTGACAGATTGTCAGGCTTCAACTAAAACGGCGCTATTATGACAACCTTGACAATAAAGCAAATATAATTATAGATAAGTTTGTTTAACTACTGCAAGATAAATACATCAATATGTAAATATAAAGAAACTTGATATACTAAAATATAATTAATAGGTGTGTAGCCATGAATTGGATTTTTCATAGCGTGATAAACTAGATTCTTTTTATTGATCTCATTGGCTTCAATATAAAACTATACTTTGAACAGTATAAGTGTCTATTTTCTTTGCTTTCCTGAATGGGGAGCGATCTCTGGCATACTTTATAGGCCACCTGGATATGTATCAAAGCTGCATGTCATGCACATTCCTTAAAGCTTGTAAGAATGCATTCAAATGCCATATTCCCAATTATTATTATGCTTGGTCACATTATATAAAATAAATATCTTTGCCAGGATCGGAAATAATTGAATTTAGTGACCACCTGATAGAGTAGGTTTTTGCTTGAACTTTTGAACTTTTATTTCTGAAAAATACTGCAGACAAGATCATTTGCCCACATTCTTACACATCGGCGTCCAAGCATGGCCATTATCGATTAAAGCCGAAGACGTATTATGCTTGCCACCGGCCTAATGGGCGGTGTGACAGAGTCACTTGAAATGCCAACTCTGGGACCATCATGCACCAGCCCTGAAACTGACACTCCATTTGTTATGAAACATTTTACATTTAATAAAGTACTTGACAGATCAGCGCCAGACGCCTCTATTACATGGGAGATGTAGTGGCCGAATGGTCACACCAGACCACCACCATTACGTGCAGGGTGGGACAACCATAAGATGGACAGGGGTCAAGTGGGAGATGACCTGCCATGTTACCACCGTGTGGTCAGTGTCTCCCATATTAATCTCCGTGCCACTAATTCGCTTACTTACTCAGTGGTCATAGAATTACAGATATAATACACTGAGTCATAATGGTAATTCTGCAAGTGGCTGTCTGGGGCTGGCTGTCTGGGGCTGGCTGTTTGGGGCTGGCTGTCTCACTGTATCCAGAAAGCAATATAGTCAACCCAAGAGCTACAAAATCACAGTCACGTTCTGATGTGATCTTAAAATCTCGCTTTCACATTATTCTTTATGTTACCATTAAGTTCACTGAATATCACACTGGATGTAACAAAATAAAATGGATAACAGAACTTATTGAAAACATATGATTATTTTATTTAGTTTAATACTTCTCCTCTAATTCTCCCACATAATATGATACAGTTAAATGATAGAATAAGCAAGATGCATGAGAATGCAGTGCCTCTCCCTTAGTCTCAATTATGAGGACATTATCCCACCTGCTGATGACCCAACTGTGTGCCTGGCCACATTACTGCTAGTTCTGGCGGGTCTGTCACATATTCCTGGCCTCATCACGTATTAATGACTTGTGGATGTCTTCTCGTCAACTTGGACATTAAGATGGTCTGTTTGTATTAAACAGCGATGAGATTTGGTTAAATGGACAGTTAAAATTCACCATTCATTACGTGTATTGATATGAATTATCTGGGTGAAATGTTGGTTAAACATGACAATGTAAGCTTGTCTGATTCCCCATGCATACAACATGCATATCTTTACTATGTCCATTATAAAAGGCATTCCACGCACATAAAACATAATAATAAATAATAATAATAAAGCTTATATAGCGCCAATACCAGACAAGGCCTGCTCATTGCGCTCAACATTTTCCAACATAATCCTGTCTGGTTTGAGACAAACATAATATAAAAATAAACAATTTCTCAATAAGTCTATGAAATGAGTGTGAAAGTAAGCAACTTAAATACATATACACCTTTCATTACCAAATGTTGCCTTTCTCAGTGTTTGAAATCCAAATAAATTACATTTATCCAAGCATTTTCCTGACGTTTTGAATAATTGAGATATCCATGAAAATAAGAGGTGCCAATGCCAAAGGATATGCCAGTGTCATAAGAAACCTCTTGATTATGATTTTCATTACTATTACTATTTGCATTATAATGATATGATTGACATATTTATGTTATTATTGATATTGATTCAGAACGTTTAGTGGAATCTGCTACTAGCGCCTATGACAAGAAGTCATCAGATGGGGACGGGTTGGGCGGCGGACATCCGGACCCGGTCGATGGCACCGATACACCGATCTCCACCAGCAGCGGGTGTAAAGAACTGGCCAACGTCCAGTGCAGACTGGAGACCAAAGACCTCTGGGACAAATTCCACGAACTCGGCACTGAGATGATCATCACAAAGTCTGGAAGGTAACAAACATCTAAAGTATAACTAACCTGAAATGCTAAAATATCTTATTAATATAAGATATTATAATATTAAACTACAAGTAACCTGGAATATCTTTCTCCTTTATGGAATGTTGATCAGGATGATTTTTTCTTTTTATTATAAAAAAGTGATTATCCAACTTGTGAAAATAGTTAAGGTTGTATTGGATACCGTGAATTTTCTCACAGTCTGAGACCGCAGTGTTAAGGTTAATGAGGGGAATGTTTCCCAGGCCCGGCGCCCACACCCTCTCCCCGTGTCTCTGCCCTCATCACTGCCCCCTTTATGATGTGTAGCTTTGTTTCCCACCTTGATGTGTTTTAGCAGCTACTAAGGTTATAAAAGCAGCGTGTGGCAAAGCTAAGTCAATTTGAAGAGAAAAAAAACTTCATTTGTAGCAATGCAATAAACAAATTGTCAATACCATCAGTGTAATTACAGGTGGGCAGATGGACAGGTGAAAGTGACACAAATCTGCCCTTCAATAAAACAAATACACGCCCCCTGGTGTTAACATACCTGTACAGAGACCTGTTTGAAGTATGTCCACATTCTAATAATGCACATCAACATTTGACTAGCATCTACTATTAGGCGAGACTAATTTGCATATCTTATGACACATAAGATAAGGACAACAGAGAAGTTCATACAGATTTTCCCATGTGATTACATCTTATGTTTGGTAACCCTCAACACCTGGTTCTAATGTGAGATTTCTCATTCTCAAATCATCACTTACTCCAGGAAGTGTACTTGAGAGGACAGATAATCTCCTTATACACCGGGATTGAGAGCATATGTGCAAAGGAGACCGGGAGATGATGCTTTGTAAGCCCTTAAGCTCCACAACTTGGCTCTTTCTGGATAGGTCAATATTTTACACTCACCATTGCCCTCCTCAGGTTTTTATCGATATTGATATGCACTATGGCAAATTATTCTTATCTAAAGACACAAAATTGCATAAATAAATGAGTGGCCTGGGGTGAAAGTTGGTGGGTAGTTAACCGAGGCTGTCATCAGGAGTTGATGGTGTTGTCCGGAGTGCAATAAACAGTTTGGACTTGCAAATGCAGGTGCTAAGTTTGCTTACACAAACACACTCTCAGATTTCAAAGATGACACCTGTCTTAACGTTTTGATCCCATTGCTGATCACTCTTGCTATTGCTTAAACCATTACTTCTAATAACTATTTCATTCAATCAGGCCACATAATGGTTTACAAAGATAATTAACCATTTATATACATATATAAAGATATTAAATAAATATAAATAAATATACGTATACAATATATAACAAAGATAATTTACCATTTATATACATATACATATATAAATATTGAATAAATATAATATATATATATATATATATATATATATATATATATATATATATATATATATATATATATATATATATATATATATATATACATATATATTGTATATACATATAGTGTGTTTCAATACACTCATATATATATATTAGATTACTTTCATCACCAATACAAACTACACTGTATACAACTATATATATATATATATACACAGAATAGGCCTTTGCTTTCTACCATTGTAAAGATGTAAAGATACAGGATATTATTCCAATGTTCGTGTGTAAATGCCATCTTCACAAATTTGTTGGTCATAAACACGTATTTGTCATTTAATTTGTTTGTATTTTTAGACTTAATTTGTCTTTTATCAACAATCGTATGCACCGAATTCTGCACAATTTACTCCCCATTGGAAGGGATGTGCAAACATAACGCCATTGGCATTGTCAAAAATACACTGATAAAATGCAAATGCGGTGATCCGACTGCCATTTAATTTACTTCAAAGTGAAATGGGTTTATTGGGAGTTAATGTCTTCAAATGGTCTTTTATATCAGTAAAGATATTGACTTAACAATTGACTGAAATGTAAAGAACAATTTGTAAATATTTGTCAATTGCTGATATGATAAGTTCACATAGGCTATAGATATATCTGCTATGTTTGAAGTTTGGCGACACTTAAGTTTTCCGGTATCACCCCTTATTTGGGAATGGAACAGGACTTTATCTAAACTTTTTTTAATAGATTACCCTTTTACATTTATCTATGTTTATTCAATTATCCAAACTAAAAGCTAATTTTCCATGGGAACTACTATTATGTTCTAGTTTTGCATACATAAATATAGAAATAGAAGTAAAAACAGATTGCCTTTCCAATTATCACAAAAGTCACATCTGAAGCCATTTAATTATCTTATCAAAAAGAAATCTTATTGATTTGTTTGATGTTACAAAACATGAGAAATGATAGATAAGGTGTTGCACATTTTCATTGACAAATTGTTCTCTGGCTTTAACTGATTTCTTTTTCTTTCTTTTTTTTTTCTTTTTTTCATCTCAGGAGAATGTTCCCAGCTATCCGCGTCAGCTTTGTTGGTATTGAAACAAGCACACGCTATGCAGTTCTGATGGACATCGTGCCAGTGGACAACAAACGTTACCGGTACGCCTACCACAGGTCTTCGTGGCTTGTGGCCGGCAAGGCGGACCCTCCTCTCCCCACCAGGCTCTACATGCACCCGGACTCACCCTTTACCGGGGAACAACTCGCCAAACAGACCGTCTCCTTTGAGAAGGTCAAGCTCACCAACAACATGCTGGATAAAAATGGACAGGTGAATTGCATGAATTGATTTTTTATATCTTTATGATTATATCATAAAATAATTGATAAAATAACTATTTGGTTAGTTTACAAATATTACTTAAGAATCAGAGACAAACAATAAAGGAAAAAGACCAAATGTTCCAATAACATACGTCATCATATTCTTGTTATGTATGAGAATGTCATTATGATATGCAATAACAAAAAAAATGGAGAGAATCGATCATAAAATAAAAGGACCTATATCAGAGAACAACTTTTAACTAACATGCTGGTCAATATGAAAATGCAAGCTAAAATGGGCTTTTATTGATGCATACATGGCAATAATAAATAAACCCAGAGGACTGCAATTTGTTTAATTGACCTCATATCACCATAGAATTTGACAACTGAAAATAATGATGTGTACATATATATAGTGCATGTCTCAGTATAATTTGAATGTACTGTAACACGTTATCAATTGTAGAAATGAAATCTGATTATTGTTTTAATAGATCATCCTCAATTCAATGCATAAGTACCAGCCACGGATTCACATAGTGAGAAGGAAGGCCACATCCGGTGGACAAGCACCTTCTATTCAGAACTTAGAAGCGGAAGAGTTCAAAACATTTGTCTTTCCTGAAACTGTCTTTATAGCAGTGACAGCATACCAAAACCAACTGGTGAGTTTTGAGTGATTCTGCAAAACTATTAGGATAGCAATGTACCAAAGACTTGCGTATAATTTCTTATAAATATGTAATATCAGTGTCAATAATTACAATTTTCTTCATCCTCAGATAACAAAGCTGAAAATAGACAGTAACCCTTTTGCCAAAGGATTTCGGGATTCTTCAAGATTATCGGAGCTGGAGAGGTAATTCTTTAAATCCTTCTGTGTCATACAAGACTAGTCTTATCAAATGACCATAGATTTGACAATCCATAAAATTTTGTGCTGAGAGTATGAAGAATAAAGTGTATTTTCCTCTTGCAGTAATGGGTTGTTATTTCCCCACAGAGATAACATGCAGAGTCTCATTCAGCAGCACACCTATGCCAGGTCTCCCCTCAGATCATACACAGAGACAGACTTTGAGGACCCTCTCAAGTCTCCCTATGGATTTCCCAAAGGTATGCATGACTAAAAAAGAGTTTACTCAATAAGAGATCTTTCACTTGAGCTCACTTGCATGTTCATTCACCTCTGTAAATGTAGTTTCCATAGCCCTATTATATTAGAGTAATTTTAAGTGTATGTTAATTTATATTATTTTTGGAATTTTAATGTAAAATTATATATTTCCATTTAGTGATAAATGTGTACTTAAGTATAGAATTACAAAAATGTCCAAATAAATATGTTTCAGGTGATGATGGCAGTGATACTTCCGGTTCCTTTTACAAGCCTCTAGGTCTGTGGCGCCCTCTAGGTAGTTCCTTGACAACCCTGCCTTATGCTAGTAACATTTACAACAACTCCTTATACTCCATGTACGGAGGACTTCTGGGTATGACCGGTAATAATGTCGCCCTTTCCGGTCTTGGCTTGAGGTCTTTGACTTCCGGTTCCTTGTCTAACGCCAGTACAGGGACCAGTACATCATCACATGGTCTCTTTGATTACTCCCAGAGTTCCACGCCAACCGCAGCTACCGGCGCGCATGCGCTGGGCTATTCCTGGCATCTACATAACCAGAGATACCATCCATACTTCAACTCTAGTCCTTTTAAATCAGTGAACACATCTCCCTCCTCTTCATAATAAATAGGGCCAAGTCAGAAAGACACTGTGATAATGAAAGGTAATTCCAACAAATCTTATATAGATAATATTTTCATTACCTATTAGCTAACAAAGACGTTTGGTTTGAACATATATTCAATTCTCTTGTTTGTATTTCAGTCAAAAGGTCTAGAGTAGAAGTTTAGCATTTTGTGATGATGATGGCCCAGAGATTACATACTGCTATAAAAGGTAAGTTAATGACTTATATCATATTCTTCATTGTTGTAAATAAGACACTGCTCAGACCTTAATATACTTAAGAGTAAAACATTGTTCTTAATGTCACTGTGACTAATTGATTTATCCGTCATAATATTAGATATATATATATAATCCACACATGTAAGGAAAAGTTTTCATTGTTACAGTGACATCCGTCCTTACACCAGAGATACCAAGACAAATAAATGGAGGATATGAAAACTGCCAAATATAGGATTAAAAGGTGCTAAATGATAAATGATGTTTATCTCCTGTAATCTGCTTCTCAGTGTGTATCAGTATATCATCCAGATGCATTCATCTAATCTGTAACATATTGATATCCTGGCATAGAGTGCTGCTGTCATAATTTACAGTAGTAGCTATCGTTCAACCTCACATATTAGGTTATGCAACTCTGCATTCATAAATTACTAATAGATTTTTATTTAAACATGTATATAACTTTTATGTACGTTTTGTATATAAATGTATATTATTAAATTAGGGTAAGTCTATTAAATAACCTTATAAGTTCAGAATATTGCTAATCTTCGGAAAAATTTATGAAAAATATTTCCACGTCATTCACTCTGTGATTTTATTTTATTTCTTTGCAATATATATTTTATGTAATTGTAAATTATTTATTTCAATTATCTTAAATAATTTATGATAATTGTATTTATTTATAGAACATAATCAGCCCTTATTGACACTTTTAATGAATGTATTGTTATGAGTAGCCAAAAACAGACAACGATATCTTGATAATAATAAAGCTTTTTGAAAACTTACTTCAGTAACTGTCTCGTGGAAAAAAATGTATTAGAAGTTATGCAATTTATAATAAATCCCTGTTAAAAGTGGAATACCTGGAGTAAAACATGATGATAATAGGAATCTAGTTTGAAAATACAAAAAGTAAGGTTATTAGGTTAATTAGGGCAAAGAAGGATTTATTCTAGCCATGTTAAATTGTATTTATTACCAAACTTGAACAATAATGCTTCTTTCAAGGTCTATTGTATAAAAAGAGTAATTTTATGAATCTCAAATACAAAACCCGTTAAGCTTGTAAATATATAATCAAATAAAACTGCATATTTGAAGTTCAATTACGTTGATTCTCATTATCTTACAACTCAGATATAACATCAATAGATTATCTATATTACCTCGTATTTTACAAAGCATGGTGGGGAATTATGATTCTTTGCTTGTTTGTATTAACCCTTTCAGGAATATTAGATCTGTCACCTGAACTAAATGTCAGACTCTTTTCAAAAAGTGACTGAGGGACATGAACTTGATAACACCAAACAGTATTTTTAAATGGATAATTTTGATATATATTATTGAATATTTAATTAGTCTTACATAAAGTTTATCAAAGATATGAAATGGAATAAATCTATAAAAAACAATATCAATAAATCATTTCCTCCAAGAAACGTGAAAATATTTATAATTTTGAAAATCGGTCCGATTTAATAATTGAACTTTTCTAGATCAGTATAATTTCGGCCATTTCAATTTCAAACAGGGAGCACTTTTTTTATTTTATTCTTTTGAGATAAGATATAAAGAACAACTCTTTTAAGAACAAATAGACATAATAGATAAATTGATGTTGTTGGACAGGAATATATTTTGATATTTATTCTAGTTAAAATTCTGGAAAAGGAGCAAATTGGTGGTTTCTGAATATTTGGGTTTCTCAGTTGGCTAGTCGCATTACAATGTGTAGAATTGGGGGACGTGTGGTACCATTTTGACGAGACGCTCATCATTACGCGGTATATTTGCCCATAACCCCTTAAATCCTTTATCTTCTACTCAAATCCTCGAAGCTGCTGGCTTGCAAATCCCCAATAAAAATTCATGTCTTAATTGTTAAGAAATTTGCCCATTTTCAGCACACAGACATTTCACCGAGTCAGATATGAGTGAAAATATGAAATATTCATAAAATGTGTGTAGTGTGTAGAGGACCCTGGGGTGTAGAGGGCGTAGCAAGCGCTATGTTGTCACTGTGATAAGACTAGTCCGGGTACAACGCTTTGTCAAGATGGCTTAGCACCGCAGACAATGGAGTACCCGTGTGAAATTTTAATTGTTCTTTCAACAAGGAATCAAAAATAAATTATTGGCAATAAAAACAGCGTATATCTGTATAAGATTTAATTTATTTTATGAAGCGATCCAATAAACATTTGCAGGTAGAGGAATTGTTGGTCTGCACTGTAAAAATAATTTGTTAGAGAGAGAACGACACACATATACTAATTTGCGCACACCAAGCACATAATAATAATAATAATAATAATAAAATTTGTATAGCGCTGATACCAGACAAGTCTGTTCATAGCGCATAATCAATCATTAATACAAAACATCTCTTAATCCACTAGGTTTTGTTACTCGACGGCTAGGAGCCTGAATACAGTAGTTAAATGCCGATTAACCATGGCATGTAATAGGACATGGTAACAGATACATGTTACAATGTAACAAATAGTGAATAATGGTGAAAACTTGGCATGAAAACCCAAAACCCATAATACATTTAATTCATAGCAGTAGGGCGGGTTGGAGGTGAACATTATTCGAATGTCTACTGACCCACTACTGACCGGTGGCCTGTGGTGGCATCTGGCAGGTGAGTTAGACAGATGAGTTAAACCTGAGCATGAACAGCCCTCATGCTGGGCATTAATGGAGACGTGATTCTGTTCACCTCTAACTTCGGTTAAATAATATCTAATCTCTCATTAGAGTAATTTTTGTAATTTCATCATGACCCAAGGAAATTTTACATATATGTATTGCAGTGATCCTACATGTTTCACATAAACTAATGACACCCAAACATTCTTACATTTATGACCGTGCCCGATTGTCTGGAGTGTGGGATTAGCGTCCTTGATGTATGGACGCATTCAGGACCCTTGGTGAAATTTTACGGATATTCACTGTGGCGATATCAGGATGTACGATCAGTTTGGGGAACTGCCCTCGGTGCCCAGAACATGGCCGATGAACCGATAAGACCTTGGCCCTTTATTATGGATATCCACTTCATTTGGTCCGCTTGGATATCTTGGTGGGATCCAGAAAGCCTATCTGTCCATTTGTATTCATAGTTCATGTTTGTGGATCAGGCTTGAGGAACTGCAGTGATCCGCGCCCGGCTTCCCGCGGTCGCCAAGCCGGCTTATGACCGGCCCCGATACCATCTCCCCACAATTCACCCATTAAACGCCTCCTGCCTTTTAATGGACCACATCAAGAAATATCCATTATTTTCTTCAAAAGTCAGTGATAAAATTCTCTCAGAAGTGTGTTATTAGCTGAATATACAACACATTTGCGGTTCGTGGACGGCATGATCGTCTGCTCATCAATGGCGGATCAGAGAAAATGGCGGAAATTGCGTTGCCATATGCGGTTATGTCGCTCAGCAAATGTAATGACATCTTGTACATCTAATACCAATGTTTACCAGCAAATGTCATTGTGGTTCATCTACACAGTAATTGTTAGGCAACCCTTTTGACCAAAACGTCTTCAAAGCCTGAGCTCGAACCTGCCATATATCGATTGGCAAAAACAAAACAAAGTAAGAAGTCCCCTAAGACAAAAAGTAATCGTGTTGTGAGAAAGAATTTCCACCAGATTCTTTGTTGAATAGTAAATTGCATTTTCAATCATGTACACATTTAAACATTTGCTGATAAATAGATTGAGCTTCAAAGGTGTTGCCCTTTGATCAATATATTGTACAGCCTTTTATTTTCTTTGTGGAGATATACATTGCAAAGATCTTATTTATTTTGACATAAGAATACTTTTGAGCATAGACATTTTGGCATGTACAAAGACAAAAAGCAAATCATTTACATAGGTCTGTTGGTTAATATTAGTGTATGATAGATAACAAAAACATAAGTCATTTTAACTGATAAAGAATAATTCTTTATGTCACATATTAGGAAATATGCTGCTAGAAACTTCTAGCATTTAAGCGAGGTGCAGTGTTTAAATAAGAGTTTGAATGAGCATTTAAAACAAAGCCATGACAGAATAGATACTTTCAATGAAAATTGAAGCACCGAGTGATACACTGGCTTCGCTAATGGCAAGGCAAGATTCTGTCAAGTGTAAAAATGTCCCTGAGCGAGAAGTATCTGAGGAGCGATAATAGGAGATACACGTGTCAGACGTAGGTGTTTGCAGGAGGTCGTCGACAAAACACATGCACACACCAAAAGGACATCTGTCATCAGAGGCCTTCCATCATGAAGAGTCTATAGTGGTCCTACATCAAGGTGGTGTTATCACAGTAAAACCAACTGCCATTCTATGGCTACCAGCACTCAATCTGCCAAATTATGCTCATAGAACATCAGAATTTGAGAAACATTATTCAATGTTCTAATTGACATAGAGCAATTAAAAACACAACAGAAAAAGCGTGAACATGCATTATATATGGTTGCAGCATAGTTATATGAAAGTTGGTTTAGGGTCTTTTTTGTCTACTTCTGAAACAGGAATCTGGTTCAGCCATTCCTTGTTACTTATCTGTTAGAAGTAGATTTGTGACACAGCTATCTGAGCCATTTATTACCTGCTAAAGACACTCCCTGTCTGCCAACACAGGCAATGAAGGCATTTTGCTGGTGTAAATAAAGTGTCAGGTGATAGGTACTTGTTCATAAGTCATCCTGGACTTTTCTGAAACTCTGCCAAAGGCTGAGAATTTATGAGCTAGGTGCAACCTACCACACTCACTAACTAACATTTAGGGAAGCTGGATTTGTGGGGGAATATTTAGGTTTTGGTTTATTGTCTATAAACTAGAAAATTAAATAGAGTAGTGATACAAATGTTTGTGTATAAATACCTAGTTTCACTAGTTCTGAAAAGTTGTTTTACATATTGCAAGATATGAGTGGAAATTCGATATAGTTCTCACAGGGTTTAATAGGAAATATTTGTGAACAAATAGTTTCACTATCTCCGATATGTTTTATCACATAGTATATGTGTATGTATTTTATCGCATCCATGTATTTAATATATATCTAATTTAGTTCATAATTTGGCATGGTAATCTTTGATATTTGGTTACCGTCTGAGAAACTTTATTTCATTGTTTGATATATTTCTGAATGTCAAATATTAATGAGGCGATCTTATATATAAATATACATCTTTTTGTGTGATAAGTATATTCTTATCAATATAATTAGTTAAACTGTCTCTGAGAGCTTTTATTATATACGTATTGTCATGCTTACGTGTACTTGCTCAGATATGTTTTGGTATTATACATAGTTTAATAAGTTCATTTGCACATATTAAGTTCACCTATCTCAGAAGAAAAGTTTTATTGCTAAACATATACAATGTTTAGCATTAATTTGCTCAGATTGAGTCATAAACCTGAGGGTAGAATGTTGAGTAGACATGTGATCTGAGCTCAGCAGACTTATCGCTGTGGTTTACCACCCATGGATCAAACAGACTTGCCACTCATCATGCCTGGGTCCCTAAGTACTTGTCCCCGGCAGATGGCAGCAAATGTCATAATAATATCATCTGGAGATGTGTTAATGAGGTGATGTCATATCCATTGCCAACACGCTGTGTCTTGTGGTATGTGCACTTAGGGTCAGGCTTGCAAAGTTCACTACCTCTGTAAAGAAAGTTGCAAGGTCTTTCATAATAACATTATAAATTTTAAGTTATTAACACATAAAGAATATTTATTTTAGAATAGAGATGCAGACACTGACATGATCAAAGTACCTGCATATATATGTGTATTGGCATGACTAAAATATATAGACACTGGCATTGCCAAAATGTACACAGGCACTGGCATTGCCAAAATATACACAGACACTGGCATGACCAAAATATACACAGACACTGGTGTGACCAAGCCATACACACACACTGGTGTGACCAAGCCATATACAGACACTGGTGTGACCAAGCCATACACACACACTGGTGTGACCAAACTAAACAGCCACTGATATGGCCAAAATATATAGATTCTGGTGTGTCAAATACTCACAGACACTGATGTGACCAAAATATACAGATACTGGTTTGCCCCAAATATACATAGACACTGAAAAAAAGTTACAAAGTTATAATCATGACCAAAATTCATGATAATACACTCATTTGGAAAGAAACAAGACAACCGGTAGATGTAAACATCAGCTGAGAGCAGTGCACATGTTGCCATGCATATAATATAAATGTCTGTGTGATATTTATAGTGGTGAATACGTATAAATATTTATAGAGAGATATACACTATATATTAATCAAAGGTTAGGTTCAATGATAAAATTTTCATTTTGTAGCAGTTTTATCTGTCATGATGCTGGTTGCATCATAGTTGAGTTCTTATCCAGCAAAGTGATTATCCGATGATTGTATATTACAGTCCCGATATCATCTTCCTCAAACCGCCATGTTGAATTTTAATAGCTCATTATCGACTCATCGCAAACTTCTCACACACTGCTAAGTGGCACAGATGAGTTTTAATTTCATAAATATTATTTCAAGCACCGTGGAGATAAATGATGATATGTGCATTAGACTGTCTATGTTTACACTATGTTATAAAGCCAGAGTTTTATCACATCTGACATCATCAAGGATAATTAATATATTCAACGATAAATGATACATTCGCATCTATGTCTGATTAAACTTCTCACACAGAATTTTCCATCCTATATTTAGACAATGAAAACTTTTGTGTATATTATATCATGTGGGATCCACAAAAATCGTTTGGTTTATGGTTTAGGGGACAACTTATGTTTATTCATTATAATGATTTGCTGATGACCTTTTTATGTATGCAACGCGGAACAGCGGGGGGTCAGTGCCGAGGTCACAGGTCACAGGTCACGGGGTGAGGGGCAAGGTTGTAATAAGTCACACTGGACAGATATCAACCTTATAATCCTATATAATTCCCTGGCAGTGATATTATTATGAATCAAATGTGATATATGTGAACAAGAATCATACTAATGACCTTTGACCATATTGGAATAATATTATTCGCTTGTGTTGCATGAAAGCTTGGACTAAGACAAAGAATGAGAGTTTGATATTTGATGCAAGAATGCCAAATTTTATAAAAGGGCTGGATATAAGGTTGAGGTATTTGATATTAGATTGGGGTATGTGGTATTAGGTTTGGGTATTTGGTATAAGGTTTAGGTATTTGGTATAAGGTTGGGGTATTTGGTATAAGGATGGGGTATGTATAAGGTTTGGGTATTTGGTATCAGATTTGGACAATAGGTATAAGGTTGGGGTATTTGATACAAGTTTGGGGTATTTGGTATATGGATGAGGTATTTGGTATAAGGATGGGATATTTGGTATCAGATACGTCTAAAGTTTGGCTATTTGATACAATGGTGAAGTACTTGGATACTAATCGACACATATTATGTATGATACCAAAGAAGAGGCGGTGAAAACTAAAGATATAATTCCGTTAATAAACATTATTAAGACTTTACTCGGCTTATTATGGTAGGGCTATCTCAAATTTGTCAACAGATTCTCAATTCAATGCCTTTCTGCTGGTATGCATCTTTTAAGTCCGGGACCATAGCAAAAACAGACCCAAATTTGGGATGTTTGGCCCCCCATGCATGTTTTGGCCCCCCGCTTGAACCACTACCTGTATGTACCAGACCGAAGTCTTGGACCTCAAAATACAAATCTCAACCCAGGGCTCCCAATTCAAGACCCAAGTCCACACCCATTGCCATTACAACACCCAAACAAAATCAGGACATGACTTCACGATAGTTAAGGTAGGAGACCGCACGGAGTCCTCGGTCCCTCGCTGCATTCGGCGGCTGGGTATACGTGAAGGAGGCTGGAGGCGCCACGGAGCGTTTTCCTTGCTGTGGCCACACCAAGCAACCTCCGGGAATAACTATAAATATTGTCACTAATACCTCATCACCTTACTTGTTCAAATTTATCTAGGAGGCAGAGCTACTTGCAGATGGGGGTCTGGATATTGTCAGGGGTGCTTCCCCCGCATCTACCTCCCACTAAACTGTCAGTTTTACCGCAGAGGATTGCGAGGCCAAGCTGCCCCCGGTCACTTCCCCAACCCCCCCTCCCGCCACCCGTTAGAATGTTGTCATGGCTACCGTACTACCACAGACACTGCTCTGATAAAAAAAAGTCTTTCTTGTGAAAATGATTATAATAGTTGATGTACAAACTATAAAATATTATCAAAAATTGCCTGTGTCATAAAAGATTAAATAAAATCATCAATTGATGGCTGGATGTTCCATTAAAAGGAAGAAAATTATTCTTTTTTTCTTTATTTATTTATTAGTTTATCAACTTGTTTTGATATTTCTAGGAAGCATGTTTATACTGGATGTCTGTCCACCCGCAGAAATTGTATCTATTCAATGACCATCACATGCTACATAAATCCACACAAATAAATATCACAAAAGAAAGATTATGAAAGGTTATGTTTCAGTATTACCACCCTGGTCGACCATTTATCAACTTTTGGGCCATATTCTCGCCTCGGTGGTCAGTTTGGGGGCCAATCTGTTTGCCCTTCTGGGCCTTAAAGCCATTGGGGAAGCAGCGAGGTCGCTCCGCGGGCAAGCCTCTGATCCGATTGAATGGATAGTTTGTAGATGCCCAGCAAACACCGCTGCAAATTTTATAGACACTACACATTTCAGACGATCGGTCCCTTTGGAGTTGGATGGCAAATTATTGGCGTATTGGTTATGAATTTTGACAGGGTCAGGGCCGGGTATCGGCAGGGGAGACCCGTCCCGTCGAGACCTTATCGGTGGAAGGTCAACTAGCCAAAGATGTTGGTTGGCCTCATGTGTCATAGAGGCCCTCTTCACTCTCTGACTTGGACAGAGGTGAAATGAAACGCCCCATCAGTCAAACCAGTGTCCGCCATTCTCGCTAAACCTCCTCCCAACGAGAAATTATTTATTTTATATTTCTATATCATTGATGTATGTTGTTTGATTCACTCAATTTAATGAATTTTGGGGGTATGTTTGGTGAGATGGGCAGTGCATGAACAGGACATGAGTAATCTATATATATATATGTGTTTATAACGGGAAATTTAGCCGAGGGTCATGATCTTGAGGGGAAGATGTTAAAACTTTAAAATATCAAGTATTGAATCATCTAACAGGAATGTCAACTGCAGGACCTGAGGGATATCTAAGCCAACACACCACAGTGCCATCTTCTCTTCAGTCCAATTTATTTTTCCCTTCAAGAATGTATAATTTTACAAAAATACAAAAATGGAAATTGATCCAGGTAAAATTTGTGATTCAATAAATATATATTATTAACGGGAGGATTTAAATGAATAGTTTCACCCAAGCGTGTTGTAGAAGGTTGTGTAACAGCATGGAGATAAAAGGGGTGCGTGGGGTGTGATAGGTCCGGGCGCATGGAGAGCACCCGGCAGAGATGATGTCTGTGCGCCGGGGGAGGAGAGGCGCGTCCCGCCTGCAGACTCCCGACGTCTACGTGCCGCCCCGCAGCCCTGTCCGGCGCCTCTCTCAATCATTGCAAGAAGTACAAGCCACTGAAGTCCGCCTCATAATTCCTATGTATATCAGAGTGATCTCTGGCTCCCCATCCCTCTCAGCGTGAGTGGCATACGGGGGGATCCAGCCCGGCCTTGTCTATAGCTCCCCGGGGGCTCAGACCTATCGGAGCTGCGACAAATTGTCGTGGAGAGGGCCAGGGCTTGGGGGAATATAATCCATATTTTACACATTCAAATGACCTGCTCGTACAGTTCACAAGTTATCACTAGAGCACTTATTACCACAACCCTCTCACTACCCCCATGTAGATACCCCCGGCCCGATATTAGCCAGACTTACCCCCGGGTCACACATTAACCCAAGTGCTGGCCCTCGTGGTTGGATCTCCCAGGGAGAGAAGCCCCCTCCACCGCAGCAACCCACCTCCACCGCCCTCGCTTATCCCAAGTAGAGTCTGTCTGTGCGTCTCCTTGCTGACGAGAGCAATGCACACGGAGAAGTCATCATACTTACCGTGAGTGGAGCATAAAATATATCTATGTTCGCATTTTTTTTGCTTATTTTCTTTGATAGAAGCATCGTTTAGACATCACTCATGCATACATAGAGGATAATTTTCAGAATCTCTAGACCTAATCAATTCCTATTCATAAGTTCTGACAAAAATATTATGTTACCACCACAATATAATAACATTATAAATGTCAACCCAAAAGGGTCCTAATAGTTCTAATCAGATATAATATGTGGATAGATTAATTACAATTTCTTTATTTATACATATGAATGATAGCAGGCATGTGAGAAGATTTGCAATATGAATAAAAAGACTCTATTATCTTTAAAATAACATGGTACAAAATACTAACATGATCCGTCCATGAAAAGCATTGCCCCACATTCAGAATGTCTTGTTGTGATAGGTGCACAGCGCATGATACCGCGGGGATTTGCAAGGATGAGTCAATAGACAAGATAGGGATGTGTATCTGCTCATCTTCATAACGTATAAATCACCTTGGCAAGATGTGTCCCCTGTAACTGACAAGTGTCATGTCTGTTGAACAAGAAATGGTGACGCAGGGACAATAATCAACCTTGTGGCATAATTGCTATCAATATCACCATCATTATCAATCAACTTAAGTGACTCACTACTTGTGTTATCATTATGTAATCACTGAGAGAGAGAAAAACTTACATTTTCATTGACAATTCTGTTTCCATCTATGATAAAATCTTGATGGTTTATCCAGTTCCTTCATTAAATCCTATTGACTTTTTTTCAATAAAGAAAAAATAAGAGTGTTTTTATTTAGATCTTTTATTAGTTCTTGTTTATATTGCATATTTCACTTTTTCTTTTGGAGTTGGTTGTCAAAAATTTGTCTCAAATGACCTGACCTCTCACACAGGAAGGATCGTGTTGTGGGGGATCATGGGAGTTATCGTGGTCTCGTGCCTTCTCGTGGTCACCCCATGGCCTCACTCACGGGGCACAAGTGTACAGACCACGCCTCTGATAACAGCCCACTTTGGTCCACTTGCGACAATGAGCGGTCCTTCCGCCTCACATATTTCAAATGTCATGATTATGGCGCACTTACCTGTTATATCGTATCCGGGGCAAAGGTCACCTTCACCCTGCACTTCCTGTCCAGGGCAGGAAGACAAATAACATTAGTTTCTGCATTTTAAATTACAAACTTACTCTTTTTAATCATATATATATATATATATATATATATATATATACATATATATACATGATTATATTTTTCATCATACAAGAACATATAAACTTCACACAGATAAGAACTTTAAGTGATGAAGCAAAGTTTTCACCAAAGATCTCAACAAAATTCTATGCCATTGTTTGGAGTTGCAAAGCTTTGTTGGGTGCGGATCTGTCCTCTTCCTTTTGGCCTCGCTCTCAGCCAAAAACTTGATGAAAACCATGCTGAGGTAGTCACATATGGCCGGCGGGGATTATGGGGCTGTTTCCTTGCTAATCTGTTTCATTGTCTTATCTTCACCATTATGACCAATCACATAATTGCCTCGCCTGCAGTGCGGGACTATCTTTCTGTGAATCTTGCTTGGCGCCACAGCCTGCCTGGGCCCTCTTACTTAAAATTGCGGGGCTCTCCTGCCGAGGTGTAGGCACTTTGCAAAAGCTGGGACGAAATAAACTTTTAATCTCCATATTGTGTGATTAATATTGGTTTATCTGGTGCTGGTTTTCATCATGGATTCACAACCTGCGGGGGTGTTGTTGTGCGGCCTGGTTTGCACATTTTCACATCCACGGTTCGGGAGAGTTACAAGTAGCCCCCAGTGTTCTTCCCTGAAACCTCAGTGGTGTGGTATTTCTCTGGAGAAAACCCATGCTCCCTGTTTGTTTCTCAATGATATACACAACAAAGTTATTTGAGTTAGCTCATACCATAAAAAGTATCATTTTTTCTATCGGGATATATTCGATCACTCTTTAAGGTGGACATTTGTTGGTGTACAATATCATCCATAATTAATTGTATAATTAAAAACCTATTTAAATTTTTTATAGAGGATCAAGTTTTAAACTATATCAAAATAAGTTTTAAACTATATTAAAATGATTTTTGGTGAATAATGTCAAAATTATTGATGTTCCATGGAACCTTTTTTTTAGAAAAAAGACTATTTCATGAAAAAGAAATGTTAGTAAAGAACTTAGGCGTTCAAATACAGGCAGTGGTCACTCAAAAAAGAGTATTATAATATAGATATAGCGATTGATCATTCATAGAAATAAAAGCAACAATCATTGAAATGTGGGCAATGATCTTTAAGACATAGACTATAATAATTCAAACATAGGCAATGATATTTGCAGATGTAGGCTAATTGAGATATATATCAAAACGCTAGATCATTTAATCAAACTCCCAATTATCTGGTTGCCCCGTATTTGATCAATGTTCGTCACCTCTCAGCGACCAGGAATAAGAATTTCACGACTGGTTTCCCATTTTGTCCGATTTCATCACAGCAGTTATAAGAAGATGCAATAAATAAACACCCTCAACTGGTGATTGATGCGCCTGCGCGGACCGAGCTTCCAGACACTTCATTAAAACCGTGTGGGGTTGCGCTTCCCAATTTCCTTGATAATGGTTTCATTACTGGGCGCGATAGCCTGGCGGTCAGGCAATTGTGAACGAGAATTACTGGCCTACACTTAGTCACATGAAAACCGCCGACACAAACCAAATTAAAATTCCTGACCACAGACCAATAATGTGGCAGCGTTTTGGGCCGGTTTGGCTTTAATGGCGGCCTGCTGAGTAACACTAATCGCAACACATTCTGATTAGTGACCAATTAATTAGTATTATCTCTCTACCAGTGTAGAGTTGGGGAAACTGACACTATCGCCAATGTCGTTTCTATCTAGTGTATTAATACATCAACTCCTAATTATCGATCATAAAACAGGTGCCAGGCAACCAGCAACATTTTAGCAAGCGGGAAGGCTCTTTTTTTGGTGAGTGATAGCGGGAAGACTCATCAGTGGTTGGGTTATGAGAAACGAGATGGCAAGTCGTCATCAGATACCGAGTCTGCAAATGGATTAAGTGTTGGTGAAGCCATGCTGTAGTAGACTAGTCGACTCGATACCCACACTTCTCATCACCACTCAAATATGGCAGCAGAAAAAATAAAACACTCTATAAAAGTCGTATAATATGAAAGCAAACTGCTTCAAATAAAATATGTTCTGTTATATCACAAAGTATGTCAAGGCAATTGGAAATTCAAATGAGCACGAAGATTTGAACACAGTTGTGGAAGTGACAATATATATATAGAGTAGTGGCGTTAAGAAATAGGACGTATTGTCCGCATAAAGGAGGTTGTGAGACTCCGACATGTTCATAAGGACAGTGTGCATTCATATTTCATGTCCCAGCGAGGACAGAAGAGAAGGCAGAATCAATAAAATTGCCCAAAGATGTTGGTTTGTAGTAGGAGGGTGGGGACAGGTGGTAGGCTCCCAATTGCCCCCTGTTCCGACTGCCAACGTGTGAAGAGAGACCATGTAATCCACCAGTGGCGCGAAACTTTCGTCGATATCTGCGCGAAAGCAGACGACTTCTGTGCCAGAGCAGACGACTTCTGGCCAACAAAAATTCCCACCACCCGCACTTCCAAATCACTAAGGAATGATTAGAGGGTTCCTGGGGTGATGTTTTAGATGGGTAATTCCTTCAACGTTCCCTTTAGGTCGATTTTAAGTGCAAATTGGGATGGAATGGGGTACAAATGGAACATGGTATCAAGAAATCTACGATGATTAAGGGAAAAGCAGACGATGCAGACAACCGCAATTTGGCGCCAAACACGATTCTGCAGGCGAACCCTCATGACACCATTAACATGGAATTATCGATTTGGTTGTAAAAAACGATACAGACTCTCAACTTTAGATGATGGAGGGCTTACAGGGACCTAGCGAGCAATCTACATGGGTGGGCCCCACCATAATGTAAGAGCCTTCGCCCTACCCCCACTTTTTGAAGGCAAGATTGCCCATGCTGATAAGTGGATAATCGTCTGGAAGAGAAATGACTTTCCCTAATCCTTACTATATCGGGATGTAAATAAATTTCACAGAGTAACTCTCAAGTTAACAACATTTTAGGTTCATTGATTGACCATGTCTGCAACATAAATTGCATTTGCCCGGATGTGTCAGGCAGCTCTTACATTGCAGATTCCTGTCAAGAAGTTTCAACAAAGTTTGTTTTTCTTCTTTTGGAACACAACATCAAATCTCAATTAGGAACATTTGGTATTTTCCCATAAATGTTTTCAATGGTTATTTAAATTCATAAATGATCAATTTATGGAGATATACAGATGGCAAAGCGAGGCCAGTGTGGAACACCGGTGGTTTGATTAAGATATTACTTTGCGTGAGTAATGAGTCAACATTACCAAGATTTTGATTATACTTTGGACTTTACAGCACCGGTGCTAATAACTGATTACACTATTGGCTCATTACTTCAACCATAATGAGTTGACAGACTTTCTGCGGGATGATATTAAGTCGACATTATCTTGCAATCATTTAGCTGATCCGTTTAGTGACTGGGTTGGTCCGTGTTTTGTGTTAACCGCTTTTCAAAGCAGTAGGCAGGCTGATGCGGCCTTACAAAGAGCATCGTGCTGAACTGTGGAGATGTGAAAAACTCTCCCAATCTTCTCGCCGCTGACCCTAAACATAATACAAAATCCCGTTTGTCCTGAAATAAATAATTGGCCAGTTGTCTCCCTTGGCACAAACACGTGATTATAGTTATGAGATTCCCAAAATTATCTTCGACTGTGCATAGCATGTCACGCTGTAAGCCTCTGACAAATGTAAAGGGATTTTGCCAAAGAAATGTCAATAAAACTCTGGGCGTTAATCGTCTTGTACATTGAACTGTCAAGACCGAGGAACACTGTCAACGCAGAGTGTCGTGGGTTGTATAATAAAGAATTTATCTCCTTTTTTGCAAATATAAATGTTATGTTTTATGTCCTTTTTTTAAAAAAGTGAAATAATCAGGATAAAACCAAGGCAATAAGGCAAGTCATACATTTCATAGAATTGGGTATTATTTCTGCAATTATATTTTAATCTCATAGATTTTTAATTCTTTTCTTAACTGGTATTTCAAGCAGATTTGTGCAATTCTGCAATATTTTATCCATTAATCCAGGTCTAATTAATATTCAATAACGACAAAGCCCTCATAATTTTTCACATAAATCACGCGGTCTCCCATATAATAAACAGTCATTGATACGAATAATACACACAATCTATATTCGTTTCAAAGGATGAACTAGATGCATTTTAATTTACATCTTCTTTTTAGAATACCTAATTAAGCTGGCCAGATTTAACCCCCAATTCAATTAGTGCAAATGGTTTGCCCCGAGGTCCGTTTGGTGTAATCTTGTCAGGAAGGCAACCATTTTAATGCTGTTATGGGTCCACTAAATAACCTGCTCAGATTGTGTTTATTTTTCACAATATTTGATCTATGTGCTGACAGACTTTTCTAAGAGAAACACTGGCACATACAAACAATTGGTGGCATTTTATCCTGTTTGAAGTTCACAGACTGTGTACATGTAAGAACCATGTCAGAAATCACTTGTAGTAGAGGTTGAATTTGGGGCACGCGCATATCACGTGACCATATGTGCTCCGTATTTATATGCGTAGGCCTGCATCTCAGAATCTGGCGAAGAGATCAAAGGAAAATGTTATCACTACTTAATGAACGAGTGTAATATATACAACAGAACAGCCTATGTTTGGATCATGTGGTGAGTCTGAGAGAGAATTCACTATTTCTACCACAGATCTGTTTCCATGGAGAAATCGGGGCCAAAGGCCATCTGATAATCCTCGTTTTAAGTTTCACATCTTTTTCCGCACGACTGACTGTTCAACACAGCGAAGAATTGAATTGAGTCAGGTTTCTTGCTTCAAGTGGTCGAAAAAAGGAGTTCAATTTGTCAGCCTATCGTATGGGAACTGCATCCATTTACCTGTCAGTCTCCATTCAGTCTTCAAGACAGAATTGACCAAGCGTTTTGTCTTGATATGATGAAAACATGCCGCTTTCCTCTAGGTCGTAATCTGGGGTAGAAACAAAGCCTTCGTCGCAGCCTGGCCTGCGTGCCTCCATCCCATTACACGCCCCGGCAGTCTCTAATATCATCAAATATTACTTCGATAATTTTGCTATTATTGCCCCAAACTGTGATTTATTTTGGGTGTGATACGCATATGATTTGTGAAGATCACGTTTGAAGAGGTATCATGTCTTTAGGGCGTGAAATCCTCTGTCACCACATGGAAAGCATTCCATATTTCAGCTGTGCAAGTGCCTATGTCAGAACTGTAGGTGAAATGATGGCGGGCCCCGCACCTTTGTCTGACTTGCATGTTATTTGTCCTAGTTTGAGATTAATTCTTTTTATGCCTTTTAATATGTTAGCACAGCAAAAACACACACACGCACACACCTCACAAAATATTAATGAAGGTTCTGTTGAAGGTTGGCTATTTTTATTGGGTTTTTTTTTAAATATATATTTATAGAAATATCAGAACGTGTTTATTAGGCAGAACAGGGTAGGTGATCAGCCTGCGGTTCAAACAATAGGGTAATTCTCACTGCCTGCATCGTTTGTCAAGTCTGCCACGCAGGGCAGTTTGGCCACCAAATGGCCCACCCCTGACTGGACAAAATGGTGCGTGCACCAAGGCGGAACAGGTGCCAGTGGCGACCGGAAGCCATTATGGGTTGGTATAGCCCGCACAATGACTTCACACTACATAGAAAACATTATGAAGGTCATAACTCACTACTTAACTTTCTCAGCAAACTATGTCCATTATCATTAACAAATAATCACTCCAGCTTGAACTTTCAGCCATTGTTCAAAGTTAAAAATGTATGGTTGAGTAGACACTTTATTAGGCATCTTTTATGTCAGGATGCTGAAATATGTTACTCTGAAAAAAGTGGTTTCATTAATGAGCAAAGCCACCAAGAAACAACAGATGTTTCCCCTGATTATGCACTCCACCAAGTTAGATATCAGAAGTGATATCTTTCTATCTACTAAAATGAGTTATTGTCAAAGCAATGGTCCTGAAATGTGGAACATAATGATATCGTCATATTTTCACTATTCATTGTTGTATTGAAATCACGTGTTTTCCAGTTGTCCTCCATTGGTGGCTGAAAGGGGATATTTTATTATTTTGCCAAAATGTTCATATTTTAAATAAAATTTCAAAGAGCACATGTTTTTCTGTGTGGTAAGACTGCAAACCATTGTTATCAGAGTTACAGTTTTCGCTGTGGTCAATTTAATGGTGGTGGGGGGGGGATCACAATAGGAATTTTCGTTGATGAACTTACCAATCTTCTGATGGTGTATATACTGCAGGCTGGGCATCCTGGTTGTCTAACTCACAGTGACAGAGGCAGCGCAGGGTGACAGCCCGCCAATGAAGCATGGACAGCCGGGGCTATAACCCCGCCAGTAGGGGACACGCTGTCTTCCCCTCGGATGGGCTGGCATATTCCGGCTCTGTGAACTCACCAAGACAATCCCTTTACCAATTTAACACGACTGAGGGCACGACCATGCTCCCAATAATTCAATATTTGTATTAGATAGAGTAGCTAGCCAGCATTTCAGTTCGGATTAGGGCAATTACTCGGAGACTAGATTCAAGCCAGTCGATAATGACACGCTTTGGGCACACTTTGACAAATCGCCGCGTCATGTCCAAGTCTTTCAGCCTTCTACTGTGCACACTATATCTACGCCACAAAGAAACCCCAACCCTGTCATATTATATAGACTGCATAACTTAAACCAAGAACAATGTATTCATATGTACTCTCCCATTGTGCATTTTACTCCCACTAACACTCACACACACTCACACACACACACACACACACACACACACACACACTCACTCACTCACACACACACACACTCACTCACACACAGATGAATATTTTTTATATATATATATATAGATCTTTTGTTTTCGGGCCATTTGCACCTATAATCACACACCACCCACCCCATAGCAATTTCAAATAAACTATAATTAGGCATTTATACACATAATAAGATGGAACACATAATATAAATCTTCTGAATTATTCTGTCATCCAAAAGCAAACAAAACAAGCGTAAACAAAAAAGGTTCACTTTTGCCTATGGACACCCCACTGGGTAAAATGCAATTCTCACTACTTTTTAATCAAAATTTCTACATAACTTCTCATATATGCAACCCACACACAAAGTCTGAACACAACATAAAACCACCTCTAAACTCACTATGGGTAGGTCCCCCTTTGACAATGCCTGGTTAAATTGTCCCCCAGCAAGGTTATTGCTCGCCCGCTCGGATTGGGCGTAAAACGTCGTGGTCCCGTGTATCTGACCCTATCCCAGAGCACGTTAAAGAACCCAGTAGCACTTATCGAAAAGAGTAGGGGGAACCCGGTGCGAATGGTCTCTGAAAAAAACCTTTCAGTTAACCAACTCACAACAACAATAGTCCATTTGTCAATAGCAATAATCAATGACCAAATTTAACAATACATGATTGCAATTCACAGCAATCACACTGCAGGGCCGCCTCTCCAGGCTACGGCCCTCTTGCAATTTAATATTGCATAGATTTCATTCATTCACTTTTCTTTTTCTTATGATGCTTATTTGAGCAGGGTACCAATGGCAGCACCTGACTTTGGAGGTGGGGTCTTCTTCTTTGGGGCTTTCATTTCACGGAGGGATGCACAGAATTCCAGAGGTTGCCGAACCGATGATTCGCACATTATCAGATTGAGACTTCTTCCACAGTCCCATTTATTAGATATCTTTATTCTGTGATGAGAGTTTTACAAAATGGTTTGATTCCATTCTATTTATTTAAAATCTTGTGTAAATATTCACAAGGATACTGTGAATATAATGTTTGTTGTTGTAAATGATAAATTTGAATCAATGTGTGGTTAACATCTAAGAGGGGTTATATTTTTACTTAAAATTAATTGGAAGTTAATTTAAGAAAAGTGAATATGTGACGATATATCAGACATTATATAATGCAGAGAAAGTTTTGAGTTTTCAGTTGTGCAAGAATAAATTCAACAACTATAAATATTGGGAAGACATCTGAAAAAAATTTTCTTTGCATTAACAATTTTGTGTAAATTTTGCAGTTTTTAGTTAATTTGGGAGTTTATTTGATTTCTATCAGATTCAGTCCAAGTTCTTATCCTATCCTGTGGTATGGGTTTTCCGCTTTGATTTCAATAAAAAGAACATTTGAATATTCTTAGACATATGGAAATCTTATTGAAAGATATTACTCGGAGAGCATTAAGAGTACGAAAATATTCAAATATCTGAAATATCAATTCCATGGGGAGAGACAAAAGAAATATGGGAAATTTTGGTAATATTATGGGAAATACATAAATATTATGTCAAAATTATAAATGTTATGTCAAAATTACAAACATTATGTCAAAATTACAAACATTATGTCAAAATTACAAATAATCTTTCACACTCCAAACATATTATATTGTCAAGTGTTGGTATCCTCTTGAACTAACAATAAAGATATATGTGATAGAAATTCGACCCAAAATATCCATATCTTATCATAAACAAATTTTATTTTCATTGTATATTTCATGTAATTACGCTATCTGCGACACGACTGTCCATAGCGTAATGTGTCAAATTTACATATTACAATAACAAATATTCTTCTATTCATATATATATATATATATAAATCTCATTTTGAATTGAGACTCTGTACATCTTTAAATTAGAAACATAACAACATACTTTCATTTGATAATTGCCACATTTACAACAGCTCATATGGGATATAATATTTCACAAATAATTTAGAGAGTATTATACTAATCTATATACTTCTATTTACATCCACACTTCAATTCTGGAATTGCCCATTCATTTTCAACACTCACACTCTCTAACATACACTTAATTTGAAATGTCCTAAATGCCATATATTCTTGCTCATAAGTCCTGCTCACATATCTATGTAAAGAATAACTGCATATATGATACGGAGTAAAATGTGCCCAAGATAATTCTACACAAATGCAATAATTTCAAAATTATTTTGATTTTCTGGAATATGCTATTCGATTCTTAATTTGTTCTTCGTGGTGATATATTATATAGAAACACTAAAATAATATTGTATGGCTTATTTCCTCATAACATTTGTCATAACTTATTGACATAACAAGGAATTTTGTTTACTATAATCTGCCTGGGGCAGATATGGCAGCCAGTAGATGCCACATGAACGCTATTTATGTCATACTGCATTTTCTCAAACACAAACTATTGTAAATATAGGACACATGAAATATATTTAATCTATTTCTTCCTTAATTGTTCCAGGGTATTGACAATGTGTGTGTGTGTGGGGGGGGGGGGGATTAGTCAATGGAGAATTATCTTCAAAAAGTTTCATCTCTGTAAAATGTTGTATTATTTTGTATGAGATCTGCTATCCCGATTGTTTCATGGGTTACAATTTAATGGAGTTTAATGATGGCAGATATTTGCACGTCCACCATTTATGAGA
Organism: Amphiduros pacificus; assembly: GCA_949316495.1. Lineage (NCBI taxonomy): Eukaryota > Metazoa > Annelida > Polychaeta > Phyllodocida > Hesionidae > Amphiduros > Amphiduros pacificus. Next base: position 9,012,102 of record OX439001.1, on the reverse strand, counting down.
TCTGAAATCTTTACAATACAGTAAAAGAAAGTCTTTGGTTTTGATACTTGCCCTTATTCATATTCATTGAGTTGATCACAGATAATAAGCAATCAAGTCATGTGACCGGAAGTGCTACTGTCCCTAATGTCGCTATTATGACGTCACTGTATGCTCAGTGTAGGTGACGTGGCAGACGATGGTCTCTTTGCTGCTGTTGCCGCCGATAACGGTAAATATGGATGATACCTCTGTCCATATAGTGCACTATGATATAAATTGTTGCTATTATTAGGAGAATTAGATTCACTAGATTGAGCAGCGGAAGCGGAAGCCGCTAGAAGTCCATATCCGGCAAGACTACTGGTGGAGGTTAAGGTGCCGGCCGTAAAGGGGCTCAGCGAGAGGTTGGGAAGTGCCACGTTCCCGCCGTTAAGTCCTAATAGGCTGCCATATATTGAATACATAGACCGATCCTGTAGATGTGACCCGTAGGGAAATCCTAGGAAACGGGGACTGACCGGCTTCCATACGGACAAAGGATTGTGCACTCCCTCCTGACCATGGCGCTCTCCATCTGTGAAACAAAATAAACACAAAATATAGCTACAGACATTTATATGCAATGAATATATGCGCTATAACTATGTGAAGAAAAGATCAATGAATTAAATTCATTTTTGTCAGTTTCTTATTTATTTTTATTTTATATTTAATTATTACATAAGAATTTACAAAGAGACATTGGACCACTAACATAACAACCTTACATAACGCAAATCACTGCTTTAGGTCAGAATTTAAATAATGAATATTGGTAGAGATTTTCTATTCATAAATTTGATTTGTATATCTATAATAACAGGTATGATATTTTTAAAGAATACTATACAGATATGCTAGTTTTGAGGCGTATACTGACGTTTAAAGTGGGCGTAGGCGGCCTTGATGGGGTCCTCCATCTCAGTGTCGGAGAAGGACCGGAGGGGCGTGCGGGCATACGTGTGCTGCTGAAGCAGGCTCTCCATGCCCTCCCGAGAACAAAAGAACGGGTCACTGCAATCACAAACATAAAGCAACTTCTTAATTCAGTTATATAGAGTAAAAACAACTTTTTATTTTAACAACTTCTGATGCAACTTATTAATTCATTTATATAGAATAAAAACAACTTCTTATTTTAACTACTTATTAACAACTTCTGATGCAATTTCTTAATTCATTTATATAGAATATAAAAAGTCGTGCTTATGAATTTAATATAAGTAACAGTGCTCATTAATTTTATTTTTATTTTAACAACCTCATTGATTTAACCCTCTTATATATTGATTTCTGAAATCGTGACAACATTTTAATAAATGGATGAACGTAAAAGAATTGAAAAGTATATCTATATTATCAATCAATAATGGATTGCCAGTATATTCTGGAAGCATTTCAAATTTGGATGACAATCTACATGAAACAATGGAAAATCTACACAAGAGTCTTATATTATATATAAGAAATGTATTCATAGTTTTTAGTATGATTTGAATTGCCACAAAAGACACAATGAACTATGACTGAAGGATCCATTGTGTAAATCCCAGCAAGAAATATATGTCGTTACTAGTGTATGATGAGGGCGACTGCCTGGAGTGTGCTACCTCCAAATGTAAGGAAACAAGATTGCCTGGAGTGTGCTACCTCTAGATGTAAGGGAATAGGACTGCCAGGAGTGTGCTACCTACAGATGTAGGGAAATAAGACTGCCTGGAGTGTGCTACCTGCAGATGTATGGAAATAAGACTGCCTGGAGTGTGCTACCTGCAGATGTATGGGAATAAGACTGCCTGGAGTGTGCTACCTCCAGATGTAAGGGAATAAGACTGTCTGGAGTGTGCTACCTACAGATGTAGGGAAATAAGACTGCCTGGAGTGTGCTACCTGCAGATGTATGGAAATAAGACTGCCTGGAGTGTGCTACCTGCAGATGTATGGGAATAAGACTGCCTGGAGTGTGCTACCTGCAGATGTATGGGAATAAGACTGCCTGGAGTGTGCTACCTCCAGATGTAAGGGAATAAGACTGTCTGGAGTGTGCTACCTCCAGATGTAATGGAATAAGACTGCCTGGAGTGTGCTACCTGCAGATGTAAGGAAATAAGACTGCCTTGAGTGTGCTAACTCCAGATGTAAGGGAATAAGAGAGTTCAGCATTGTCATCCGGTGTGTAATTGTGACAAGACAATCTAGTAGCTTGGTGTGTTATAATCTGACAGCATAGGTCCACAGATCCCGTTCCAATGACACCCACCAAAAGTCTATTGCAGTCCACCTGTCACTGAGAAGTGCCTTGAAGGCCAGAGGTCCATGCTGATAACCCGACGGTCCCCTCAAGCCGAGACCTTTGCAATAAATTGCTACCAAAACCTGACGTTACATCAGCTCACAGAATTGAAAAACATATGGCGAGTGACAGGTCTGGTTGCTAATCTTCTAATGCCGAAATTGAAAGGGAATGGAAAGCACCTAAATCAATGGAGACCAAGCAAGGACACGGCAAAGCACGTCCACAACAAATGAATACGGTGTCACTGCTGGAGATAGCCAAGTCTCGCAGTCGCGATAACATCTATGACGACTCGTGACTTAGGACAAGTGATTTCACGAGATCTCGCTTCGTACGTGATGTGGCCCTTTTGAGCAGTCAAGATCAGCAAGACATTGGAGATTGTCTCCGCTCAAATGCATTCATCACACAGTCTCAGAAACACCATTCTTTGTAATGTCTGGAAACCACCTCTATAGCCGCAGATACAATATAATTCCATATGATTTACGATATTCATAAATCCAACAAGTGATAGAAATGGCACCCTGGAATTTGTTCTAATCCAGAAAGACGCCGTGCAATATGTTATATTTGACAATACAGTTAACCTCTGCAGCTTTCATAGTATATCAAACGGACTAGTTCATCTTGCTTTTATCATTTATAATAATCTTACCTTTCTAATTCAGTGAGTCTGGAGGAATCTCGGAACCCTTTAGCAAACGGATTGCTGTCTATCTTAAGCTTTGTAATCTAAAATTAATTAAAGAACCTTGATTAAAAAGAGTTTTTTTTTCATAAAATAATTTACATTTATAATCAATATAATAAACACTAAATGAGGGTGAGATTTTCATTTTACACCAACCACAAATTTGAAACCAGTTATCAATTTATCTTTTTTTAAAATACTTTTTTGTGCAATGATAATGATTAAATTTAATACATATATATATATATATATATATATATATATATATATATATATATATATATATATATTTATATATATATTACAAGGACTTACCAGTTGGTTTTGGTAGGCGGTGACAGCTATGAATACAGACTCTGTGAAGACAAAGGTCCTGAACTCCTCGGCGTCCAGGTTCTGAATTGACTGCTGACTAGAGGTATTGTCCTTCTTCTTCACGATGTGAATACGTGGCTGGTACTTGTGCATGGAATTTAATATGATCTGAAATTACACCAATATATTTGAAATCAGAATTCCTCCTTCAAATTTCATTCATGATTTTTTTTCTTATGTTTTCACAAGCACCCACTACACTGTTCTGACCCTTTCTATTGTGATTTGATTTAATTAATTATTACTAGAGGTTCGTTTCCCTTTTTTCTCTCTCTCAAACTAATGTGTAAAGATATTCTGGTGAGAGGCTGACAGTTTAGTTGCCGGTTAGAGTTGGCCGTTGCCTATAGCAATCAGCACACGTCTACCGCTGCCAGAGCCCATCTGCCTTGGGAGGCTAGCTCAACTAGACAGCCCATCTCACGTCCTGCTACCTTCCTAAGTCGTTTCAATTACAAATACTTAGAATTAAATGACAACCTTATTTCTCACAGAAGCCTCTCCATTGTTTGTGGCGCGAAAAGTAAGGCTTAGGTAAAGGATGAGGGCCCTGTTTTCCATTTCAGTAATTGTTGTGGGGAGAGGGGCTGGCTTGGGGACTGAGGCGACTGGCGCCGAACACTAAGTCTCCCTTGATCCCCTGCATTCCACTCTAGTTTAGTCTGAAAGTCGCTTGGCTTCCAAGCGGCAAACTGTAGAATGACAAGCCGGCATTAAACACAGACTTATTCTCAGAAAATTTTCATTCAATTTGCGTCAGTAGCCTGTGCGTGAAATCCTGAAATATGGGCGTCTGAGCGATAGACACTTGGGCGTGGGTCCTGGGACATGGCCCCCATATCACCTCCCGTAATGGATCGTGGGCCCAGTACTGACGGCACACCATAGATATTACCTCATCTGTCTTGGAGGCCAATGCGCGAGGATTTGGCAATTGTCTTATGAGACTTGGGTGAGACTTGGGCGATAGGCCCATGGGCAGCTATTTCTCTGGGATCTAACTTTGCACAGACAAGCAAAAAGCCAGCAAAGATATAAATTTCTCTTTATGTCACCGATGGAAGCCCATCTCCCCTCCCGAGGTCTTCGCATGATAATTTGTTTGCCAGGATTTGTAGACAAAGAATTGTTCTGTCGATTTGGAAGTCTCCTAGAGCATTTGCAAGAAAGCTCATTGGTTTTTTCTTCAAGGTCAAAGTAACGCAGCTGTTAAATTTGTTAGACAAGCAGATATAGAAAGAAATGGATGTGTCTTTTCAGTGGCTTACAAGTTAACTGTGGTAATGGACCTGCACGATGACAATGGCATGCACAAATGTCGTCTGCTCTACATTTTACTGACGCAGAAAATGTCGTCTGCTCTACATTTTACTGACGCAGAAAATGTTGTCTGCTCTGCATTGCAGTTATGAAAGAACCACATCTTTTAAGATGGAGAATTAATAGATGAAAAATTACATTTTTTCTGAACTTACAGAATAAAGTTGTTGAAATCATAATAAATTATGTTTGATAACATATCAACGTCCTCAAACAAAAGTTGTGTTTCTGAGAAGGTGCTGATGGGAATTAAAAAAATGATTTAAGATAGAGGAAATAGAAAGATATACCGATCGTAGCATATCTAGATACGTACAAAGTTACCTACATGTTGATTTCTGTCCAGCATGTTGTTGGTGAGCTTGACCTTCTCAAAGGAGACGGTCTGTTTGGCGAGTTGTTCCCCGGTAAAGGGTGAGTCCGGGTGCATGTAGAGCCTGGTGGGGAGAGGAGGGTCTGCCTTGCCGGCCACAAGCCACGAGGACCTGTGGTAGGCATACCGGTAACGTTTGTTGTCCACTGGCACGATGTCCATCAGAACTGCATAGCGTGTGTCAGGGTCCAGCCCTGTGAAACTAACCCGGAGGGTCGGGAACATCCTCCTGCAAATAAAACAAATTAATAAATCTATATTACTAAAATCGTTATTTGTCAATTTACATTATAATAAATTTATATTATTAAATCCTTATTTGTCAATTTACATTATATAGTTTCAGGAAATGTGTGTCAAATAAAAAGAGTATATGGCTTTCAATGAATATTGTATCAGAGGGTATTTTTTACATAAAATCCAGCTAGTCTAGATATGCGTCCTAAATTATTTCACTTCAATATTGATGACATTTTGATTGAGTGTGTGATTGTCAAGATCAATAGTCGCCGCCTCACGCAAATGACTCTATTATGTAAGCCACTTGTAAACAGATTTTTCAAAATGTAGGTTTGATTTATAGATATATATAGGACAAAGCATTCAATGTTATTTCTGGTGCCATTAGGAGGAAGTGATGGTCTGCGCATGCCCATACAGAGAGAGAGGATCTCGGTGTCCAGAACCATACAGGTGAAACAAGAGAGGAAACCCGAGAGGATACACATCAAACAACCAGGCTTATACATTAACTACACTCATCAGCTCTACCGATCTGAATTGCAAAACTGAAAGTGATAGCCCCCATTATCGCTCACTACATGCCTGCATTTTTACCACCTCGCTTATCAGGCTTGTCAAAGCGATCGTGTTTCTATTTTCCATGTGCTAATTAAACTGTTTTCAGCAACAGTATAAAAAGTACGATTGAATTTCACCCCAGGATCATTTAGTTTACACAAATGTGATATAAATAACAGCAGTTTTCATTACCGCCATCCACCTCGCAGTCACCCCTAGCTGACTTTGTATTAAGAAAAATTGACTTTTACGTCGTTACCTCCATTTGCAAGTGCCCCGGTCATGACCTTGTGTACATATTCTGGTTTACATTTCATCGGGGTTAATCCTACGGGTAGACTGGTGTGCTAGACACAACTCTACTCTGCTGATAACCCTCAACATGCCAGGGATATGACTGGTATAAATAACTGCTGCCACGTCTCTATCAAGATCTCACACTGACTGCAACAGTCTGAGCAGCTCCTGTGTCACGTGATCTATTCATCATCTACTCACTATACATCAAGTGTCTTTTTTTATTTATTTTTTTCTTAGAAAAAGTGTTGCTCATATTATCTGAACTTAGATGAATAATCCTTTTCTGAAAATATATCGGTAATTAACCTCTTACAGGGACCATCATAGTATTCTGAGCCCAAATCTTGAGTGGAGTGTCCCATATCACATTCTCCCAGACTCATGACTCCGTGAAACACCCAGTGACGCCTTGAGGACATTTCGCAGGGACCTTTAGTTTGTGCATAATGGAGCCAAGAATAGGAGCTGTGAGGACCCCGGGACATGGGTGATCGCACGTGTTGACAAAAGAGAAACATATCAAAACACATAACTTACAAGACCCATCCATGCTATTCGTCAAGTGGACAAGTGAAGTTTGTTCTATGTCTATTGTGAACCTACCATTTATCCTTATGAGGATGTAAATATCTTATCAAACTTTGTCAGGTCTGGTGACATTCTTGGGGCAATCTTGTTGTATAAGGTGAACAATATATAAGCTACATATCCATATTAGGTGTTTAAAATGTGAATATTTTTGGTCTTTTTCATAATACAACTGGGTGTATAAAACACTAAACCAGAAAATGGAATGGTTTTCCGAGGTTAGCGAAGAGGTCTCCATGGCGACAGGGATCTGTTTGAGAGGTAAATGTCGTGACAAGATGGCGGACAGACGAGGGCAGTCGAGTCAGACATGATTGTGACACCAAGGGGCAGGACATACCACATCTGCTGGGGCTGTGCTCAGCATTCAACAATGCTAAGCTTTATACACTTATCATAACTATAAGTGCTCACATATCTGCTGTCTGTGATTGCCAACAATATGCATTTTGCACAAAACAGTGACCGGCTTGAATTACGTGTTATCATGTGTTTACCACCATGTTGGTTTAAATTGACAACTCTACTCTGTGGTGAAAGTGTGGGTCACAACTTAAAAACACACACCACAGACATTGCTTCTGATTGTAATCCATAAATGTAGAGACACAATTTATAGAGTGTTTAGATATTTAGTGCAGTGCTCTGAGCCGGTCCTCAGTCCTCATAGAGTTAGTATGGCAGCCATGTTGAAGGTTATGATGGCACTTGAAGGGGGTCAGCTAATATTGGATGTAGAGATGATGGCCACTTGATGCCGAGTGGAGAACCATGTGTCCATAACCCTCCATCAGCTCAAACAAGCAAGCACTTCATAATAGGTTACAAAAGGGGTTCAGCTTTCACTCAGGCCAAAAGCTTCCAAACGGATTGTTGCGATTATCAACTACTCACAAATATTGCCCCCACTCCTGTATCCAGCCAAATATCCGCCAACACACCATTATATGTCATACACGCCACAAATATGGTCAACCACATTTAAAGTGGGGAAGGCAACCTTTGGACACATGAAATTGGGTTTACATGAAATATTGTGGTACTGCTGATGTGGATTTTTTCCCGGCATGCATTGCTTCATCGTATATCCTGTCCCATTAGCATGACGAAGCCCAATCGGCTGGGCATGAGACAAGTGCATACATACGTTAATATGGACACTAATACAGCACTCACAGCTGCTCACAGCTGCTAACAGCTGCCCACCTGTCGGCCATCAATATCACTCCATCCTTCCTCATTCCTCAATAAGTCACCCTGTTTGACATGGATTAAATATGGCGACATACTAATGTTGTATGTAATGTCTAGTTGACGCAAACTGATTATATCTTCCCCCAAATGATAAAGTTTACAGCCAAGTGCTTGATTGTAATTCATCTGATCACATCATAAATATTCCCAATGCATTGTATCTCTGGTAGGTGTGAAACACAATCGGTGACAGATCCACTGACCTATTTAGCATCTATCAAGTTCTGCTTGACGTTCCTTGAATTGCACAAAAAAGCCACCAAAGTAATAATACAGTATTTATTTTCAATGACTTCTGCCTGGGGTGTCATGGTGCTTATGAAATGTTTTCCACGGTTCATTTGTGCAAAGAGATTGACATGGTTTTGTGATTTAGGCGTGGCGAGGCACGTGGCTGGTGGTGCTGTCATGGTGACGGGTGACAGTTTCCCATTGTGATGCGATAAAGTGCGTGAAATAGCAATTTCACCGTGGCCTCTGCTGGCAGATGGTGGGGAGGGGGGACAGACAAGCAAGATGGCGGCCCGGGTCTCCTGGCACTGATTGAGGCGACCCATCGCTCCTCCTTGTACAGTAATTATCTTGTCCGACCTAATCGCCAAACTACTCAATAGCAAATTAATGATTCTGCCCTCCTGCAAAACAAAACCCCGTCATTTTCGACGCGGCTCTTTTTGTGACCAGGAACGGTTAAGCGCGACCACAATGCGGCGTTTGCCATCAGTAAGTGATGCAGAATAAATCAGATAATTTGATCTAATTCAGTATCACTGGCCATGATTACCGTGTGTCTCTGGCACCCACATCGCATACAAAACACAAAGCTCACATTTCATAGAAATTACCTACATTATATTTGTTTATGATGTAATATTTGTTTGACTTCATATTATGCATTCTGGGTTAAATCGTATTCCTGTTTCCAAGAGAGACTAAATTTTAGGTAGCTTAGGACATGAAAGATTTATGTTGTGTGACATTCAGGCATGCGTTGTGTGACATTCAGGCATGTGGTTTGTGGCATTCAGGCATGTGGTTTGTGACATTCAGGCCTATTATGTGTTTAGTTCTGTTTAGTTCTGTTATTTGTCACATTCTGGCTTTTGTCACAACACGTGAAGTAAATATCTCCAAAACGTGCCACATGTTTAGTTTACACATTTCAGGGATTTTATATTTTTGAAAACAATATATGTAATTCAGGTTCAAAAAAGAGATCTGTTATGCCGAATTAAATTGCAGAATACAACTGTAACGAGAAGAATTAAATGGTGATTTTGTCACAGAACAGATCACGGATTACGAGATGTGAAGGATTATCCGTGTACCTGTCCATCAGCGGATTAGTAAGGGGGTAAGTCACGTGTCTGATGACTTAGCCTGCTGTCACACAGCGCATCTCCGTTGTCAGGATGATGGCCACGAGTCTTGACAACTTCACAGCAGATTAGCAGCCTGACAATATGTCGCCTATTATTGCGGGAGCGGCCAGGCTACCCGGCCCTGGCCTGGCTTGCGTGAGGGGCTCGCTGGTTATGTAATTTCTGGGAGAGCTTGAAGTTTGTCATTCACCTGTACAACTGCTAATTATCCGGGATGTTGTACACAGACAACGCCGTGCATTGTTTGGCTAGATAATATATATTAGAAGCGTGAGTTATATGTGAATGGTGCACATCCATGCGTTCTTGGCTCTATACATTTCTTATTTTGATAATCTGTAGTGATCTTTTAATTCACAGCAGCCGTCATAATAACAAGGGTAATTTATAGATTTGCCATCACAACAAAATATGTCATCCAGCAAATACTTTTTACACCAAATGTGCTCCCCTCCTGTCTCTAATTGTCTCATGATGTTTTGTAATTGCCCCGCATCTTATATAACTTGATGTTGACAGTCTAACAAGACCGTACACAAATCATTCCCCACAAGGAGGTTGGAAGGTGGTAGTCGCGCCACATTCCGACCGCGTCACCGCGGGGAGTGCTCTCACACTCCCGTCTCTTAACCCCACTAATCGCCCTCGGGCCAACCAAAAAGCAGACGACATTTGTAAATCTGCCTTTGTGCTTTATTTCTATCAAATTCTGTTTGGCTTTTCAGACATATTTCAAGGAGATATCTTCTGGTGGCGTTTGTGGATTTTTCTGGTCAAGAACGATGTGGATGCTAACCACAAAGTTAAAATGAGAAAAAGAAATAAAATGCTTATGCATTGTGAATCTCTCCATGCAGTGGCGACAACTTGCCCCTAGGGTGTGCCACTGTTCATCTCACCATTCATCACATTCTAATGGTTTTACAACACCCCTCCAGAGAAAACAAACACAAACATTTGTTACACACTCACACAAAATTAACTTTTGGCCCCAAGTGCAGAATCGGGGTAATTGGTGCGTCAAGAGGCCATCGAACAACTTGGGAGACTCTCCATTGTGAGGATTACAACAGGTGAACACAACCTCCATCTTGCTACACCTTGTCCTGCACTGCCAGCCACATTCATTTATAAACTTGTGAAAAATCGCATCAGATAATATGCTAGGCATAGTTTCACACAGAACGTCATTGGTATGGGGTGCGTGGAGCATTTTAGCAAGGTCATAAACGGCTAGTTTACATTTGTCATAAGGCAGCTACAGTCAGCGAGCAACACAATGAATGGCAGTTTTATTGTTTATGGGTGGTATTATAACACTTGAACTCAGGTGTCTTTGAGATATAAAAACCACAATTGAAATAATATTTAAATGTATTTGTTTTGTTACTCAATTTAGACTTGATTTAAAATGCCTTTGCTCCTGGCTAGAAGATACCCATGGGAAAAGACACAAGATTTGATCGACTGGCACTTAGTTAAATCTATAACACTTGGACAGACCTATAATACTCTATAGCAGGAAATTCCCAAAACGTTAAATTATTGCTGTGCAGGCAAATGTCTTGTTGGTACTAATGACAAAATGATGAACAACAACTAAGAACAAATACAATTTGGTAAAAGTCATTTTCTAAATAATTTCGATTTAAACTTTGATGTTTACGCACAAATGTAGTCACAAAGTTATAGATAGTTTAAGGCAGAAACGAAAAAAGCTAATTATATATATATTTGCAATTAACTTCTCAGAGGTTTGAAGGGAAGAATAAATAAATTTCATTCTAAATATATGTTTTAATAATTCTTATATATGGTTGTCAACCAATTCATATTTTCTTTGCCTTGTGTTCTTTCAGGTGTTTCACGTATCTCGGAAATACTTAATTGGTGAAAGATAAAAAATACCATTGATGGCCTATTAATGACTATACGTTAATAGTTAAATTTAATTGCACTAAAATTAACGATTGGTTCTGTTCCAGATAGAATATAAGATATCCTTTTGAAAACCCTGTGATGATGATGGTATCGTGCTTGTAAATAGAACACAACATGAAAAGGAGATGGCGTCTGTCAGAGGTAATCATGGTTTGCGGGCAGACGACTTCCAGGCGGCAACGTGTTAAACCACTCTCAGAATATCAACGAATTTAGCTCCATTTCAACGATGATGTCCGCTTTTATTTGTCCATGTTTATGTACACACATGGATACTTTCAGATAACGACGTTTAGAGCATTAAAAAACGGTGCTTACCGTCCGGTTTTAGTGATGATCATTTCTGTGCCGAGCTCGTGGAACTTGTCCCAGAGTTCCTTGGTTTCCAGGCGGCACTGCACGTTGGCCAGCTCCTTGCAGCCGCTCCCGGACTTGGGAGACGAGGAGGCCGGGGAGGCGAGTCCGCTCTCGGAACCCGCACTCCCGCTGCCGGCCTCTGTAACACGGTGATTCTCGCTGTACGATCCTGTCGCTTTTTCCACCAGTTTTTCTGGAAATAAAACCATATAAGATTAGGGAAATGTATGAGAGTATGTAATGTCTCCCTCTATGGGATTTGTGAGGGTGGCACTCGGAGTTAATAACGTAACCTAAGCAATTGAGTTGTGAATGTTTATATATATATTGGTAACCTCGCTGTGTTATATTCAATGTATTTGTGAACCAACAGAAGTCTAAATAGAAATGTATTTTTGTAGTGTTCATAGAAATGACAGAAACATAAATTGTCATTTTTTTTAAAGTGGTAAATTCGGACAGAAAAATTGTAGCTATTTTAAAAATCAGGACAGTATAGATACACTTTAGCAAAGATTTTATATTTTCATAGAAATTAATACTAATATCTATATATGATGTTCATACTTTAAGTAGACATGATTAAAATCATATCTGTATCAGAACACGAAGAGGAGAATTCTGTTATAACATAAGATAGAAAAATATCTATTTATTTAAAAATAAACCCGGCAATTCTTCTACCACGTGATAAGACTGGCAATATCGATATCGAAAGGCATATCAGGCAAAATATCTGTATTTCAGAAAGTATAAGAATCACCTTCTTATAATACTTAATATCAAGATATCATTTCTAGACCATTTCCATCGAGTATGGTGTATACTAAGATGTGTAATTAAGGAATTTTGTGAATTTTGACAAATTAGGATACTGAAATTTAAAACAGCATTTACTCCTATAGCATTTTGAGACTTATGAAATATCAACAATAACCTCTATGAGACTTGTGAAACGTCCATAATAACCTCTATGCTGAACTCAAAGGCAAAGTCAAGTTAATTCAGATGTGTTTGTGAGATATTGGACACGCTAGTTAAGCTGGTAAAAGTACGGGGGAGGAATTAAGTGACTCTGAGATGACTAGCGGGGTGAGAAGTCGCAACTAACATCTTATCTCCCAAATAGACACAAAAAACACTTATTAGTCATTTTACAAGTAAAAACAGTGTCAGCTTGTATAGAGTTATATGGTTCATTCTAAACACCTGTCACATAGGGTGAGCACGGGTAGCGTGATGTAAGAGAGACGGCTTACCAAGTGGACCGATCACAGTGTCGACTTCTTTATTTTCCGGGGATACTTCTATGACAGACTCGGCGTCATGGTCCGTCCTCGCCCGGTCTGGCTCGTCCGGGCTGCGGTCGCCCATCAAGGCGGCGATGGAGAAGGCTGACGCCCGGGAAGAAAGCTGAGGTTTGGCCGTAGACGCTGACGGCGAGGCATGGTGTCCCGTGCCACGTCCCGGACTCAGACAAGGACTCTGCCGATGACTCGTAACTGGTGCTGCTGTTGTTGTTGTGTGTTGTTGCTGTTGCTGTTGTTGTTGTGTCGGTCCTTGTTGGTGTTGGATGAGTTCCAAAGGCGAGGGAGATCTTGAAGTTATGGTGGCGGGTGAAGAAGGTGATTCCGGTTCCATCTCCCTGTGTAGGCCAGCCATGGTGCAACAACAAAGAAGAAGACAAATCGTATGAGACTCTCTGGAGATATGCACATCAACTGTGAGCAGGGGTGAGCAAGTGATGCTAAGAGTTAGGCTGCTTTGCTATCAACATATAGCACATCAGTGTAAGTCCTACTGGGGTACCATGTACTACTATCCTGTGTTAGAGATGTAGGCATATAAATTCTACTGAGCAATCCACTATGTTACCGTTCACGACTCGCAGTCTAGAGTGTCATCGTCCATATGACGAATAGCGGCCATCTAGATCTCTTTTGGATGGGGAGGTGCAAAAGTGCGGCCCGTTAGTCTCGCAGTTTCGGTATTCACCAAATCTCATTGGCTTTGGTGGCTGCCGGGGGAGGCATCAATCTGGGCTGTCACATGCGGCAAAGGGGCGGGGCCTGTGGTGGGAGCTATGCCAGATACTGATTGGCTGACGATTAGGACCGACTGCTGATAGAACACTAACTCATCACCAGCCCCTATTTCTGCCCACCAGATCAGCTCAAATCTTTGTTTAGATCCCGCTATCGGCCGCGCGACTTTATGGCAACTTCCACCGCAGTAACATCCAAACTTTCGGCGCACATTCTTGTCGAAGTTTGGCGTCACTATACCTCTCAACCATAACCACATATACAAACAAATTTATCCAATTCTTTGTTTTCAACAAGCTAATCAAGGCACAAACGAGCCTCCTCTTAGCGAGGGCTGCTGCAGAAACATGCAGGAATTCCGCTACTAATACGGAGCGCCAGCCCTAATTGAGCGATAAATCTTGCAGTTAAAAGCTTCTAGGTACTTGTGCAGTAGATAAGGATCGTTGCAATTTGGCAGGTCTTGTGGCCCTCAGTCCGCCACTGACTCACTACTGACCTATCTGACAACCCACTGGGTGGTAAGGTCTTTAATGCGTGTCAACCCATTTGCCCTGTCTGGAGAGAAATTTAGAATATTGCCCTTATCTTGCTCGTAGTTGCTGTTGCTGAGTCGCCTGCTCTATGGAGCAAGGTTTGTACACTAATTGTACAATAATGTCCCTCTGACGTCTTTATTTTTCCTGTATATCGCTCACCAATTCCCCTTGTATGTCACTCACCTTTTTTTCTCTATCTTTTTGTATCTAGCCCTCTTACTTTCCCTTACTCTCTCTATCTACCCTTCTTACTTTCCCTTACTCTCTCTATCTACCCTTCTTACTCTCTCTGTCTATCCCTCTTGTTTTCCCTTACTCTCTCTCACTCCCTCCATCTCTATCTATCTCTCCCTTCCTCTCTAGCCATATTTCCCTATCTCTATCTTCAAGAAGGATGGTTGATATTATTGTATTTTATGTTTTGCAATAATGCCCTCGTACATGACATCAGCGAGGAAGCAATGTCACGGTTAGGCACCCCTATTAAGCTTGTGGTGAAGATAAGGTGGCCGACGTGAACTCACCAACAATCAGCTCACATGTGAAACATCATGTAATGACAAGACCCGCAAAGCTGCGGAAATTAAATTCTGGCTGCAACATGGTGCCACTTCACACTTTTTCATCAGGGAACTTATACCTAATGGTAGATATCAAGCCAATGTATCACAATGATCAGGCCATACCTAATGATAGATATCAGGCTAGGGTAGCAAAAAACTTAGACAAATAGTAAACTAGGGTTTCTAAGTGGCCAGGACTACCTTGTGATAGATATTTAGTTAGGGTACCTAAGATAGATAGCAAATCAGGGTTGCTAAGTGGTCAGGCACTACCTAGTGAAAGATATCAAGATAGGGCTCCACAGGGATCATGGCCAACCTAATGGTAGATCACATGTCTTAGTATCGCAGTGATCAGGATATATGGTAGATAATGCACAATATCAAGCTAGGATAGCAGTAATAATATAACCTGCCTAATGATAGCTCGCAAGCCAAGGTTGCTGAGTGGTCAGGCCCTACCTAATGATAGCTAGCAAGCTAGGGTTGCTGAGTGGTCAGGCCCTGCCTAATGATAGCTAGCAAGCTAGGGTTGCTGAGTGGTCAGGCCCTACCTAATGATAGCTAGCAAGCTAGGGTTGCTGAGTGGCCAGACCCTGCCCAATGGTAGATTCCAAGCAAGAGTTGCACTGCGGGCAGAGCCAACCAAATGGTAGATACCAAGCCAGGATTACACAATGATCAGGCCCTACCTATTGGTTGGTACCAAGCTTTAGTAATATAGTTATCAGGTCCTACCTTGTGGTAGATACTAAGCTAGAATAGCACAATGGTAAGGCCCTAACTATTGGTAGGAACCAAGCTAAAGTAGCATAATTACTAAACCCTACCTAATGAGAGGTACTAAGAGTGATGCAGTCATCAGCCCTACCAAATTGCAGATAATAAGTTTGAGAAGCAGGATAGTAGCAGTTTATTTTTTTATATAGAGGGACACACAGTATACTTTATTATAACATCCAGACATGTAATACTAAATTGTGATTGCCATGATACAACATGTATTATCAGGATATTGTTAACTGCATCAAACTTCATATCATACAAAAAGGTCTAGCTGTGCGTCATACAATATGGTTTAATTGATTATTATAAATTGTAAACTTTCATAAAACAAATATATGTTGTAGATATTGATCAGTTAAGGTAAATATAAGCTGTGGTAGATTTGACAATGGGGATTCAGACATGTGCCCTCTGTTCCTTGTTTGGATGTGCTTTATGTGACAAGGCAGTAACATATACAGTAACATACATACAGCGGGTCATACAAGAATAATATCCGTCACACATTATATGTTATTGTGTGTTGTGAATTGATGTAGCGCAGATGGTTTGAAGATAAATCAACAGATGATGTATGAGTATGGGAGGTGATCTATGAAAACCCTATGTGATGTTGTGAGTCTCAGCGGATACCCAATACCCAAGCTAAGGTAGCGCCGTGTGTTCTCCCCATACAAACCACAAGACTACCAATTTAATTTGAATTTCACGAGGACATTTAAAGATAAAACATTGTCGATGATTCATCTCACATCTGGATATATTAGTCTTCAATAGATTTAAGATTTAACCAAGTTAGATCATTTTGTAAGCTTCTGAAGAGGGGATAAGACGTATGGAATATATACAGTTTTTAATAAGGAATTAAAGAGCTTTACATATCTCCAGTCATATTTTATTCATTTATTCATATATATATATACATATATATATATATATATATATATATATATATATATATATATATATATATATATATATATATATATATATATATATATATATATATATATATATATATGTGTGTGTGTGTGTGTGTGTGTGTGTGTGTGTGTGTGTGTATTTGTCTTGGTCATGGACATTCAGGCCATTTCATGAGGAAATTGGTTTCTCTGATGTGGTATTAAAATACCGAGATAAGTGGCAAAATGTATGATATGCAAATATAAAGTCCAGTACCCTGCTGCTCCTGATAGGGCAATGAACAGGTTGGACAAGCATACGATAGCGAGGCTCAATAGAGGGGTCCGCGGGAGGCCAATGAGGACGGGGGACGAGTGGGCAGGGGAGTTTTGTTGCGGGTCTCAATGTATCTATTCACGTCGTGTCCATTCAGTGTTGATTGATGCAGACTCCTACTGCTTCTAGGTGGCGCTGTTTACCTTGTGATTCGCCTCGCATTAGTGGCTGCAATCGGTCAAACAATATCCACTTTAAGGAAACACCTTCTCTATTCAAAGTTTAATCTCATTCAAACTCTATAAAAATAAGAAGTCAAACTTATATACTGTGTATAGAGGGAGGGTACTCCGATGCTATATACTGAAATAATCAGAAAATAGAAAAACATATTCTAGGAGGACATTCAGGGGATGTACACTGTCTATAAGAATCCTGTCTTTTGTTCCACCTTCTGTCAACTCACACCTGGGCTCGTGCCAATATGAAATTACAATTTGACACAAAATGTGCCAAACAATTTAAAAATCTTATTTGAGTGCAAAGAAAAGATAGTTAACTTTGTTATGTAAAGAAAATTGCTGGTTGCAGGTAGAGTGGTCACAATATGGCACAAGCTCACTCCAGGACACTAATAAGACAAGACTTTAATTATTAGGTCTATATCCCAGTGAGAATTTAATCCACCGGCTTTCATATCTACCACAATTGGAAAGATGATACAAAGAGTGAATCCTTCAATACAGAGAATGCGATTTGGTGCGGCGCCAGGTTGGGCCGGTCCTGTCTTGTTCTCCCCCCGCGGAGGGTGCACCGCCTCCGGCATCCAATCCCCGTTCTCATGCAAACAGGCGGCTCCCACCCGTCCCTAATCCCGTGATTAATACATATTAGGCCATCGCTGGTTTGCGTCTGAGCGTTGCTATATGAGCTGTCCACGACACGGCGTGGGGAATCCTAGCACATTGTCACAGTGCCTGCGGACACAGACTCTCCTCCGCCGGGGGAGACAGCAAATCCCTATCCCCCTCCCCAGTCCACGGACATACAGTCTCCAAAACTCTGCCTCAAGGCCCCTCGCTGATGATTCTGGTCTATGTTATGAAGAAATTACTATTATTCTATCAAGGCAAATTGTTATTGGCCAGATAACTAACTGGCTGGATACGATAATATTGTATTTTCCTTCAATATCCAGTCCTTGTTTGACCTTGGGGCTCAATGTCATTAGGACAACGTGAAGACAAATGACTATAACAATATAAAATAGATTAGTAAAATGACCATAAAATGACCTCTCATTTATTGTAATTTGGAGTTCCCATCATAATCATTGCTCTCCAGAACAGAAATAAGCTGGAGTGGTACTCTCTATGACTCTGGTATATGTGCCTTCTATGCCAATGCTACGAATCAAACCCAGTAAAGTGACATAACATATATATATGAATATAAGATTGCCCCTAATGGAGACATGACCTATGTTCAGTGGAAGGGGCAGGGCATGGGGACAACAGAAGGCTGTATTTTGCCCTGGTGGTGGGAATTAGCCACATTGAACTATTAGGCTTCCCGCATTAGGATATTGGCATCCATTTGATAATGAAGATGTTGAGCAGCAGATAACTAGATGATTAACCATTAATCACTCACACTTTAACCCTAATTATATCACACACCAATGGTTAGATTCCAATCAGCACAGATGTTACCTATGTAACCCTTTGTCTCTAACCAGACTCGTCAAGGCTGGCAAACAAATTGTTGGTTTTTTTTCTCTTTCTCTCTATCTCTCTCTCCATTATATGGGCACCCAACCACATTGCAGCAACTAAAAGCAATATAAAAACACAAGAAAACAAAAAGAAATGTATAAACTCAACAGAAAACGATCTATTATCATATATCCATCATATAATCGGTCACTGACAGGGTACCAATGAATACAGACAATACCAAAGTGTGAGTTATGATCAAGGTCATGTGATTTGCATTATGGGACATAGGAAGATCTTGTGTTTCCTGCCAGGTCATGAGAGATTCCTAAACGTCCCATTGTCCTAGTAGTAACCTATTAAGTGATATTATGGAAGAAAACATATAAAATATTTGTTGTGTAGATTTGTCAGATAGCGCAGGTAATATGATAGATAAAAAAATCAGCAATAAAGTTGCTTTGATGGGGCGATAAGATGGGTTTCTATACAGGTGTGCTATATTCATCATAGGAGGCAGATGTTATCATTACACAACCAGTCCTAACATAGCCTAATCCTAGCGCCTGTAATGACAATGTACACTGAATGATAAACCTACAGCGCATTGCAAAGCCCCATCATAAGGCATATGGGCAGTGTATATTTCTCTTATCTTTCTCCAACTCTAAGCTTGCCATTGAACAAGAACATGGACTGTACAAAGGCTGAGTGTCTTCTTTAACAGGTTTTTGTCTGATCTCAAATCTCGCAAGATCTCTGACCAGAAGAAAGAAACACATTGTGCCATGGGTCGGATATACAATACAGCAAGAAATCCTAGCCCCGCTGCGTACAACCGAAGTGGCCTTTGTTTGAAAGACAACCTGAAAACAGATGATGTGTGAAAGTGAAGTTGTGGATGTGACTTGGTGTATCTTCATGTCATCTTATCTCTATGGCGTACTTATATGATAATCATCTCTCTTCTTCGCTGTCTCTTACTTGTCCCAGAGTACAACTTTTCACTTTGATCAAGGGTGTGAGTGTGTGACACAGTCTGTCTTGGAGCACAGTCAAGGTGTCTCAACTCTCTCAAAATGTGGCGATTCCCTGCTATAGCTTTAATCAAAATTAACATAAAAAAGTATGTGCAAATTTAAATGATGAATTTAATCGCCACTGAACAGTTAACCCTTTTATATTGTGTTTGTGTTTAGGATAGGTGTTTGAAACCATATGGACTCTGGATAGAAGCCTACACAGGCTAAACTCCCTATAATATATTAATGTCAATCTAACTAAACACACACACACACACACACAAATATATATATATATATATATATATATATATATATATATATATGTATGTGTGTGTGTGTGTGTGTGTATGTGTGTATATAAAAGACGTTGTTCAAAAGAATGTTTTTTATTCTGTATAAACAATTAAGGGGTATTCTATAGATGTTTGGGGCCAAAATGCGCGATGTTCCCCTGGACAGATAAAGAAGGACAGAGGGTCAAGGGTCATATTGTGGTGCTTATCTGTCATATAGGTTTCTTCTAATTTTGATGTCAGCCTCAGTTTTTCAACTGTTGCAGTGTTCAGTTACGTGTAGATACATGTGTGTGCAGGAGAAGAGGGGGGCAGGTGTGCAGACAGACCGCTGAAAGTTGGCACCTTCGCCAGCTCCTCGCCCCAAATTGTGATTAATCCCCTAAAATATAAGTTACACTCTTTGACGTGATAGACAACTTGTGGAATACTCTTTCAATGAAGATATTCTTTATTACAAGGAAGACAAATGAAGAGAGAAAGGCCAATCAGGAAAATTACACACTGCCCAGGCCGAGTGGAGAACCGAACACCTAGGCAACAATGCCGGTCAATATTGAGGCAAAAAGTATTGTCTAGACGCACCACTTCTCGCGTCATCCCGGCAAAACGAGACTTTGTGGCCCGCGCGAGATTTATGTGGATATTTGATAGGAAGTGATCAAAATATATGAGAGTTGTCTTTATGGATGAACCCACACCCTTCATCATTGGGGCCGCCCTTTCACCCTAAATTTGTTAGGGCCCCGGATGGCTTGTGAAGTCAGAGGCCCAGATGACCTGAAATGTCTCCATAGTCTTTGCATGGCCAAGTCCCCCAATAACCATTCAGTTTTATAATAATCAAAATATCTTTATTTATTTTAATCGCCCTCAATTCAACTCTTTTGTGCTGTAAACATAAGACATGTAATATCAGCAATGATAATGTCAAGTGCAGAGAAGGGGTTAAAACAGTACAAGCGATGCGGTATGGCATGGCCCGTGAGATGGCGCTTGTGTATAATTTGTCCCTGACACCTATGATCACCTGGCTGAGATGAAAGGCCACAGATACCTGTAGATTGTCCCGACTCATCCCTGCTCATCAAGCCAATCGCAAACAGATCGGATGGCATTTCTAATTCATACATCAAAGAAAACATGCAATTTATGGCACTTGTCTACGTGTTTTGTAATGCACAGACCTAAATTGGACCTCCGTGTATTTGACAACCAAAACAGATACGTTTAAAGTTACAGATTGTTTTAATTGTTATCTCAGTCTCAAATAAAGAAATATCTGTATTTCACGAGCAAACGTATGGTTTAGATATGGTGAAGATTCTTGAAATTACATTGCTCATAAAAATAAAATTGTTTTAACCTAGTGGAGATATTCATGTGCCCAGGTATTTCTAAGAGATGTGCGATAGGGCCCAGGGCATACCAAACTATCGCCATTTGTAAGCAGAAGTCAACAGTGACATGGCCTGGCGAATAAACAACAGTGAATTCTCCGCCTGTCAATTGATTGACACTTGCTGGATAGATTTCAGCCCTTGGGGCTCGAGATGAATTCACCAATAAACCTGATTCAGGTCTGTAATCGTTGCCATTGATATGTGGGCGATAAAAAGGTCGCCTGGTGTCGTCACTGTGTATGGGTCTGGGACACTGAGATGTGTGCAATCCCCGCTCCAATGCCCTTTCCCCCAGGCTATCTGCATCACATATACAACACTTCTTAACTGCCATTTTATGAATCCCTCAACATATTTCTATTAAGATTTCAAACTCACATCATTCTACATAAAGGAACCTAATATGATTATTTCAAAAATCTATCTCAAAAGAAGCGAGATTTTGAACGAGATTTTGAAGTAGGGATGAGCATAATGAGATCCCAATGACAATGCGGCGGGACGGCGCGGCGCAGTCAGCGGGTCACCCCTCATTATAGACCGGTCCTCTTGTTCACAAATCACTACATACCATTGCTATAATATTCCCCCGATGAATGATCCACTGAATGAAGTCCACTTACTTAATTGAAGTGTAAACTTTACTTGTTTACCATTGTGGCAATGCCCTCCACAAAATCATCTCTCGTGTCTGAGGGCATTTCACAACCAGTTCAGGGTATCTCAGCACGTTTTGTGAGACCTTTTCAAACCACTGAAGTCACCCAAGATCAAGTATCAATCAAAATATGACCTACAAACGATGGAGGTTGATAAAACTGAAAGCCATCCCCACCTTGCTGTGGTGCTACCTTGCGGCTGTTTGTTGAGCCATCAGTGGAAAAACACAATGCTTTCTGCTTCATCACCTTTTTAGGTGGAGTCAATTCTTTCTGCCCAAGGCGTCTTCTAAATGATAAACGGCGTAATGTCAACGTAACACGCTGATTGATGACCAAGGACAGTTCCATTTATATCACAGTGGCTTTTTTGTAGTTTAATCAACCGTAGATTTAGTATTTAAATATTGCTGTAAAAATTTAAAACTGTTTTTTGTATTTTCCAAAAGTGAATGTTCCAGAGTCATTTCCTTCAACATTTCAGGAAAATAAAAAACAACATATAGGAGAAAATAATGTAATTTAAATTCAACAAGAATCAAGTCTATTTTCAATCATATTATACAAATAAATTATTATTATTATTAAATTCCAGTTTTGACGGCCGTTGATAGCGCAAGTTGCCACAATATTAACATTGAAGTCAGGTAAAAAAAACAAATAGGATGCAATTGTTTAATATAATTTTGTGAACATCATCAATTATTTTTTTAGCATTTTCCAGCAGAGAGTGATATATTTGATGCCCCCTCATAACAATTCCTATGGAAGTCAATCACGGTTGCTCCTTCATTTACAAAGACTAGTAACTTTATACTTAAGCAAAAAAAATTTCCACTGTCCAAACTTTTCTGCATAACAGTGCAAAAGAAGGCGATGATTCTACAAATATATTTATAGATACACCAAAATATATCTATATGTTCTTTGATTCTTTGTAATTCTAGTATCAAGTCAACATCTAACCACAAAAAAGTGTTTTTCATTCTGTCAGATGAGGTTGGTGATGAGCACCTAGTTTATCGTGAAGTGATCTTAATTGTGAAGCAGGTACGGACAATGGCGGTGATGACCGGTCTTATCTCCTCACTCAATCTGACATTCCCAAATGAGCAGTCACACACACAACTAGTGTCTAGCAACAACTCTGATACCATAACAATTTGCCAATACCTGGAGAGATTTCATCGCCAAGGTGTTATTAAAGAATCTATTGTGTGTCTCAGATCAGACCTGGATTGCTATTTGGTGTTTGCAATAAATACAATTAAGTGAGTGACAGTGTTGTTACCAATGAGATTGAATGATATGTTTCTACTGCAATTGCCCTGAGCCAAATGAAAGAATAATCATCTTATCCACAAGAAAAAGTGATATTATTCCTGGGATGTTGATACAAGGTTTATATAGGGAACATATACTATTATTTGGAAGCATAAGAATAAAGGATAAAATGGTAGAGAAGGACAACAGAGATCAACTAAGAGATGAAGAGAAACGTTAGATCTAAATGTTAATATAACTACTCTGTTCATGTGATGATATTGACTTTTATGGAAATAGTAAAACGATTTATGCCAGTAAACATGCACAGGGAGGAGTACAGGGATGGGTGTCTTCCTTTTTGATTGATAAAAACCAATGTTCTTTTCCATTGATTCATGAAAACAAATCGGAAATTGTGAATGGGATAAACATATATCATGTTACTTTAATTTAGTTTCCTGTCATTTGATATGATGGACAAGACAAAATGCATAAAAGACTGAGATACCCACCTTTACAACTAAACTAATCAATATGCCAGTATTATTCATATATAAAGGCATTTTGTGAATGGTAGCATATTACATATAGGCAGATTGTCATAATAAGGGCATGTACGACCCTCCATAGGTTAGCTAACTGCTAGGTCTTGCTGATGGTCCACAAGACAGCATTGTTACTTGCAGCCAAAATGTTAAAACATTTACCTCATCAACTGCAGTTTATGACATAGATCAGAAGGAGATCAAACATCAAATCAAGCACGTCTGTCTCAAATCCCCACACTTCATCAAGCTTGTTTTGTTGCCATTGAAGAACATAGTGCAATTATGCAGGGGATAGAAGCCGCAACTTGCAGGCAATTTAAAACAATTGCCTCCTCAAAGAGGCACAAAATCCAGCCACAAATCAGCTAATGTATAAATGAATATAAATGATTATTTGATGATGTGATTTTCAGTTATGGCATTAATGATACTGTGTAACATCAAAAGAGTCAAACACATGCCTGGGAAAATACTGCACTTTTGTGAAAATGAAATTTTGAGTAATATGAAGAAAATGATAGACAATAAACACATCAGTGAGTATTTCACTTTGAATAATATTTTGAATAACAATATATAAAAACAGTATTAAGTACTCCAGTAAATAAAATCTTGAAAAAAAAAAAATAAGCATATCATTGGATACTTTCCTGTGTGTAATGTGATGAATATAAAATAAGCTGACGTTGGTTATTGTTAAGGAGTATATAAACTTCAAATGAGCTCTGTGTGAAAACCAATACCAAAAGTAATCACATTTGAAAGGTCATTGAGTTAAGGGTATATTTGAGTCTTTTTGAAGAATGGTTATGACTCTTAAATGTTTTAAGCTGCAGGGGATCCATAAGACTGATGGTGTTGACAAAGTTCGAGATATGGCAATTTTTCACCACCAAAAGAGACATATGCTTGACAAATATTTCACAAATGTTTCCACACCAACCAAGCATGTAAAATGTCAGACTCCCATCTTACAAAGAGCTGCACAAACCTGAGGAAAGGTCACGGAGAATGACACACTCCTGAGACAAAGTATCCCTCTGGTTGTCTACTATTGTATATCTGTGAGTGTTTGGAGTGTGATCGGGTGACAGATCCTTATCTGAGCAGTTGGGAGTTGTTGACAGTTGTCTGATCTTTCCGCTTTAAGCTTTTGAGTGCACTGCCTATTCTTTTGTTCACAAAACTGCACTAAAAGTAAGATATTAACAACTTAGGGACTCACTCATGTATAATTCTACATGTTTCTTTTATCATTTATTTTTGGAGCACTTGCATTTGACATGACGTAATTAAACACTTTCCAAATTATGTGTTATGTACGGGATATCATTTAAGTTGAAACTATGGCAGTGAAGAAGTTTTACAAAGTTTTTACACAACAAAACTATGATTTTATCTGTGTGTTGAGGTGAGACCGAGTGCCAACACGCTGCCGCTCACCAGATCATATCAATTATCCTGCCCTATAATTACTGCAAAATGCGGCAACACACCGAATAATAATGAGTTTAAGTCTATAAAATAGTGTTAAAAGCTACGTACATCAATTATAGACATAATCATATCAGCCATGAATATCATATCTGGCAGTTTGAAGGAAATAAATTGTGTATGAGCGTTTTGACTTTAAGATGTAGAGATAGATTATTAGTTTCAAATGCTATTGTAACTTGTAAGCCGATACAGACGCCCTTAATAAATCCATTTATATATTTCATGCAGAATAGATTTGAGTCATTGGTTATAATTATTTTAAATCTAATTATACATTTAGTGCCAATAAAAAGCTGCCTATATTGTTGACAATACCACACAACTCTGTATACAAAAAATAGCAAATTGGAAACATGCATATAAAATTAACGATTGATTAAATTAACGATATCTCTCATAACAGATTGTGTGTTGATAAGATATATGAGTTAGTATTCCAATGTATACACACACATATCTATCTATATATATCTATATATGAATAAATAAAATATGACTGGAGATGTGAAGCTTTTGGCCTTTTGGTGCTCTTTAATTCCTTATTAAAAAGATATCCACAAAAGATGGGGGGGTTGTATGTTGACTTTGGTAGTTTTTTTTATTGTGTGAACAGGTCTGCACATGAGTCTGGAGGGTCAATATGGTAACATAGTGGAGTGATGCATATCTGCTGTGAGAATAAAGACAGTGTAATTACCAAGAAGATATGGATTTCACAGGACTATCAAGCACACTGGGTCTTCGTTTCACTGTATTGGTTGATGAATGAACTGTTGATTTCTGATAAATATGTCACACAATATTTATGTTACATCGCCCTGATCAGCTCAGATAACAAAACTTAAAAGCAAATCTTTGAGGTGTCAGATGACAGAAAATTACAATGTTGGGAGCCAGCAAAGATCTTATTTTTGACAAAAGCACTAAGATATATTGCAAAGAATGTATGAGTTATTGTCTTTTTTTTCAAAATAAGGTTTTGGTGTTGTATGAATTGTCTTTCTGTGTGGAGTTAATACATGGACCAAGTTGCTGAAATCTTTGTCACAACAAGGATACCTTCTGTGATGTATACAGGGAGAATGTTAAAAGATTAAGACGTTTCTCAGAACGTTCACTCAAAACAGTAGATATATAATATAAGTTACAAATAGAATAAATGACAGATGAATTGCATGGAATATAGTGTTTCACAGGGTCCTTGTCACCCACAAGCTGGGTTAATGTCACATCACTGTGCACTTACAGGACTAAGCATGGGTACACTGTTAATATTTACAGGGCATGGGTACACGTTAATATTTACAGGGCATGGGTACACTGTTAATATTTACAGGGCATGGGTACACTGTTAATATTTACAGGGCATGGGTACACTGTTAATATTTACAGGGCATGGGTACACTGTTAATATTTACAGGGCATGGGTACATTGTTAATATTTACAGGGCATGGGTACACGTTAATATTTACAGGGCATGGGTACACTGTTAATATTTACAGGGCATGGGTACACTGTTAATATTTACAGGGCATGGGTACACTGTTAATATTTACAGGGCATGGGTACACTGTTAATATTTACAGGGCATGGGTACACTGTTAATATTTACAGGGCATGGGTACATTGTTAATATTTACAGGGCATGGGTACACGTTAATATTTACAGGGCATGGGTACACTGTTAATATTTACAGGGCATGGGTACACTGTTAATATTTACAGGGCATGGGTACACTGTTAATATTTACAGGGCATGGGTACACTGTTAATATTTACAGGGCATGGGTACATTGTTAATATTTACAGGGCATGGGTACACGTTAATATTTACAGGGCATGGGTACACTGTTAATATTTACAGGGCATGGGTACATTGTTAATATTTACAGGGCATGGGTACACGTTAATATTTACAGGGCATGGGTACACTGTTAATATTTACAGGGCATGGGTACACTGTTAATATTTACAGGGCATGGGTACACTGTTAATATTTACAGGGCATGGGTACACTGTTAATATTTACAGGGCATGGGTACACTGTTAATATTTACAGGGCATGGGTACATTGTTAATATTTACAGGGCATGGGTACACGTTAATATTTACAGGGCATGGGTACACTGTTAATATTTACAGGGCATGGGTACACTGTTAATATTTACAGGGCATGGGTACACTGTTAATATTTACAGGGCATGGGTACATTGTTAATATTTACAGGGCATGGGTACACGTTAATATTTACAGGGCATGGGTACACTGTTAATATTTACAGGGCATGGGTACACTGTTAATATTTACAGGGCATGGGTACATTGTTAATATTTACAGGGCATGTGTACATTGTATATATGTCTTACAGTGAATTTGCAGCTTATTTGAAGCAAAGGTTGTTGGAAGTACAATAGCAAGCCGTAAATAAACAGTAGCTTCTACTATAATCTATCTATAGTAACTTTTGATGTAAACATTGGCCCCTGATAGGTTGGAATTAGTATAAAAACATTATGAATTGCTGTAAAAATACGGCAAAGCTTGCAAATAGTGTACAGTAACCTCTAACAAAACAATTGTAATTTATGTCCATTAAGGAACCCCCCAATGACTGATATTTCATTATATAAACAGACAATGAATAATACTGTGATATTTATAAAATTTTGATTTCCTTCTCATTGAGCATTCTATTCTATTGTTTTATCTGTCTATAAATGGCTTGTGGAAAAACCTAACGTGTTTCCTCAAGAGAAATCAGCGGTGTTGAGCAAGGAGTCGGTGTTCCGCCCATATTCTAGCTACATATAATGATTACAACAACCCAATCTGTCAGCCCCACATTTGTTACATTGTAACAAGCCGCTGTCTCTCTACTGAGCCTTGTAACCAGATAGTCCCTAGCAATCTTACACCTTTCACTCACTGATTGGAGGTAAATTCGCTAACGAGGGCCAAATCGGCACGTCTATGGAGACGGTGGGGGATTACAGAGTTTTAGCACCATTGGGCTGTCAGAATGTAGAGCTGATCTAATACATCATACCCGCGGCTGTAATCGGCAAGGTCGACGCGATCAGCAGGCCGGGCAGACGGCTCTGAAGGCCGGCGGGAGAGGATCAGAGACGCGGGGAAGACGTGGCAAAAACGTGCACGTAGATTTACTGATGGGGCTGTCAGGAGAACGAAATGCACCAGTGATCGTATTAATGCCACGCCATCCATACTATTCATCATAGAAACTCACTAAAAATGTTTTATCATTTAAAAAAAATAAAATTAGTGTGGAAGTAGTTAGTTTGTCTCAAAAGTATCGGATATAACATTTATTGAAACGATGTGAAGAAGCCATTGAAGCTTTTCTGTACTCAAAGTACCTCATTGGGGCCGAAGAAAAAAGTGGTGTAGCATAACTAGGAGGGCACACAGGGGGCAGGAGTGGTTAACTGGGGAAGGGGATAAGCGAGGTTGCCATTAGTGATGGCTAAACACTGGTCACAAGGTGACAACGCTGCCTCAGCAACCTCTAATTGAAATCCTACACACTTGTCCATCACTCTCTCTTTCTCTTTCTCTCTTTGTTCGATATTGTTACACAGTTTTGCCCTATTGCAGAATTTTCAGAATCTTTCCCGTTAAGCGAGGCTTGATTGTTACAACATTCAGGTTTGCCTGTATTATCACCCACCATTTCCTTGTGACTAAATATTAAACACCAATGTCCAAATTAGAATACAGCAGAGCGTTTATCTAGACTTAACCATTTAAAGGCACTGTTAATACATCTTTCTCTGCAAATCACACACTTCTGTGACATAGCCATGCTTATGCATATACCGTTTTAACAGTTCTTTTACTCCACAGTCTTTCTTACCATATCTAAACATGCTGTTTGAAAGTATGATTATACACATACATGATATCGCCGAGTGTGTGAAAAATATTTGCTTGGACTTTGAATATTATCTTACTTTGTACCACTGTTGTGTGGTTTTATAAAGCAAATGAGGAAAATTTGTGATTGTTTCTATTTTGGTTTTCACTCTTGAGAGATATAGAGAGTAAAGATTACAATTCTAATGTACCTTGTTTGTTTTCACAGTATTTGGCTGCATGTTTAAGATTGTCAAGAATTCTCTACTGGCCTGGCATATCATTCATTAACGGTAATATCACTATTAAGGATTTGCTTGAGGCCATAAATAGATATCCATCTTCTTGCTTATTAGTTTACATCTCAGAGTGTACCTTGTAAACATTATGACGTCATTGCCTCAGCCTGTTTCTGCCACAAGGGGGCGCATGAAGGGGGATGTGTGATTATGTTGTGATCTGCCTCGTTAGCTTTATTTACAGGATGGTCTCGGTGGTAGTGTACAGGTGTCTACCTCTAAGGCAACAGATTATCGTGAGATTATCTTAGTAATCTGATGCTACCGCCATGAAACCAGTTCCTAATCTTGATGTGTGTTCCCATTGTTCAAATATCTGGCACACATTATCGCTTAAAGAAGCTCTATAAATAATAAAGGTCCCATCTGGGACCGGTTGAACCAACATTCAATTTCAAAGCTATGTTTTAACGGATATCATATTGAAGGAATGGTTCAACCTCCTTCACAATAACCATGGAGTAATTCTCTCTTTACTCCATGCAATAACAGACATTTTTGGTGATTTTTCAATATGTTTGGATTTGTATTTAGTGAATTAAATTCCCTTAAGTGACATAAGGCCGCCAACAAATGGGAACGTGTGATAACATTGACACATTACGACCATTGCCAATTAACCACAATTGAATGCTTGGTGATCAGAATAAACATTGAAATCGACATAGGTCTTGTTGATTACATGGCAGTTGGCGGTGACCATCTTCCGTGAGACAGGAAGGGTGTCAAGTGCCCTGCCCCCGATAATGTGTACCCCACCCCCGTGACGAGGACCTGCCACGCCCGCCGGGCATTCACACCTCTGCCATTTACGAGCGCTCTATCTAGTGACATACATTTGAGAATAAAATATAGGCGCTGCAATTAATCAAATTAAAAGTGTTTTTGCTGAGTAACCTTTTCCTACGGTCTATCGCTTTGCTTTACCGCTCCGTGGACTAAACTTTCTATGTTCCAAACACTCCTTTTGTTTTGTTTATATTCACAGTTTATCCAAACCGAACCTGTTTAAATCGGAATTATTTAACAACAAAAAAATACAAATAGAGATGGTGACAAAACCGTATTGTATAACTTAGAGATGGTTGCAAGAGATAAGCAAGGTGAAGGTGGTCTGTAGTATGTGGAGTATTGTGAGGGAGGACCTCCGTGGTTGGTGACGAGGGCCTGGAGGGAACTTCTAAGTGGGCTATCACAATTCACTGCATATTCCTTGTGAATCCTACTTCAGTCCTCACCTTCCGCAAACGATGATGAACTCAAATCTACAAAGAAGCCAGCGTGGGAAAGTGACGACTGGTGCACCCCAGATGCAACCATATTTCAGATTGGAGTTAATTTTTAATTGTTCAAGAGTCAGCCTCAACGTTTATGACCTCGGTGGTAATTCTCACATTTACATATCTGTTTTTTGTCCGAAGAATGCGTCGGTGGCTACACGCAGAGCAAGTTTCCTGCCAAAAGACTTTTTGCGTGTGAAAATGTTTTGACTTCTTGAGGCTACTATCTATTTGTAAATATCAGAACTTTAGAGAATTTAGAAAAAGAATCAGTTTTATGTTGTCTACAAGCTAGATTTTATGTCTTTAAGTTTGATTGAACTATGCATTTAAAAAGGTGTATATGGTTGTTTTATCACTGCTTCTGAAGGGAAACAAGAGAAGGCCAAGAAGTCAGAATGAAACAATAACAATTATAACCTTGGTGAAGTTGACAAGACAGATATAAATGATACCACCCAATCGGTGACACTCAACTCCACGCAGCCCCAGCCATCGTTACTTCAACCCTCAAATTATCCACTATAAATATAAGCAAGAATCTGACAAGATCCACGTTAAGTCCTAAATGGCTATCTCACCCACAACCAACAGAGAAAAGAGCTTTTATTCTGGTGAGAAGGAGTAAGATGGGAGAGTAGGATATAACTGTGAAATCTGATCTCCTTGGCTTTTTGATATCTCTCGCTCATCACAATGTTGTCTTGAGCTATGCTAGGACTGTATAGGCGACTTGGTGGGCTGTCAAAGGAAATGTGACATGATATACTGAGGCAAGGTGAGCTCCCACACAACCTGTGATGTCTTCTTGTCTTTTGAAATCTCCAAATATTCTATCTATTTTTGGTAAAAACCATCTATATATTAAACAACTATTTTTTTTAAGAAACCATCACTATTTTTGTATATTTTATTATATGGTTTGATCATATAACTATAAATGTTATGAGTCCCATTACAATCAGATATGGGAGATCTAAAAATATGATGGACCTGAGGTCAAACAATTGACCACAGAGGGTCCTGATATCTTGAATACCATTTGATAAAATTACAATTCAGGGGGTTTAAATGTGTCAGATTTGTTCTTTTTATTTCTGTGTCAGTTATAACAGATTTGAGTGGAGATATACATGACATATGCGAAGAGTCATTGTCAAATGGTATTCAACAAAGTTGGTGTAACCCTTGTCACCTAGAATTTGTATTTTGTGTAATCGCAGCCGACTTCAGTGATTGCTGCTATGTCAGGACCTGCTCTCCTCTGAACATATTCCTTCCCATGTCAAACTCTACCTCAAAGGTTACAAACTCTAACTTATTTGGCTATTTCTCGCGGCAATGGGGCATGTTGGTGAATATTAGATTGGCCACCCTGCTGAGGTTGGCGCCATTAAATACTTAACCTGCCGTTCCGCAATTTATTCCATATCCTTCCGCTAACAATTAATCTTTTGCACAATCCAAAATGGCGATTGTTGGTTGTGTAAAATATGACACGTATGATGAAAAATGACACAAAGTTGTCAATATAAAATATTCAAAGGGTCTTTTTGTGGAAATGTAGTGATAACGTGTTATTTCATGTCATTGGGAAAGCCATGAGGGTGGATTGAAGATCTCGCCTCCTGCTGTGTGAAGTCACGCTTCCGCGAGATCTTGATGAATGAGATCTAATTTCTCAGGACTGATACCAATGCGATAAGTTACTTGCCTCGGGCCAAAAAAGACCATTTTAAATAAACTTCATTTACACCTTCAAGTGGACCTTTTGTGGAACAAGGCCGAATCGCTCACCTGGTGTCGACACCCTATATCTCGCGAGAACAAATCGATTCTCGTTCTTTCTCGCCAGCAAAATCTCGCCTGAAGGGGGACCAGAGTGAGAACAATACTACAGTACGAGGCTGAAGTTTACACAGTTGAGGGTAGTGTAAGACTTCCATTGAAACCCATTTAAACGTATTTTCTACCAAAGTAAACCCGACATTCCACCTCAAAAGACACCCAAACCGCCAGAGTTAAGGAACTTAATGGGCATTGGTGAAATAATGTACACAGCCCTAATCGAAATGTAAATATGCAGCAACCCTGATTACCCAAGAGAGAGGCGTCAAGCCTTTGTATGCTGCAGTATTCTTTATTGTCAAGTGCCAGATATCACGGTCCTCACTTAGCCTATTCACCAGGCCTATTACAACTCCAAACAAAATGACCATCTACAGTTTCTTTTGAATTAACTCTCAGCTGTTAAAGGCAAGCCCTACACACAAGCTATAGCCTGTAACTATGGGTGTCGAGTTAACGTATTGTGAACAGCTTTTCATAGGCTATGCAGTTCACGGGAGTCAATGTTATTATAAATGCATTCAAGATACTCAGTCTATGAAATTCCAATTTAGTGTTTACTCTCCACTTATTTAGCCCAAACTAACATAATATAGGTGCTTGGAAAATCCACTTCTATCTTATGTTGTCAGTATATGGTCGGTGTCTCTTTATACAATCATAGTAAATCACAAATGTGTAACATTAGAAAATACGACGTGACTGGAATTTATTTTGATGGCAAATGACAGTCTCAAGAAGTTGCTGTCAATTTCAATAACGAAATATGATTGTTTGAAACTCTTAGACAAGCATCAATCAAAAAGTTCTGAAATTGTCTAAGTGTCTGCATGTGAAATGATAGGACTTCAGATATGGTATAGAACTGCTGATCTGTTTTTACTTAATTTTCTTTGTGCTCTTGACTACCTGTCAGTAAGCCCCGTGCCTTGGGGTTCTCGAGGCACCGCGTCTTCTCTTGCGACCAAGACAGAACATTTTGTTAGGCGCCAAAACTAACAAATTAGGCCCCACCAAATGAAGATATTTTGTGAGATGTTTTAGACTAATTACATTAGAAACTCGTCAGTAAACTGCCAGTTTGCGTTGTCTTTCAGACGTCCACGCTCTTTGCACAACTAATCTAATGAGATTAATTCAATCATATCGTCTTTATTGTCTGTTTTTGACAGACACCAGCGCGAAGCTGCCACAAAATGGCGTCACTGCTCATTGCAGTATTGTTTTAGCACGGTGTTGTTACCGTGACACACTCCCACCTAATTATGTTTGCCTAATTATGTTATGCATACCACTTGTAAAGTTACTTATTCTTTCAGCCATCATTGACACATCTTGTTTAGAGTTTGAAAACAAGGTTAACGAAGCCATCTTGTCAGTATAACTTTCCCCGTCTGTTTGTGATTCACGATTCTTCATTGTCTTGTGTAGGCTTTTATGTTGTTATTTTGTTGCAGATGATTGTCAAGAACCAGACACTTTTCACAATTACTGCAGATAAATATAATTAAAAGTTTGTGAATTTAATCCAGAAGTTTTGCAATAATTAAGCATGTCAAACACCAATTATTAGCAGTATATAAATTGAATCGTGCATCATTTGTCTTTGTTTACTTGTTTTATATGTCTTTACTTGACATCTGATGTTGTCAAAAAATCTCCGCTAAAATCTACTGTGATATCCACTTACTACTGAAAATATCGATCAAATTAGTTTAGCTTGGATATGATTGCATAAAAAATGGTGTCATTTATTAACATATGACATTCAGTTGCCACATACATTTATCATCAAATCTCGGTATGCAGACGAGACTGATGTTGTGAGCTTTGTATTTTGGTTGTAATATATTTATAGATGTCAAAAGTCCCAAAGAATAAAGCAAACTGCGTTTTTGTTGCATGGCAAGTTAGAGTTGTGGTGTTTATGGCGGGAAGCCATTTCTAATTCACAGATGATAATGCAATTCATCAATATAAGATTGGAAATCATCAGACTTCACATTCCATTACATGAACGCTCCATTCACCAGTGCCACGCTCCAGACAGTCTCTCCCATATCTGCGCCGCATTCACCTCTTCATTTCATGTAAACAAATTTGAAAATATTGAAATTGTATAGGGTTTTATGCCCGTTTTATGATCGTTCTCTATTGTCAATTGAATAAGCATTCCGATACTTTATGAATATATCACATTAGATATAATCAGTCTTATATAATGTGCTACTGGGGAGAGTTCATTGTTTCACGTGGAGTGTGTGGACGCGGGGCCTTCATACCAGTTTAACCGGGCGGAGAGATAACAGCGCCCTACCGGATCATCTTCACGCTCCCGTGCCCTAAAGTCATCTAACAAATAGTGGCAGGTCCTCCGAGGTTTGAGGTCGTGACTCCACCTCGTCGTCTCTACCCACAGGCTAGGTTTATGTAGGACACAGCTTATCAGTCTAAATGAAGCTAAATTGTCTCATTTCACACTGTCCAAGTTTTGATTTATTTGAGATAAAGCCCAGATGGAATGCATGTCCGCAAGACATAAAATGTATTTGGTGAAGGATGATTGTGGTTAACAGAATAAGAATAAATAACATGCATGGGGACGAAATGACAGAGTAAAATTATGTTGAGATATCAATAAATCTACCAGCCACAGAGAATATTACTGTTGTATGCTGTAAACAATGAGCAGATTTATGAAAACTCTGCAAAATATATCTCTGATACCTAAGATATGATATTCGGGTCATTGCGGTAGCTTGAGTGTGTACATATAGCTGATATGCAAACACAAGGGCCTGCGTCCCGCCGGTGGATGAGCAACGAAAGCCTGCGTGGCACCCTGCGGCAAGAGTGGGGTATGCCGGTGGAGCCTGCGTGGCACCATGGCCTTATGATCTTCCCGCCCGGACTTTTACTTCACAGACACTTGGATTAGACCCGCAAACAATGGTGTGGCATTCGATAAAGCGCCAATGATTGGGTTATGGCGGGCCAGGGTGCAGGCTGGGCCGGTAGTCTGGGATGCGGGAATTAGGAGGTTGGTTGAGGGCAGGCGAAGAGGGCAACATCTAACCCCCACAGGGGGCGCGGCGCACGGAGCCGGTGATTTGTCAAGTGAGGGACCCGCACCCATGATATCGACCTCCTCCGCATCACTGATCAGATTTCAATATAATTGGCTTTATTCACGTTGATGTAGTTTTTCCTCTTATTGTTTCAGCGGGAAATATTGCGGAGGGCAAGCGGTCGTGAAGTGGAGATTTAGGCGACTCTGATAACAGGGCCCCGGCCGCCCCCAGGGGCACTGTAGAGGAAAGCAGCCCATTTCATTTCGGACCGTCTATCGATCCACAGGAAAAACACAAAACCTTTCAAAGGCAAACAATCTGAAGAGCCGAGCTCTTTTCATTCCCTAACGAGAGATGAATTATTCTGGATGTCTGATCCCCGATCTGGCGCTATCCGGTCGGTGGGTGGAACCCGGGGGTGCAGGCCAGACTGGCAAGCAGGCTGGTACTGAGTGAGCCCTGCCTGCGTACCACGTCGTAAACTGTGATGTACGCCGATCATCGCCAAACGGTTTGGTACCATTTACAATCACGAAAATAATTCCCGCAATCAATATTAAACTAAATCATATTTCCACCGGTATGGATCACAATATGAAAAAATAATCTAAAAGAGAATAATAATGTTCTAAATTCTGATTCTAAAGTATGATGTATTAATAAGAGTAGGAAGTTTGGCCGCACCATCATCAACTGCATCTGATGCATTAAACCTCCCCTCCTCCCCACCCATCTGCCCCCCTACATGAAAGCATCCCGTGCCTTTCATCTTCACGGCCTAGCAAGATGTCAGAAACGTATTTAGCATACTCCAGGCCCATAGTCATAACTATACACCCTCTTAGGGTCTTGACGAGTCAACAGAAGGCCCCGTGTTTACAAACGGGCGATAATTAGCGCAAGTTCATGTGTATCATGGCGCTGTTAATTGCTTAGATAAATGACGTTTCAGCGCAAGGAGAACCCAAACATTTCTACTGCAGAACTTGTTCTGTTTGTACACAACTGGCAGCCAGGGTACACACCCTGACGTAAGCAGACATGTTGCACTAATTAGATAACGTGATCACGAGGTCTGAAATGGCGAGATCTAAGAGCATTTAATTCTTCTGTGGCTGCAATGAGGAGTTCTGCTTTGCCGATCCACACTATATGAATCAGATCTATAGAATCAGTTTTGCAGAAAACACATTGCCCTTACCATTTCCAACAATCTCATTAACGATCTCAACATTCTGTGGCTTTATAGTAGATATCACATTTCTAGAAATATCAACTTCTCTGAAATGGTTAATTCATGTTTTTGTTGTGTTAAATAGACAACTGTCAAATGGTAGGATTTTTAGTCCTGTAATCAGGATGACTTATTAACTCTACCACAGACTGCTAATGGGTTCGATAACATCACAAACACAGTGTGCATCAAAGTTTAACGTTGCCAAGGTAATTAGTGTTACACGTGCGCACCAATCGTCAATCACGATAACTACACCCTCCCTACTACGATACAAACCTAGAAACTTGATTGAGATAGCAAAATTACTGTTATTATCAAAAGCTTAACTAATGGAATAAACGCATACAATACACTTTCTCTTTTTGTACTCTAAACTGGCGGAGTATAAGGGGCATTTTAACCACTTCTCCTGTGCGGAAATCAGAAACGTTATTGAAGTCTTTCATTGAGTCCGATAATGGTTTCTCCCTTTGTCAAAACTAAATGGCCGTATCATTAACAGAAATCGCTGGTTTGAATGTTGTTTATAGGGAGCTGCATTTTGGCTTTTGTCATCCCTATGTCTGTTTCAACAGTATTTTCTCCGGTCGTGATTTGCCTCTATGTATGGCTGGAGCTGTCTGCATTCCTCGATGTGACTGCTGTAATTCTGACTCTCTCACCCGCTCCATACAAATCGATGTGTCAGGCTCTTTTGTTGTCAATGATGCACTTCTCATTTCTATGACCTACAAGGGCAAATGTCAACTTCTGTCGCTGCGCAGTTTCTCTGGGTAGGTCTCAAGTCTGTTGTAGCCTCTCCACATGTTACCCAAACTTTTCTGATACCCAGATCTGGTGTCATCTTTTAAAATTAGCTTATCAACAGTTTATACACAGAAAGCACGCACAACAAAATAGTTGTGAAATAAAATAATATATGAATCTTTGATAAAATGACAATACTATCATTGCACTATGGTCAAGTATTTTACATATATTATTAAATGATGGTCCAAATTTCTCACATATTAAGTGACCTAGGAGGACTTCATTCCCCCCTCACAGTAGGTTACAGGTCTGGAGCGTGATATATGGTTCACAAAGGAAGTGAAAGGTGCCAAAAAAGGTCGAATTGATACGCCGGTATAGAATGACGAAGTCGCCACCGGAAGCAGTATATAAACTGTGGATATGATTGGAGTGTGAGACGGTGGTGCTTGTGGAGCGTGCTGGAGGTACGATGTAGAGTTGACTGTGTGCTCTCTGGTAACTGATAATGAAGTCTGGACAGGTGGGGTATTTATT
This sequence comes from Amphiduros pacificus, assembly GCA_949316495.1. Classification (NCBI taxonomy): domain Eukaryota; kingdom Metazoa; phylum Annelida; class Polychaeta; order Phyllodocida; family Hesionidae; genus Amphiduros; species Amphiduros pacificus. The sequence continues at coordinate 8,973,986 of OX439001.1, read as the reverse complement.
TCTTGATGAATGTCATTCCCACCTGGCAGAGGGGTGAGGGGGTATCATGGCCCAAAAAACCGTGACCAACCTCTTCTCAAAGGCCATACAATTTTAATTCACACCCCATAGCGCGTGGGACAGATTGCAACACCAAACTCAGAGTTCACACCGACAACTGTGCATAATAATGATAACTATATATGTGAAGTGGTTGTTCACGAATTAACAATCCAACCTTTAGTGACAAGTCACGTGACATGTTTTTTTTTTAAATATAAGAAAATGTGATAATTTATCATGTGGGTTTCTGTTGATAATTGCACACTTGACTTCAGGATGTAGAAGCAAGAGTCTCTTGATGAATGAGACTTTTACAGCAAAATTGTACACCCCCAAAAATGCTCAGATAAAAAACTCTGATTTACCATACAATATGAGGGGGATGAATGATGTGTATAAAGATGATGTGGGTATTTGCTTGATATATCAAACTCTACACATTGAAGTGGATGTCACAATATAATTTCGACACAAATCATGATGACTGTACCGGAAATGTGACTTTCGTGGACAAGTCAAATTATGCTAAGAATTTCCCTAACATTCTCCCGATGTTATTGCAAACTCTATGAAATGATATATTTATAAGGTTAAACCAAACATTTTTCAACCAAACATTTTTCAAAATCATTACCTCTGAAATCATCTCATATAAAATGCATATTTGCTCATCAAAATGTCTGATTTCATTGCCAAGGGTGATGAGACAAGTTGGGAGTGAGCAGTCCGCCTGTATACAGTGTGTTTGTGTAGGTGATCAGGGATGGGGTTGGGTGTCTCCCCCGTGGCAGGGGTTAGCACAGGGTGTCTTCATAAACCCACTCAGATCACAGGTGATAGGACACCACCGCGATCGCATTCCACCCGGCTTACATGCAACATGCACATTGCTCAACCACCCTTAAAAACGGCAATTTAGATTTGAAAAGTGAAGCCAAGAGAAAGTCATTTACCTGCCCTCTTGGTTAGTCCGCCGAGGTTTTCTCAACGCCTTCCCATCGCTACAATGTGTGAAGAATCGAAATGACTTGGCCGCAAATGTCTGCGACAAACCCGGTGGGGGAGGTTTTTGGGGGTTGCTTATGTGGTCTTAGGTACCCCATCATGCGCTATCTACCCCGGCTAGCATCAGGAGAGCTGTACATCTCTACCCTGGAGGGTCCCCAAAGCTTAGCCTGGCCCTACTTGCTGACAGTCACTACATGCAATTTGAGTTATCATCGCAGGTCATCGCAAAATATGGGGAGCGAGAGAGTGGGTAAACCTCACGAGGGCCTTACTTTCTCCATCCAACGTGCCAACCCAAGATAACATCTCGCCGACTGCTGGGACATTTATCGACTCTGTGAGAGGTCAATTTGGCCAAGATGTTCCCGGATTTTTCATGTTTCACAACTTAATAAAGTGTCATGCCTTGAAATGGGTCCTCAGATGTTCTGGGCGGGGACTGAGGGATTGGTGGGCCGTATTAGATGTTGGATGGTGGGGACAGGGGGAGGGAGAGGGGATGCAGTTATCCCCTGATCTGCTCTGAGATAACCCTATCCTCTGTGACCCTATGTGTACTTAGGATCACCCCCACCCTCCCCTTCCTTTGTTTCATTCACATATTCTCTTCCCATTAAAATGAATTCCCATTGTCAGTGTTGTCCTAAAGATTTCAACACATCAAAATATATAATTGGGTGACAAAATATTGTCTTTGTTGTTGCAAATATGTCAGCATTGTGTCGAGAACAAAGATGACCCAATCTGTTCTGTGTTTGTGGTTTTATTTAGTGAATATTTACACTTGTCATGAAATCTAATTATGATAGTGATTTATTTGACCTTTTTGCCATTATTGTTCAGGAATTCACCACTTTCAAAGGTAATGTACATTCACCCTTCACAACAGTATCAGAGACAAGTATCACACAACAAGGATTCACTTGAAAATCACACAAATATGAAACAGTTGAGATCGTATAGTTAGAATAGCAAGGAGAGGCAGGCTGATGAAACACTGATGAATTAAACACAATCAGTGTCCCTTTATAATGATTTGTTTTCTTATAAATCACAGTTCTTATCATGCACTGCACGAGTTTAGGTTGACATACTAGAATGACACATGATAAGGGCATTATATTTTAAATAATTACTGTTTCAGAATAATTAATGTTCCTATTTTCATCCCAAGAACTTGTATAATGGTGAAAACCCCAAGCAGTTTCCAGAGATTAGATATTTAAAGCTTTTGACATTTAAGACTAATCGGGGAATACTTACATTGTCACTCGCTAATGAACTCAAGAAATACCTAATAGAGACCCCCTTAAGTAATAAACTTAACCATGTAACGGGGCCTATTGCATAGTTGTATATCACGCGATAAGGGCTATGAGAACACCTGAATAGAAGATATACTAACAATATGCCCTAAATCTTTCTCCTATATGGTATTTTATTTAAATTATAAGGACGTATATAAAGAGAAATGTATTTATGTATGGAAAGATATAGTGGATAAGATTTCCAGAGAATGGGAGATGTGAAGAGTGAGATAGGATTGGAATATTGGTGTTGTTGGTTAATTTGCATGCGGTTATGGGCTGTGAATCTGAGAGTGTCACCAACAATGGACTTGTCAAAATCAGGGCGGAGAATGGTAATTCACAAAGAAAGTTCATTATGACAATAATCACCCAGCGGTTGATGAGATCGCTATCAAAAACAGCGCAGTGATTAATGCTTTTAAAGATACAAAATCGAACCAAATCGGCAGATCATAAAGTCACCCATCGACGGTTTTGTACCAAAGCGGTGATGACTAAAATTGCGTAATTATGATTCAGAAAGGCTGCCAATCATTCAACTTAAGTCTGTCATTTCGCCGAGATGATCGCGAGATATGCTTTAAAGCTGGGCATTCCTGTGACGGCACGTGGAAAATGCCGATTCTCGTCACATTAGGTGATAGGATAACAACTTTCATTGTGCCTCACAGAATATTTTCTGGATTAATTAGAGGCTAATTCTTCAACCACACTAATCTCAGAACCGAACCTATACCATTTACCCTTGTGTTTCCGTATTTTTAAGTTTACCACTGACATAGATAGATAGTCACATGATAACAAAATCATGAGTTATTTTGACAAGTCATACTGATTCTTCCAAGATGGCCGAATGCCACAAATGGGTTAATCGCCGACACATATTTTACGACATGCGCGTGCTTCTGGTATCAGCTCTAAGCCTTCTTTAAGGTCAGCAACAAACTCATTTTAAGCAAAGATGGAATTCCGCGCCTCCTTGGTGTGAAACAGAAACAAAACGACTTCTTGTGAGTTGGAAGAGGAGATCAATTTTGTTGGGAAGTTAGGAAGAGTGAAATCCCCCGGAATACTTATGGTATTCTGACCGGCTTACAGATTGCGCATTTCTATTTGTCACAGACAGGAAGCTGAGCCTCCTGTCACACACTCGGTGTCCAAGAAAAATCACTCCCCACAAAATCTTCTCTCTCAAATCCTTGCAGCATTAGTGACCCGATGTGCTCGTTACCAAAACAGTTTTGGCTTGTCAAGAAATCCTGACATGGGATTTGAACGTGATGAGGCTGAGGCAGCTCAAATTAGTCCGCTCTTGTGTTACCCCAACGAGGGGGCTGTGCCATAACCTCGGATACCAATTAATTGCCCACTACTCTGTCTCGGTTAGCGAAGTGTATGAATATTAATTCTTCATAGATCTTGTGGGCGAGATTGAGCGCGCTTCACGACGACGTACGAAGCTGTGAAAGCGGGTTGGAAATGGGGAGGCGGGGGTCGGGGATGGGAAAGTCGGGGTCTGGAGGCTTACCACTCGGGCCACACACGCCGGATCCTTGCACTCTCCCGGGATCAACTTTGCCTAGATTGATGGCCACAAATGTAAACCACATAGTGATAAAACCCGCCCTAATTTACCACAAGTTTGATTGCCTTGCCATAATATGGGAATTATGTGAGGGTAGAGTTTAATGAAATCCGCCATTGATGGTAATTAATATACTTCCGGTTTATGGCACGTGGTGAGATGGCACTCCATTCACAAATTTGATCCCCGGCTTATCTATAAAAACTAATGGTAAGAAAAGCGCTTATTGAGTTGGTATCAATCAACAGGAGAACATTACCCTGGACTCATTCAAGGTATCATAATGCTTTTTATCTATTTGATGGCGCATTTTTCTGGTTATTAATCTCGTTTTAAGAGAGCTCGTCTCCAATATTTTGATTGATACAAATAAATTACATATATTTTTATATTACACGTCAATTAAATCTGCTGCAAAATCTAGACAAATCGAATAATTAAAACAGTGTACACTTCATACTTGTATAAATATTAAAAAGGCATCTGACCCTTTTGGAATGACAAATATAAAGAATTGTGCCACTCTATGCATTGGCCGGCAATAATTCCCATGCTTTGCAGTGAGCTATTCACATTTATTACATTTATGGGCCATCATATCGCTAAGAAATAATGTCAGGGAGAATTTGACACTATGAGTTAGGATGTCAAATGATGGCGGTTTACAGGGATGGGTCCCAGAGGCTGAGATGTGAGACGCAGACCTCAGTGCCCGCTCCGGCCCGCCCAGCCTTGGTTAGGCTAGCGAATTACACGCTTTTTACACAAAATCTCTCAATGTGAAAATCTGATCAATTGAAATGTTAAATTGTCTCAGTCACAATGGCCTGCCATAATGCCCCGCTGAAGCAATGTGAAAGCGATGTGAAATGGACGAGCTAGGGGGTTAGCCAGCCATGTAATCAATTTGTTCTCGTGGCAAACACGTTAGGGGGGTGTGCAGTTTTTATTAATATGCATGAATAAGGGAATCCTTCCAAAATGCCACTTAAGCCTGCGTATCAGTAAGCCACGCAGGCGAACCATGAAGTGCGTGGATAGGGGATTTAGTAGAGCCGCTTCCTATGCCAAGCACAAGATTGTCTTCGCCTCCAAAAGAACATTACAACAGATGCAAGCCCCAAGGATTGTTATGACGGATCACCTGACATAAACCCCATGTAATGTGGACAATCCTAAATTGATTTTGCGTGATAGTGTTTACTTAAACGATGTCTCAGCGGCATATGCCGGCGCTAATTCATGGCTGACAAATCCTTATTGGACAATCAGCCAGTTCTGTATTGGGCTCCTGACCAAATTGGCTTTGGGAATCAGTGTATTATATTGGCTGAGATCAAGAAGGATTGTGCAATGATTTGCTCTCATCAAGATATGGCCGCCATTGGTTATCGGGCGGATATCCGGTTGCGCTGATGAAGTGTGAAGATAAGCACTCTAAGAACACGAAGAACGAACTTGTGTATATATCTCAGCATACTATTCTATGAAGCACACACTGGAGCTATTGGTACACTTTTTTTCAACTTAGGATATAATATTCCAGCCATAAAACTCACAAAAGCAATTAGTTTGGAATAAAGCCACACCCCAATGCCTCAATATAGAAAAGGTCCTATAGATTAAAAAACCGACATCACTTCAGTAGCCAAATTATATCACCAAAAATGTCTGCACACAATATACAAAAGCCCTGAAGATTAAACTTTTTTTATAAAAGGTTGAAACAGATTTAGACGTTTTGATAATGCAAACCAGAGAAAAACTATTTTCATAAATTAACAAACCACACAGAGACAAAACGAGGTCTTTACATGTAAGTGCCACCAGAGGGCACTGTGTAGGACATTTATCACTTTCACAGATAGAATTGCAAATTGTCAACCACTGAGAATCAGCATTTATCATATTGTATCAAATCAAAGTATCAGTCCTGCTGGTGCCTCCAACATTATTTTTATTGCAGATCCTTGTCAGTTTTGTTTTCATTCCTATTGATGAAATTGAATTTGTGAGTGTAAGTTGCACCGTGGAGTGTTTATGTCATACCAGACATAAGCTGACAGCTTCTCCACCCCTTCACTTCATATACACCAAATATACCCCCATTTTACCATTGTATGGACTTGTATGTTTAAAAATATGATCCCCAAACACACTTGTATTTTGGTGCATTTTTTGCCCTGACTGACAGTTTTGCCGGCCTGCGATTTATCACACGTGGTATAGCACCCTCCGCAATGTGGAAATTTCTGCCCCACAAGACAAAACATGGTGAGCGATCACTTGGGCCCTTCGCGGAGCATGTTCTGTGCAGACACCCCTCCCAGCCACTCAAATATTCCACAACACACATATCACTTCAAATCATATTTATGTCCCAAGGAGAGGCATCTGAGCAACATGCTATATTTGTGCCATAAAATCCGGCACACCCGTGAGATATTCACAAATTCCCAAAACATTGACATAAAAAGGGGTTGAGAAGTGTAGATACAGTTTATATGTATATCACGTAAATTATGTGTAGAGTTCACATACTGAAACAGAGACATATAATTATTACGTACATCCTGTTTATATATATTGTAACAGAGGTACATACGGAATGCGTAGGTCCCTATGTCGTAACAAAAGAAAAGTAAAGTAAAGCATAAAATATACTATACCAAAGATTTATATGAAATATGTAGATCTTATTATGAGTGTATCACAAATAGACCGCAGAGATACTCAGCGCTATTGTTACAGTCATTGAAAGGGTTTGTATTAAACACTATTAACAATATAATATGCATTCTAGAATTATATCAATTATCACTACAGAGGAATCATGCATCAATAATCACCTTTACAGAGACTACAGAATAAATAGGCGGTAATGTCCTACCCTGTATCAATCAAATCATGAAAATCAAGGCGGTAATGCCCTAGCTTCGGATGTATCAATCAAGTCATACCCTTTCTCTGTATCAATCAATCCGTGAATATCTAGGTTACACCACCCTCTCTCGGTATCAATCAAATCAAGAATAACTAGGTTTCACCACCCTCTCTCTGTATCATGCAAGCCATTAAGAACTAGGTTATACTACCCTCTTTATATCAATCATGCAAAGAATAACCAGGTGGTATCACCCTGCCACTGTATCAATCAAGCCAAGAATAACTAGGTGGTATCACCCTGCCGCTGTATCAATCAAGCCAAGAATAACTAGGTGGTATCACCCTGCCGCTGTATCAATCAAGCCAAGAATAACTAGGTGGTATCACCCTGCCGCTGTATCAATCAAGCCAAGAATAACTAGGTGGTATCACCCTGCCACTGTATCAATCAAGCCAAGAATAACTAGGTGGTATCACCCTGCTGCTGTATCAATCATGCCACGAATAACTAGGTGGTATCACCCTGCCGCTGTATCAATCAAGCCAAGAATAACTAGGTGGTATCACCCTGCCGCTGTATCAATCAAGCCTAGAATAACTAGGTGGTATCACCCTGCCGCTGTATCAATCAAGCCAAGAATAACCAGGTGGTATCACCCTGCTGCTGTATCAATCAAGCCAAGAATAACTAGGTGGTATCACCCTGCCGCTGTATCAATCAAGCCAAGAATAACCAGGTGGTATCACCCTGCTGCTGTATCAATCAAGCCAAGAATAACTAGGTGGTACAGTATCACCCTGCCGCTGTATCAATCAAGCCAAGAATAACTAGGTGGTATCACCCTGCTGCTGTATCAATCATGCCAAGAATAACTAGGTGGTATCACCCTGCCGCTGTATCAATCAAGCCAAGAATAACCAGGTGGTATTACCCTACCACTGTATCAATCAAGCCAAGAATAACTAGGTGGTATCACCCTGCCACTGTATCAATCAAGCCAAGAATAACGAGGTGGTATCACCCTGCCGCTGTATCAATCAAGCCAAGAATAACTAGGTGGTATCACCCTGCTGCTGTATCAATCAAGCCAAGAATAACGAGGTGGTATCACCCTGCTGCTGTATCAATCAAGCCAAGAATAACTAGGTGGTATCACCCTGCTGCTGTATCAATCAAGCCAAGAATAACTAGGTGGTATCACCCTGCCGCTGTATCAATCAAGCCAGGAATAACTAGGTGGTATCACCCTGCTGCTGTATCAATCAAGCCAAGAATAACTAGGTGGTATCACCCTGCCACTGTATCAATCAAGCCAAGAATAACGAGGTGGTATCACCCTGCCACTGTATCAATCAAGCCAAGAATAACTAGGTGGTATCACCCTGCTGCTGTATCAATCAAGCCAAGAATAACCAGGTGGTATCACCCTGCTGCTGTATCAATCAAGCCAAGAATAACTAGGTGGTATCACCCTGCCACTGTATCAATCAAGCCAAAAATAACTAGGTGGTATCACCCTGCTGCTGTATCAATCAAGCCAAGAATAACTAGGTGGTATCACCCTGCCGCTGTATCAATCAAGCCAAGAATAACTAGGTGGTATCACCCTGCCGCTGTATCAATCAAGCCAAGAATAACTAGGTGGTATCACCCTGCCGCTGTATCAATCAAGCCAAGAATAACTAGGTGGTATCACCCTGCCGCTGTATCAATCAAGCCAAGAATAACTAGGTGGTATCACCCTGTCGCTGTATCAATCAAGCCATGTTACTACTCAGTAGTACTCTGGCTATGATTATGAGTAATGGGGCTGTGGATGCTGTGTTTAGGGCGATACTTTACAAATTGATTTGCCGCTAGTTTTGTAAGGCAAGGTCGTGATAAGCTCTGATAGACTTGTTGCCCAACCGAGCATTCTGCCCCTTCCTAGCTCTCCCGGGCAGCGCTGGTGGGGCTCAAAACTGTCACATTGGGGTCTAGTTGTACTTGTTATCGCGGGCATAATTTATAAATTTTAAGTAATTGGAAATTTTAACTAGTACATATTTTTTGTTGGGACTTCAAGATAGTGTGAAGTGATTCGCATGAGAAGTAAGCGCGGTTTAAAGATGGTAATCTGTGTTCATATATGTTCACGTCGCACCAAAATCAAAGTATAATTTCAAATTATTGTCTGTAAATCAAAACTTTATGAATTGAAGAAATATTTAAGAAAATGGAAGTGAATCTTCTAACTTGTATGTCTTGTGCTTTGTTTCCAATTGAATGATAAGATGACTGAATCTCACTTGATTGGCATTTTGGAAACTAAGGTCACATAAAGCGCAGACCATTTTATAACTAACCATTAAAGCAATCGAGCCACTTCAAAGGTATATGAATAGTTTAGAAGCATTGGTTTATGTTGATATTGCAAGTATTTTAGGAGGTGGGACACGTATTTGGTTGCGCCACGTCGGGCCCGGTGAGGCACGGGGTGACACGCGGCATGGCCCATCACCACGGGGTCCGTGCCCCGTGCTGACGTTAACGGCGATCCGCACCATTCTTCCGCCTCAGAATCATCCTTCCCCGGATAAGCAAGTGGGAGATCGATATCAGTTCAAATAGCAAAGGGTTTGCGCGACTCACCGGGGTGAGAGGAGGTTAGAATACCGCGGCCACAGATAGGCTTTCTCCGGGATGGGGCCTCAACGCGGACCGCTGAGCACAAATTATACGGAATCTGCCCGAAGTAGATGGCGAAATCGGCCACGTGAAAGGAGGCTGAAAGAATGACCGTATCACTTTGACATGAGGCGCTCACTACAATTTCAAACTCTGCTTTTTATTATCATTATATTCGGACCAATTGTCTACGGCAATTGCGAGGTTCCTTTGTGTATAGACCCGGCCCTCAGTTTGACTTTGTCTACAGCTCTATTAGTTTATTCATCAAGATAAAAAGATGAAATGTCAAATTACTGACACATTGTAACATATTTTTGTATGTTACATTGACACTGATCATATCAACGTCTTCAACCTTTTTCAGATCTTTGCAAAAGAACGCTTGCTGATTGGTCGATCAAAGATTCACCGAAAAAAAATCCACTCTAAGTAATTGATTGTTGCTCTTTTGTTCAAAAGACTATGTAATCATATCTACCTTGCAAAAAAACTTTTTCCCACTTTAACATTGTAACTCACTTGATTAATAAATCATGATTTGGGATGGTGTTTTTTTATATAAAGTTAATATGAGATAAAGACGACAAAAGAGATTTATGTTGTCTTGGCAGCGCTGTACACTTATGTTGAGTCCCATGTTTTTTTTAATTGTTAAAGTCGTTTAGATTTGGGGATATCAGAGACGCATTGTGCCACGATGTAACTCACAAACAGACCACCATCAGAGACCAGCCCCACAAGGATGTTGATTTCATGAGGTTTTTGTGCTAGACTGCGGACTAATAAGCCCTTAGTATGGAGCCTTGGTAGGCAGGGGAAGACAGTTGTAAGTAGTTCCCATCAACAGCCTGCCACTCTAATCCATTCACCCCCTCTCTGTCACCCCTCACCTCTACACCCCTTCCTTACCATCCCTCAATCCTACATCATATCCCTGCCACCCCTCACTTATACTACCCCCTCCCTGCCACCCCTCACTCCTACTACCCCCTCCCTGCCACCCCTCACTCCTACTACCCCCTCCCTGCCACCCCTCACTCCTAATACCCCCTCCCTGCCACCCCTCACTCCTACTACCCCCTCCCTGCCACCCCTCACTCCTACTACCCCCTCCCTGCCACCCCTCACTCCTACTACCCCCTCCCTGCCACCCCTCACTCCTACTACCCCCTCCCTGCCACCCCTCACTCATACTACCCCCTCCCTGCCACCCCTCACTCATACTACCCCCTCCCTGCCACCCCTCACTCCTACTACCCCCTCCCTGCCACCCCTCACTCCTACTACCCCCTCCCTGCCACCCCTCACTCCTACTACCCCCTCCCTGCCACCCCTCACTCCTACTACCCCCTCCCTGCTACCCCTCACTCCTACTACCCCCTCCATGCCACCCCTCACTCCTACTACACTCTCCCTGCCACCCCTCATCCCTCCTACCCCCTCCCTGCCACCCCTCACTCCTATTACCCCCTCCCTGCCACCCCTCACTCCTACTACCCCCTCCCTGCTACCCCTCACTCCTACTACCCCCTCCCTGCCACCCCTCACTCATACTACACTCTCCCTGCCACCCCTCATCCCTCCTACACCCTCCCTGCCACCCCTCACTCCTACTATCCCCTCCCTGTCACCCCTCACTCCTACTACCCCCTCCCTGCCACCCCTCACTCCTACTACACCCTCCCTGCCACCCCTCACTCCTACTACCACCTCCCTGCTTCCCCTCATTCCTATTACACCCTCCCTGCCACCCCTCACTCCTACTACCACCTCCCTGCCACCCTCACTCCTACTACCCCCTCCATGCCACCCCTCACTCCTACTACCCCCTACCTGCCACCCCTCACTCCTACTACCATCTCCCTGCTTCCCCTCATTCCTACTACACCCTCCCTGCTATCTCCCAGTTTTACATTTCCTCTGCCGTTAATCAACCCCTCACTTTCATATCATATCATACCGTCCCTACAACCCTCACCCAAATATTATACTAATACCCTTCTCCTCGACTCTCTCATCCTCATTTCATGCCATAATCCTCACCGTCTTTTACACGTAAATTATTTTTCTCTTTGAAAGGATTATGAATATAAGCTGCAGATATCTCAGAAAAAAACTAAACATTTGGAAATGTTTCAGCTTACAGTTGCACCACGAGGATTATCCGAATGAGCTGAGAAGAAAAAGGTAAACATGGTGGATTTGATTGAAAGTGGTCATCTGACAGTGTCCGTCTGCGGGGCTACATCACAGGGTGGGGAGCGGTGTTTAGACTTGATGTGATGGATCAGGCACAGGGCATATCCACATTCACATCATTACACGCCTAGCCGAGGTGTGTCAGAAACATTACATCACTGGTTAACATGGAGCCGCTGCTACAACCACCACACTCATATATATATATATATATATATATATATATATATATATATATATATATATATATATATATATATATATATATATATATATATATATATATATATATATATATATATATATATATATATATATATATATATATATATATATATATATATATATATATATATATATATATATATATATATATATATATATATATATATATATTTATATATATATATCTGTGTGTGTGTGATGATTTGGAGGGGATCATATTACAAATAGTATCATATCCTCTAACCTATTTTGACATATCTTCCTTTCCTCTAAAACATCGTGGCAAAACTATATATATTTTTATAAATACATTATTAAGTTGTAGAGTACAATTTCAGATCATGAAATGCTCAGTAATAAACACAGAATCTGTTTATAACGGTTGCCTATACATGGCTAATAGTGTCAATATCTGTTATTTTATACTCTAGATGAAAAAACTTTGCAAAGTTCAATCATGATGAGATCTATATGGCAAAGCTGCGAGATGAGTGAGTTATGAAGTTTCACACATGAAGTTTTCTACCACAGGCAAACCTTAAAAGGCATCATCAGTCAGAGAATTAGTGTTTTGATCTCGCCTTGCTGTGAGGCCATTGTTCCCGCAGAGCACGAGATCGTCTGCTGGGACGAGTGGCGCCAAAATCAAGTCTCTGATAGGCATGAACTGACATGGGTGATATCTGTTTTATAACACGGATGATTGCCTATGCCCACCCCTTTAAGCGGCAACAAACAATTTGTTTGCACAGAGGACAATTTTAGCATCCGATCTCCATCATCGGTGAAATATTGGAACCATGCCAGCAGATGAGAGAAATGTCGTCTGCTTTCAATTCTTCTAGCATATCCCCACAAACTACTTACCTATGCCACAAGTTTTGTCGATGTTAGCAAATATGTCTTCAGAAAGTATTTTACGTGACCATCTGTTAAGTATTTCGCTTTATCACACTCTTCCTATTTCATTGAGGAAGGAATTCATATAATTTCTAAACTGCCGCCATTTTGTATTATCTGGTATATTTCATTCTTTGGTTGCAGAATGAGTTTGTAAAATGGCTTTCATGTGAGATAAAAGAACACTTTATTATCACATATCAGATTACAAACTGCACAAAATCTTAGTGAAATATGCACGTCGACAGTTGAGTGCCCATCCGACATTCCCTTCACCCAAAAAAGATTTATTTTAAAAGTTTCAAAATATCATTTATGTCCTTCAACAAAGATGTGCCATTTATATATCCATCATTGTGCTGCCTTCAAAGCACGATTGTGTGCTAATAAGCGGACGGCTTCTTGAATCAGACATGGGTCAGATCTCCTGCAAAGCCAAAGTTGCTCTTTTTCGCATATGAGATAATATAGATGTCATTAGGAATCCATAACATGTGTCAAAATTAGAAAGTCATAACAAAAAGAGTCAGAACTCTCACATTATTTGCCGCCTTCCCGACAGATGTCAGGCATTGACTTTGTTGCTGGAATATTTATCATAACGTTTATGATTGGGCAGGGCGGTGATTATCATGTCAAAGAGGCGAGGACCTAATTTGCTAAATACAGGGAGGAGAGTAATTGATTTTATGCTTGTTGGCAAAAACCTGTAATTTTCTCAGTCTCGGCTTGAGGCAGGAAACATCTACGAAGTCGTTTTAAATCTGGCCAATAGTTTGCCTGGGTCAAATGTGAATGTAACTGCATGTTTATGAGACGCAACCACGCTGAGAATATTTTGTATAAACGTCAAAAGCAATGCAGTTATCTGTCCTTTATATTTTTGCCTAACGCCTTTACTGCCATGTTGACTGTATTGGAATAATATGTAGAAAATCTGTCACTTTTGGTTTATTTACATCTCAAATGATCAATAAGTACATTTTGTTCTCCTATATTTACTAAAAAAAAATAGTGTGTCTGATATATTGATATATTAAATATTTGAAGGTTTAAGTTTTAATCATTTCATAGCATATCCTGTAATGTGAAGTAATATGATATTTTTTTCTCAACAGAATGACTGCATATTATTTATCCCACCAAAATGAATTAATGCTATGCTTTTGCATGAGCAAGGATTTTTTGCTTAAGTAGGTTTGCAGAGTGTGAACACAACATTCATATTATTATTTTAAAGATGATTCTATTTTTTTGTCTAAAGTTATATTCCCCCTTTAGTCAATGAGAACATGACTGGACCTATCGCGCGTTTTATCTGCTGTGCAAAAACTACGTGTGATATGTGGTCCTCAGATATCTCAAATAATATTCCTAACGTACATTGCCTGGGGTGTCAAAAAGCAATGTACCAAAGGTTGCTATCATTTGTAACTTAACTCTTAACATAATAGTAAAACTAACAATCTCCAATTTTCTTGTTAAAATGTGCTGTGGGCAAGTATGTAGAAGGCCGCCATGCTTTTTGTCGGCGGGATCATTTTGTAAATTCATTGAGACAGTGCAATGCACACGTGGTGATAGGCGGATACTTTGTGACACAATCAGTGTGAAATGGAGCTGCCAAAATTTCAGGGCCAACAGCAAAAATGTCTTTTTCTGGAGCATAATTTGTTTGATGTCGCCATCTATTTTCTTCTTTTCCATAGAATAAAGATCATCGACGTGAAGATTTTAATGGTTGAATATATGTATTCAGAAATAGGGACAATAAAGGGGAATGTCTCTGATACACTACAGACACATTAGAGACTGGGTTTATGGCCCCATTTTAATATGTGCATGTATGTCATCACTACAAATCTATGTCAAGTGCCTGCTGTAAAGACTTGAGTTGAAATTGGCATACAAAATGTGATGCAGGTTTTGCTTATTTCATTCAGTTATATGTTAATTTCGCAGTTCATATATAAGCTTGAAGTTATATGTTTAGTTAGCACGTTCTATGTTATGTGGGTTTCATGTGATTGAAGCGAAAAGAATATTTCACTGCATCAGATTTTACATTTGACATTTTAACAGTAGGTATCAGTAGTAAATTATTTTTGTGAGATGGCTTTTTAATTGAGAAACACTTTTAGGTATATCTCTGGTTCACAAGTTGACATGACACTAATGTAAATTATTTTAAGATCTCAAAAATCCACACTTGCGGGCCGTATGTAGCGTTATTGATCACAAAATGTGATCGCAACATACCAGAGTCGGGGTGTAACCTTAGCCAGTAAGTAGAAACGTCATCAGCTGGACGCTCATATGTCGTCTGCTAACACCGGCGTCCATTTCAATGAGAAGCAGACGGCATTGGAGTTTATCTTCGTGACAACATGGTTTGCAATGTTTAATGTGCCTTTCAGCACAATAATAAATGCAACACACATATTTACATGTATATATATATATATATATATATATATTTATTGTATATTTATTGTATATCTATATATATATTATATATATATATACATGTATTTATATATACACATATATATATATACACACACACACACACACACACACATATATATATATATATATATATATATATATAAAGGCCAGGTTGTCTCTGTATAATTGTCATTGATCTTCGTGATATATTGGTGAAGAAGGGTAATAAAATAACCAATACATTCAGGCAAACCATGTTTGTATAGGACACGATCAATTATTGCACTAAATATATTTATAGAAATAGACAAAATAGAAGTGTGATATATCATACCATTAAATTAAATTATTTCCCAAGAATTGATATCAAATTTCCCAATCTTAGAATCTTAGATCTAGCTAATTCTTAGTACTCATGATAAAATCGCATATTTAACCATGCATGTATAAATAGGAAAAACATATAGTGTACTTTGACACAAACTTGATATATCATGACTGATTGCGAATAGATTGGTATCAGATGTCAAATTTATTTGCTTTTTTTATACGCGTGAATTGACTGCTGATCGTCATAATTCGATGACACTAAGGATATTCAGTCATTGTGGCGAAAAGACTAATTCTTCACACTAAATGTACAGATTAAAATTGGTAAAGGTATTAAACATCCATGATTATTGAGATACAAACACAAATGATTCGCCTTGAATAAGTCAAAACACCTTTCAATCCCTATAAATGGTGGATGTAAAAGGTCAGCCTTCATTTGCCAAATCATAGTTCTTTACAATTCTTATGTCTATATGTTTGATTCCGCAAGATCTATATTCATATCTTTGTGTCCATATGTGTTATACTGTTAGCTTTGTTTATTTCAGGTTGTAATGGTTTTTTTCCCTCACTTAGCATGTCTGCATTTGTGTACGGCATTATGTTCCTATTTTTCCAAGACTTATTGTAACTTTAACCAGTATTCGTTATTGAGGTTACAGCGGTTTTTAAAAATGCCTGCCTTTTATATTAGAGTAGGTTTGTGCTAGTGCTTATCTTTATTCTCAGATATATTGAAGAGTCACAGGAATGACTAGACCAAAATGTAAAGAATATTTGGATAAATTTATCAGCGGGTTTGGTTTTATTTTATTCCCGGCCCTGAGGACACATCCAAATCCAGCAAGCCTTAAGCAAACCCCACCAAGGACCCTCCAGGACCTCTTCATTGCCCCGTCCCATGTAAGTGCCCTAGTGGCGGGTTTGCAGACGTCCTTACCCGTCTCTCCATCAAGTACTGCTCCTTCCTGTACCCCATCGCGCTGTCTCTCCCCGGCATCGGTCCACCCTCCCCCGGCCTATGTCTACCCAGCCGCCCTGCCCTACTCCGACCTACTTCACATCGCTTCAACTTTACAGGCATGTAGGCTCATTCTATCAAGCATATTTCTTTTCTTTTTTTCCTTTTTTTTCTTATAGAATGTATAGAAATATTGCTTTTATTTTCATCCATGATATCGATTCCCATGTCATATTTTATACCCTTCTTTTCCAACTGTATCAAAGTGACGTTCCTAACAGGATTTCCGTTAATAACAAGACGCTCATAAAGCGACATCTAGCGGGAAGTTTGATGGAGTGGATTGTTAGGGACGCCGAGGCAGTGACGAGGCTTTGAGAGGCTTGTATGTAAACGCGACACTGTCAAGTGCCTATATTACCCCCATCTTGGCGACTCCCCTACCGCTGGTTTTCATCACATTTCTCCCACCCAAGTTTAGCACGTTATCAAGTATACCTTAGTGAAGTGTTAACAGTGGTGGAGTGTGACAGATCTAGACACTGTAGACCACTCACACTCAGCAACACGACTTCTACCATTACCTCCGGTAAAATAATATTTATGTCAGCTGTCAAACCTACATCTCCTGTCGAAGATAAACTGGACTAGATCGCCCACAAGTGCCTGTCAAAATCCTGCACAACTTCCTCTGCCATGTTAGTATGTAATCATATATCTATAATATTTCAAACATTATTACTTACCTTCTTGTAAAGAAATCCACAATCAGCAACAATTCAGAAAATGCGATAGGTAACAAACAAAATAGATACTTATGATGAATATTGCTATTAAAATGCACAGATGGATTGAGCCATTTTACACGGGAAAATAAGACGCAAAGTTGGACTGAAGAAAATCATCTAATTTTCTGGTTTAAAAAAAAGAATCCATGAAACCGGAACCGGATGTAGAAATCTTATGTCAGAATTTTAGAAGAGGAATTATTTCTTAGGAACAAGATAAGAACCCTGCTTCTTAAGGAAAGGAATATAACGTATGGGTTAAGATAACAAGAGAGCAGTGAATGTTAGATGGCATGTGAATATGGGAGCCATGTCTATATTAGCCCAGTTTACAATCACACTTGGCGGGGCGGGGAATGTTTTATGTCCACCCATCAGGGTCGTGAACTATGCAGAAATCCTATCCATATTTATTAGCAATTTTGGTAAAATAGTGATAACTTGCCTATCAGCAGTAGTGCCAGTGCTATGACAGGTTTTACACACGTAGGGTCTTTAGTTTCATTTGAAAATATTATTCCACGAGTACATTACTGTAACCTTGATAATACCTGTCAAGGAATATATTAAGTTGTTAGAGTTACAAAATGTGTTAGTAAACGGGTCAAAAAGTGAGTCATTGATGCAATTGTGAAGAAGATTATACTGGACATGTAAATATTTTTGTTAATATTTTATTTTTTTAAATAAGTTTTGATTGTTTCTACGCATCACATAAATATATGATCATTTGCATATTTCTAGATATCAGGATGTATTGAGGTCACAAGGTGAGCAGGAAAGAAAATCAAAATACACATAGCCTGTCTCCAGCACTTTAATCTAAATAGCTTGCAACATTTATCATTCTTATGCTATCTACATATTGTTTTAGGAGATCCAGCCACATTCACCATAATTCTAGCACTGTGTTTATAATGTTATTGTCCAGAAAACAGCCATATACATCTCTTGGTCATTTTACATTATTTATCTGAGATCACGTTAAGAAGAAGATACCAAATAGAAATGCAAACCTTTATAAGCCCCACGAATATCTTTTTTAAAATATTTTCTATAGTCACTGAAGCAGCCGTTATTACATCACACATGATGGTCTTGTTATGCCTGGAAAGAGCATGTTGATATTTGGGACATAGCTGAGGGAGGCAATGTGTGTGAGTTGATACTGGGTGGTATGTGATGTGACGGTATGGAGGGTGATTGGCACTCAGAAGTGGCCTGGCTGCAGTGTTGAGTGCAGGTCGTCTAGCAACAATACGACCCTGTCAACCACCTCGTGACTGGCTTATATGACTGACAACACAAACACGGCCTGTGACAGTCCTCAAAGTCTGCACCCATACTACAGTCTCTCGCCTTCACTCAATGGTGTTAGTTTTTTTTCTAAATATAAATACAGGAAAATAGTAGATTATGTGGTAGATTTCATTCTGATGCGGAAGTTCATATGAGGATTAGATTAAATATGAAGCCATCCCAAAAGCACGCTAATTATCGCCCAGATTACTATGTGATGTGAACATATTTGATGAACGTTTTTATTCAAGTATTTAGAGCATACTTTTAAATGGTAAACTCAGATAAGTTGATTACTGTGCTATCTATATATGTCATAGATACTTCTTTGTATAAAACCGATGTTTTAAGGTCATTATATATTGATACTGCTGGCCTTTTAAATCATGGCCCATCTGTTGAGAAAAACGTCATCAGTTTGTGGGCTCCTCACATGTGCCTCTAATCCAAATATCTGACATTGTTCACTAAATTGTACACACACTCATGCATAGTATAAATTCCTTCCAAACATTAGTATGGTTTCTTTTTAAAGAAATATTTCTTGTTAAAATATGCCACGTCTGTTCATGTGCCATTTTAAAGACGCCACTTCTGTACATGTACGTCTTCAACTTCCAGTCAAAAGATATGTGATAATTGTTAATAACTGCCTAATATGAGGCTGTATGAAAGATCAATTTGACTTGTGCCTCTATGTATATAATAATATCAACAGTATAACATTTCATTGTACTCATTATTGACATAATTCTAAACCAACAAATAGACACTGAATAGAGCATTGGTAACATGGCTGAGAAACAACATTAGCGTCACTCAACCTATTCACAGAAGTCTGGGATTTTGAATGTCATAGAGGGCGCCAGCTGTCGGGCTGCCCCAAGATGGATTTTTGCCACAGAATAATATCAGTAAAGTAAAATATTTAATGGAATTGCTGCAAGAAGAGCTGTATTAGAGTAAAACATCAACGATGAACTTTGCATTAAGCGAAATGTGCTCTATTACACTTTATATACAAAAAAGTCAAGGAGCCTATCTAATTTAAGTGTATTTATAGAAATATTGAGCCTTCGTATGGTTCAGTCATAGGGAAAGCTTTCATCAAATTTTGAAACCAACACCTCTTGGATTGAAGCAAACAAAGATTACCAATAAAACGTAGCGTATAATCGTCGGAGATAACTATATGGGATAGGTAAGTGTTTGTCTTGTCTGGTGTATCAGGTCTCAGTAGCTGGGTGACATATAAAACCTGGAATACCAGGGATTTAACGCCGGGCGGAACTTTGAACTCCTAATCATCAGGACTTCAACAACAGGGTATGGACGTGTCCCCGTCTCTATGCAGTATCATAGACCGGTACTCACCCAGTAATTGTCCTGATAGGCTGTGACAGCTAATTTGGTGGTAGCTCCCTATCCAATGGAAACGACCACCAAGTGCGCATGTCACGGTTCTGCGAGCTACTATTTAACACCGTAGGTGTGTAATTCTTTACATTGTGACTGCCACTGGGAATATCCCTTCCCCACTTTTTTTAATAATCAAACTCAGTATTGGCTTTATTTTATCTAAGATGAAAAACATAATTGGATGTCAATGATCGTTTACATTAAAATATTCTATTGAAAAATTGGCCATTATCCGGCTCAAATCATATCAGAATAAATATCAGAGTTGCCAGTGGCATTTCAATAGTATTTAAAGTATTGTGATGGTCGAATTTCAGCCTCACGGCTTCGTATTAAGGCGAGGATTAAAACTCATTTACACATCGGGTGTGGGTTGCATACATATATGGACAGATAAATGACAAGGGTGGTTGTCGCCTGCACACAGACAGCCACAGACAGCCACAGACAGCCCTGCCCTTCTTGTCTGAAGGATCATATTTCCCTATTCACTTTATAACTATTAAATTTTCAGCGCAATGCCGCGGAAAATATTTCCAACCGTTTTGAAAGGATTTTTTTTCTCAATTGCCACACGGTGCAATCACACCTTTAAAAGTCCCCTAGGAAATGAAATCAAATCTATAAGCAGTACATTGTGTGGCCCGGGTTTATTAAAGGAGATGCGGAGGTGTTAAGTTACTTCTAATGATTGAATAAAGGAGGCTAGCTAAATAGAAAAGTCAACTGCGGTATTCAGAATGCTAGACATGGTTAAGCATAAAACAGCAGAATAGTAGATTATACGGTAGATTTCATTCTGACGAGGAAGTACATAGGAGGATTAGATTAAATATGAAGCCAATACTCACGTGCACGTTAATCATGGCCGAGACTATGATATGAAGGTAATATACTTGATGAATATTCTCATCAAAGTATTTAGAGCCTTTAAATGGTAAACTTGGAAAAGCTGATTACTGTTCTTCTGAGGGATTGAATTTACACCTCACTAATTGCATATGAAAAGTATGTGTGGTACTTAAACGCAGTTCAAGTATTTTATTATATATATATAAATAAACCTACTCACTTTCTGATTGGTCGATTTAAGTTGTTTTTTGTTTCTGCTTTTTGAAGTGTTATTCAATTCATTAAATTCATTTTAATGTGTTATTCAAATCCAATAATGATTCAGTTTTTATTAAAGACGTTAAAAATGTTTTTTTTTATAATGTAAACATATTGAACATATTGACTCGGCTGATGAGACCGGGTCAATCTCATGTTAAATGTTAATTCTATGTGATTGGGCAGTGATCATTGCGGGCCGGTTGATGTGACCCCCCTATCCAACCCCGAATAAATCAACTCAAATGTGCACATGATAAAAACCATAAATTCATAATTGACTATATTATCTGATAACATGATACTGGTTTATTTAATACCCCTCCTGTTAATTATATCATTAATTGAATCTAAATACGTGTAAAACCAAACATATAGCACATGGTATATAGACAATCAAATGTATATTTTCTGTTCACGTTCTCTCGGGAAGCCCATCAATACCGTTAATCTGCGAGAAGATGTTACTATGGTAACGTCATCCAGGCACCAGAGTGAAAATGACATAGATGGTTGGCAGATAAAAAGTCATTTGCATCAGCTAATTATACTCGTGTTAATTGCCCCTAATAAGCCTTCGGAGGAGTTCCTGCAAATTTTCTTATCTTACACTGAAATTGATCTGACTTCCGTTCACGTTTTTTTCTTCTTTTTTTTGTAATTGTCTAAGATGTTCTAGTACAAATATTACACGTTTGAAAAAATATTGAGTGTTTTTTTTATTATTTCAGGAGGTCACACTGAGGATGGGGCGAAATTAACTGATGTGTGGGAGTGGCAGGGGCAGCGACATATCATATTGAATATCTAGAGGGGTGTCATTTCTCACAGAAACATGAGTTCATTGCCGCAGCCATCGCAGGGCACAGGTCGATAATGTGTGAATGATCGGAGCACAGACCTGCGCCTTGCCAATTCATAACTTCCATGTCTCCAGTCACGCCATCATTTAACAAGATATCGCTGGCCTCTCTATGATCGGCGGGCCCACACTTTTGGACAACATGTGTCATTTGAAAACATCTATTCCAAAATAGGGTAATCTATTTATACTTGAAAAGCATATTGATTTATAAATGCATGTAGAACGAGTCAAGAGTTGGTTATCTTGAAATTCTTTCAATCATGGATGATGTATTGGTCACGATGCAAACTGTGTTTTTTTCGCGAATAGTGGTGCCACCTATTCATTTGGAGCAACTGGCGCCATCTTGAGGTTTGTCAGGGAACTGTGTCAAAAGATTCTCTAACATAAGCATGTCAGATAGCAAACATAAACCACATTGCCAACTTATGGATACATTTTTCCATTAGTAAACCTGTTTTCTATCCAGAATATGTGTTCGCCATCATGAATAACACGACCTGGAAATCAGTCAACTTAATTGTGAGGTGTCTGTTGGGAGTTTGTTGCCGAATGGAAGGCATTTTGCACCATTTGGATACAAATATTTACTGTTGTCTGTGGCAGCAGTGATTCTGGCATCTGTTCGGCTGGATGAGCTCCACACAATATTGTGACTCTTGTACCAATCACTACAAGTGCCATCCCATATTCACGTTATATCTCTCCCATATCATCCTTGCTATATCATATCTCACCATATATTGCACCTGATACTAAGCTGGGATAAGAACATTTGTCTGGAAGTATTTGCCAATAAGAAAAATGGTTTGGAAGATTTCATATAGAGTATTTCAAACACGCCTTGCATTGATTTTGTGAGAATATTAATACGTTTTTAAAATAAGTGTTCTCTAATTGTACCATAATCAAAAGACCGTATTTCCATGAAATTTTTGTTCCCTTGCACGTGGAAACATTCTGGTAGCAAGAGATGCTTTTCATGACAAATTATGCTCACTCGTCATGACGGATGTCCCGCAGAAAAACACCTTATCTACAAATGAGAATAATGTAGTTGTAAGTGTGCTGAACTCGTCGCACCTTGAGTGAGAAAGATCCCAAGCACTTTGGACCAGACAAGACAAATTCATCACAACTAACGGAAGAGATAAGAAGAAATTTTCCACCAAATACTTTGCTAGACCAAAGGTCAACCTGTTCATGTCTTGCGCAATGCTTTTTACGTGTAATGTAGATATAAATCTGTCATTTTCCTCACTGCCCAAGCGCAGATTCTAACATGTTTCACAGATGTTACGATGAACATCAGATTCAGTCCATATGATATGAATCTGACCAGAGTCTATGAGACTCTGTCCTTGTAACATTTTGCCTGGATCTAGCCAGAGAGTGTCTAACTCTCTCTCTAAGTGATATGTTGCCCTTGATTTTGCCAGAGTGTGTCTAACTCTTTTCCCCTGAACCATGTTGTCTGGAACTGCCTACAGTGTGTCTGACTCTCTGTGCCTGTGCTATGTTGTCTGGAACTGCCTACATTGTGCCTGGCTTTCTGTGCCTGTGCCATGTTGTCTGGAACTGCCTACATTGTGCCTGGCTCTCTGTGCCTGTGTTATGTTGTCTGGAACTGCCTACAGTGTGTCTGACTCTCTGTGCCTGTGCCATGTTGTCTGGAACTGCCTACATTGTGCCTGGCTCTCTGTGCCTGTGTTATGTTGTCTGGAACTGCCTACAGTGTGCCTGACTCTCTGTGCCTGTGCCATGTTGTCTGGAACTGCCTACATTGTGCCTGGCTCTCTGTGCCTGTGCCATGTTGTCTGGAACTGCCTACATTGTGCCTGGCTCTCTGTGCCTGTGTTATGTTGTCTGGAACTGCCTACAGTGTGCCTGACTCTCTGTGCCTGTGCCATGTTGTCTGGAACTGCCTACATTGTGCCTGGCTCTCTGTGCCTGTGCCATGTTGTCTGGAACTGCCTACATTGTGCCTGGCTCTCTGTGCCTGTGTTATGTTGTCTGGAACTGTCTACAGTGTGCCTGGCTCTCTGTGCCTGTGCCATGTTGTCTGGAACTGCCTACAGTGTGTCTGACTCTTTGTGCCTGTGCCATGTTGTCTGGAACTGCCTACAGTGTGTCTGACTCTCTGTGCCTGTGCCATGTTGTCTGGAACTGCCTACATTGTGCCTGACTCTCTGTGCCTGTGTTATGCTGTCTGGAACTGCCGACATTGTGCCTGGCTCTCTGTTCCTGTGTTATGTTGTCTGGAACTGTCTACAGTGTGCCTAACTCTCTGTGCCATGCTGCCTACAGTCTGCCTGAATCTCTGTGCCTGTGTTGTGCTGTCTGGAACTACCTACAGTGTGCCTGACTCTCTGTGCCTGTGCCATGTTGTCTGGAACTGCCTACAGTGTGTCTGACCCTTTCCTTGGCGAATATTTCCAGGGAATCCTTGATTTTAGAAAAGTGTGACTGACCTAGTGGCTTATTGTCAGGTTGTGTTTTGTTTGCAGTAACAATTTCAGAAGTATTTCGGTTTTCTCCACTATTTAGGCTATATCAGGTCAGATAGAAACCTGTCATTGGGACCCAATGCCCGTTTCGAAGAGTGTCTGAGGATCTTTCATTTGCATTGTCACAGAGACATTATTAAACCATTCATTGAGCACTGCATGGTTGGAGTGAGAAACAACAGAAGTAGATATCCTTCAATCTCGATCATGTAGCATGACCGAAGTACCCTTCCCAAAGCGAAATTGAATGCCAAAATGCATGGGATACATACATCTTACCAACTGAGCCTTGGCACACCACCTCTGTGACTCTCTGTAACGTATTGTCACAGTGTGTCTATCTGTCTCTCTGTGGCATGTTGTCAGTGTGTGTCTAACTCTCTCCCTGTGGCATGTTTTCAGAGTGTATAACTCTTTCCCTGTGCCATATTTTCAAAGTGTATAACTCTTTCCCTGTGCCATATTTTCAAAGTGTATAGCTCTTTCCCTGTGCCATGTTTTCAAAGTGTATAGCTCTTTGCCTGTGCCATGTTTTCAAAGTGTATAACTCTCTCCCTGTGCCATGTTTTCAGAGTGTACAACTCTCTCCCTGTCCCATATTTTCAAAGTGTATAACTCTTTCCCTGTGCCATATTTTCAAAGTGTATAGCTCTTTCCCTGTGCCATATTTTCAAAGTGTATAGCTCTTTCCCTGTGCCACGTTTTCAGAGTGTCTAACTCTCTCCCTGTGCCAAGTTTTCAGAGTGTACAACTTTCTCCCTGTGCCACGTTTTCAGAGTGTATAACTCTCTCCCTGTGCCATGTTTTCAGAGTGTATAACTCTCTCCCTGTGCCATGTTTTCAAAGTGTATAACTCTCTCCCTGTGCCATGTTTTCAGAGTGTACAACTCTTTCCCTGTGCCATGTTTTCAAAGTGTATAACTCTTTCCCTGTGCCATGTTTTCAGAGTATGTCAGGCTCAAGGTCAATGCGCAGTGTTGTCTTGACTCTGTCTTGACACTCTTTCTCCCAGTAGCCAGTTTATTACCGGATGTTGCCAGAGTGTGTCTGGGTCCGAGGGTGTTACTTTCCGGAGACATGCTACCTGCGTGTTGCCACATTTTCCTGCCTAGTGGTAACATTTATCTTCGCCCCTATTGTGACATCTTTATCACTCCATTTGGACCTGCGTTATTTCCTGGCACATCTTGCAGTTTCTCGGCACTTCTAGGAGCTTCTAGGCAGTCAAGAGTCTCGGGGTCAGGTCTCGTAAATTGCGAGATAACACGAGAGGACACGCGCGAGGAAAAGTCCAGTGTTTTTACCAGCAAACAAAGTCAAGTAGTAATGTAGGAAGACTTCAATTAGTCTCACGAGTGGTACCTGAACAGAATCCTACTTAATAAATCACGCATTTGAATGTACATATATTTCGATGGTGTGTATTCTGTTTCCCGTGGGTGACTCTATTAAATATTTATAATTTTCCTTGTAATTCTCTTCTATTCCAATTCTTTTCATTTTAGTACATTTTCAAAAGAAAAGCTACAAAAACGCAAGTGATGTATTTGGAGAGTCAATGAGTTGTTTCAATATGTCATGTCTATAAGATGTCTGTGATAAATTATAATGTTCAAACATGTCCCTGCTTGATGTATACTTTATAACCGGCAGACTTCCAGATGAAGATCGCCCCTGTGTATATTGATGACCACAGCTTATCGGGGTGTAAATACCATGTGAGACTTTAAACATGTCACAGTGTTTGGGCAGATGGAAGCGTCGGGATAGTTATTCTTGATGGTATCTGTAAACATTGACAAACCCTTTGCTCATTATCAGAGAAGTCGCGTGAATTTTTCAGTAATTGTGGGAACTAACGAGTCGTTGTGACCTTCAGATAGGGCCTTATCACCCGGCGGAGTGACCCAAAGGTGGCGCCTTATCACAGCGAGGTGTGAGTCAAATGACCTACTTGAAGACCGCCATAGTCTTGTCTCACTCATATTACATCAAACCTGCACCCAAGAAAGGATTTCATTAAATTAGATTTTTAATCATTTTTTTCTTCACATGATATAAATGTCTGTACCCTAAACTTTGTGATCAAATGTTAATACCCGTCATATCACCCCTACTATATATATATATATATATATATATATATATATATATATATATATATATATATATATATATATATATATATATATATATATATATATATATGTATAATTCATGTATATTCTATATATATATATATATTCTGGCAGGTGTATTTTAATTGATTTCAGGGAGGCAGCTTGAATTTTTAAAGTAATATTATCGTGACCACATCATTAATCTGTAAAATTGTCTGTTACCTTTTCATGAAAGCTTTAAAAATAAAATGATGTCAGGTGAACTCTTCAGTAAAATGCCGATATTTGCATGTTTATTTATGATGTTCATACATTAAAACTAACAGCCGTTTTGTTATAGCATTGACCTTTTCAAAAAAATAATAAAATAAAATTTTGCTTATTAAGTTATGACGTATATCTACCTTCCTCAGGGCTATTTAGTTTCGTTTTGTTCCAATTGTGGCATCATGTAATGTGCTTTAAAAACCCAAGTTTTGTATAGTTCTTGGTCTATTTCAGGAGGATACACGTATACTGTTGTCGCTATATACCAGAGAGAGAAAAAAAGGTCAAAGAGTAAAAAAGTCAAGCGTTTATTACTAGAACTAATGAGAGATCTGTAACATCGGTCTACATTAAGTGTATACTTCGGAACAAAACCTTTATTCCTTTATTTCAATTCTACAATCAATTTATCTTTCGCTGTTTAAAATATACAAGAAGTGACATATTTACAGAAAGTTCCAACGGAAAATTAGCTTTGACAAATGCTTTACTTTCTTTAATATATATATATACTAATGACCGCGCGTCAAAGATTTCTACTCAATACTGGTGTCATGTCAACTACCATATTGAAGTGGAATAAGAACACATTTAAACCTCCTGGTTAAACTTCATCATTATAATTATCTCCAGGAAAACAAAGTTTTTCCATCACGATAAGCCTATAATCTAGAAAATGCAGGTTTCTTGTGAGTAGATTTATGTTGATCATTTAAGCGCAGTTGGAAACTGATTGGTTTTTCAACCACTAAACAGCGTGAAGCAGGCTAGAAAGGCTTTCAGTGCTGGGCCGGGGTAGACCCACGGGGCTGGCCTAATGAAGGGTTTTTGTTACTCTCGCCTTGTAATAAGACATTGGGAGGTTTCTTCTGTGACATAGCGGCGACAGGTTGAGAAAACAATAGCTTGGGAGATGTATGAACCGGGACGGCATTTTAACATCACAAATAACTGGTTTAGATTTCAATTTCAGTATTGGAGCCAGTCTGTTCACGGCTTTTAATTATGACGAATCAAAAATGCACATCAAATTATTGAGAGGCTCTTGAGGGCGTCAAAACTACAGGGTCAGTTTGGAGGAGTGAAAGGGTTCAGCCTGGAGGCAATGACGGGAAAGGAAGTTTCACAGCGCGCGGAATAATCAGTTTTCATCGGGTGATCATTGTCACCATCGGAGCGCAGACTGAGAATGTGCATCGCTACAGCAGGTGTTTCACGCAAAATGGACTGGAAATGACCAATCGGTGTGTCCTGTGAAGACCAATGTAAGAAGGCACGACTATTTACGTGCCGTCTGGAAACGCCACACTAGCCATTTTTTGTTTGGCGCCAAACCGAAACGAGGCCTCCCTTGGTGCGGCAGAGCGACACCTGGTGGCGGAAATGTATTCATTGTGGCCTAAGAATTGTGTTTTTATGTTGAAAATATATATCGGTAATCTCTCATATAGTATCACATTTCTATATATTAACATCACTATGATAAGGGCATAAAGATCAATGGGGCTCATCTGGATCCTTCATAAAGAACCGGCTATCAAAAGCACCCACAATCGTGGGAATACATCAACATTTCCAAAGATGTCTGTGTATTATCAGCAGGAAGGCTCCCACTCATAATAAAGGCATATATCGCCTTTTTCTGGAGATGAAATCCTATACTTTTTACTCGATACGCGATACATATATAGGGGTATTAATTTTAAAAACTTTGAAGGCGACCAAATTGAGGTTTCCTTTGATGGAGGAGTCTTTATATCCACAGGGACCGACCTATCCTGTCATCATTAAAATTGCTTGAATAGGTCACTATTAACTCAAATCTGGGATAGCTGTCAGGCCCAACAAAATGTTACACACGGATGATAAATTATGATACAGTTAATTACCAAATGTTGACATATAGGACAAACAAACACCATGTACGTCTTTAATATTTCACACCAATAATTCATAAGCCTATCTGGGAACAATGTTTTCCTCATGAATGTCTGAGAAAATTACCGTTTATCAGCGTCGCAATTTGCTAACTCCTGAACAAAAATTATTAACCTTTGGTGGCAACTCTTGTGGTCATGGTCTGATCGTGTTCTGTTTATCTGTCATTAAATTTGCAAATATGCGATGCGATTCTGAACACATAATAGAACCTATTAAAGATTGGCTTAGAGCGGTGAGAGATCCTTGAATAGATATGACTATGTTAAATCTCAAATTACCTTTAAAAACTAAGAATAAAGCACAGCTATTTATAAATGATATATTTTGTTTGAACAACAGCAAGGCGATTATGGAATCATTAAATGATGATTCATGCGGTCATTGCTCTTTCAAAGTGACTGTAATCAATATTTTGTGATAAAGAAGAAATGTAGATGACTTACATGTTTATGAATTGCACATAAATGATATACATATTAAGAATATGTAAATATATGCCCATATATCATTACATTTAGATACTATTTCCTGTGCAAAAATATTTTGAAATTTCTTGACAATTAAAATCAATTTTGTGTTTGAGAGAAGTTTATTGTGAAATCAATAAAATGGTTTTAAGATTGAAGTCAATATGAACTGTTTAAGCCTGAGAAATAAATATTATCTGACCGAAAAAAATACCACTCCATAGGAAAGATAACATCTATGATACTAGAAAATATTAATAGCGAATTAATTCATTCTGTTCTTTGTGATTTTTGGGTTCTATTTGACTAATGACCAGAAATTTATTAAGTAGATCATCAATACTGTTCATAATTGAAAATTAACCAAATCAGATAAGAAACAATCTAATTGTGTTGGCCTAGTTCTCACAACAGTAGGGAATATAGTCAACAGAAGTGTTTTCATCAGATAAGAAATAGTAATCTACCACAAACTACATTCACGCAGTGGTTGGCTAAATGTTTAGATGTTCATTTCAGTGGCTTGCCTATTACAAAGAGCGCATTTCAACACCTATTTATCCCAGCGTGTGTCCCCTGCCGTGTCATCCTCAGGTCCCTGTCATATATTAAGGTGTCACAGTGCCCACCTGCATTCCCCATCTCCCCTCCTACACCTGCCGAGCAGGATCCATCTCATCTATTGACACTCTGGGTTAAGAAATCAAGAAATTGTCAGGAGACCCAGCGTGGAACCTTCTACCCGATACCGTCTCTATCGAGTTGCGTCATGTTCTGAATACCACACAAGTTTCCACGGTATACTCCACTGCCTCTACGCACTCATGTACTTGCAGCCAAAATGTCCCAACCACAGGGATGAATTAAACACGTATTTTAAATCAATAAATTGATAAATTTCAATTTTCTCCTATTCGAAACAAATGTATTTAATGAATGAGAAAAATCCTCCCTAAATACAAACATTATTTTGCCAGTACAGATATTTTACACTCCCAGGACAGATGAACTATCGGTATAGCACAATCACAGACACATCATCCACCCATCACAGATACACCATCCACCCATCACAGATACACCATCCACCCATCAAAGATACACCATCCACCCATCACAGATACACCATCCTCCTATCACAGATACACCATCCACCCATCACAGATACACCATCCACCCATCACAGATACACCATCCACCAATCATACACCATCCACCCATCACAGATACACCATCCACCCATCACAGATACACCATCCTCCCATCACAGATACACCATCCACCCATCACAGATACATCATCCACCCATCACAGATACACCATCCACCCATCACAGATACACCATCCACCCATTACAGATACATCATCCTCCTATCACAGATATACTATCCACCCATCACAGATACACCATCAACCCATCACAGATAAACCATCCACCCATCACAGATACATCATCCACCCATCACACATACATCAACCACCCATCACTGATACACCATCCACCCATCACAGATACACCATCCACCCATCACAGATTCACCATTCACCCATCACAGATACACCATCCACCCATCACAGATACACCATCCTCCCATCACAGATACACCATCCACCCATCACAGATACACCATCCACCCATCACAGATAAACCATCCACCCATCACAGATAAACCATCCACCAATCACAGATATACCATCCACCAATCATAAATATACCATCCACCAATCATAGATATACCATCCACCAATCATAGATATACCATCCACCAATCATAGATACACCATCCACCAATCACAGATACACCACCCACCATCACAGATACACCATCCACCAATCATAGATACACCATCCACCAATCATAGATATACCATCCACCAATCATAGATATAACATCCACCAATCATAGATATACCATCCACCAATCATAGATATACCATCCACCAATCATAGATATACCATCCACCAATCAAAGATATACCATCCACCAATCATAGATATACCATCCACCAATCATAGATATACCGTCCACCAATCATAGATATACCATCCACCAATCATAGATATACCATCCACCAATCATAGATATACCATCCACCAATCATAGATATACCATCCACCAATCATAGATATACCATCCACCAATCATAGATATACCATCCACCCATCACAGATACACCATCCACCCATCACAGATACACCATCCACCCATCACAAATACACCATCCACCCATCACAGATACACCATCCACCAATCATAGATATACCATCCACCAATCATAGATATACCATCCACCAATCAAATATGTACCATCCATCTATCACAGATACACCATCCACCCATCACAGATACACCATCCACCCATAACAGATACACCATCCATCCATCATAGATACACCATCCTCCCATCACAGATACACCATCCACCCATCATAGATACACCATCCAACCATCACAGATACACCATCCACCAATCATAGATATACCATCCACCAATCATAGATATACCATCCACCAATCATAGATACACCATCCACCCATCACATATACACCATCAACCCATCACAGATGCACCATCTACCAATCACAGATGCATCATCCACCCATCAAAGATACACCATCCACCCATCACAGATACACCATCCTCCTATCACAGATACACCATCCACCCATCACAGATACACCATCCATCCATCACAGATACACCATCCACCAATCATACACCATCCACCCATCACAGATACACCATCCACCCATCACAGATACACCATCCTCCCATCACAGATACACCATCCACCCATCACAGATACATCATCCACCCATCACAGATACACCATCCACCCATCACAGATACACCATCCACCCATTACAGATACATCATCCTCCTATCACAGATATACTATCCACCCATCACAGATACACCATCAACCCATCACAGATAAACCATCCACCCATCACAGATACATCATCCACCCATCACACATACATCAACCACCCATCACTGATACACCATCCACCCATCACAGATACACCATCCACCCATCACAGATTCACCATTCACCCATCACAGATACACCATCCACCCATCACAGATACACCATCCTCCCATCACAGATACACCATCCACCCATCACAGATACACCATCCACCCATCACAGATAAACCATCCACCCATCACAGATACACCATCCACCAATCACAGATATACCATCCACCAATCATAAATATACCATCCACCAATCATAGATATACCATCCACCAATCATAGATATACCATCCACCAATCATAGATACACCATCCACCAATCATAGATACACCATCCACCAATCATAGATACACCATCCACCCATCACAGATACACCATCCACCCATCACAGATACACCATCCACCAATCATAGATATACCATCCACCAATCATAGATATACCATCCACCAATCATAGATATACCATCCACCAATCATAGATATACCATCCACCCATCACAGATACACCATCCACCCATCACAGATACACCATCCTCCCATCACAGATACACCATCCCCCCATCACAGATACACCACCCACCATCACAGATACACCATCCACCAATCATAGATACACCATCCACCAATCATAGATATACCATCCACCAATCATAGATATAACATCCACCAATCATAGATATACCATCCACCAATCATAGATATACCATCCACCAATCATAGATATACCATCCACCAATCAAAGATATACCATCCACCAATCATAGATATACCATCCACCAATCATAGATATACCGTCCACCAATCATAGATATACCATCCACCAATCATAGATATACCATCCACCAATCATAGATATACCATCCACCAATCATAGATATACCATCCACCAATCATAGATATACCATCCACCAATCATAGATATACCATCCACCCATCACAGATACACCATCCAACCATCACAGATACACCATCCACCCATCACAAATACACCATCCACCCATCACAGATACACCATCCACCAATCATAGATATACCATCCACCAATCATAGATATACCATCCACCAATCAAATATGTACCATCCATCTATCACAGATACACCATCCACCCATCACAGATACACCATCCACCCATAACAGATACACCATCCATCCATCATAGATACACCATCCTCCCATCACAGATACACCATCCACCCATCATAGATACACCATCCAACCATCACAGATACACCATCCACCAATCATAGATATACCATCCACCAATCATAGATATACCATCCACCAATCATAGATACACCATCCACCCATCACATATACACCATCAACCCATCACAGATGCACCATCTACCAATCACAGATGCATCATCCTCCCATCACAGATACACCATCAACCCATCACAGATACACCATCCACCCATCACAGATACATCATCCACCCATCACAGATACATCATCCTCCTATCACAGATATACTATCCACCCATCACAGATACACCATCCTCCCATCACAGATACACCATCCTCCTATCACAGATATACTATCCACCCATCACAGATACACCATCCTCCCATCACAGATACACCATCCACCCATCACAGATACACCATCCTCCCATCACAGATACACCATCCATCCATCACAGATACACCATCCACCCTTCACAGATACACCATCCACCCATAACAGATACACCATGCACCCATCACAGATACACCATCCTCCCATCACAGATACACCATCCATCCATCATAGATACACCATCCAACCATCACAGATACACCATCCACCAATCATAGATATACCATCCACCAATCATAGATATACCATCCACCAATCATAGATACACCATCCACCCATCACAGATACACCATCCACCCATCACAGATACACCATCCACCCATCACAGATACACCATCCACCCATCACAGATACACCATCCACCCATCACAGATACACCATCCATCCATCATAGATACACCATCCAACCATCACAGATACACCATCCACCCATCACAGATACATCATCCTCCTATCACAGATATACTATCCACCCATCACAGATATACTATCCACCCATCACAGATACACCATCCACCCATCACAGATACACCATCCACCCATCACAGATACACCTTCCTCCTATCACAGAGATACTAGGCACCCATCACAGATACACCATCCACCCATCACAGACACACCATCCACCCATCACAGATACACCATCTGCCCATCACAGATACACCATCAACCCATCACATATACACCATCAACCCATCACAGATACACCATCTGCCCATCACAGATGCATCATCCTCCCATCACAGATACACCATCAACCCATCACAGATACACCATCCACCCATCACAGATACATCATCCACCCATCACAGATACATCATCCTCCTATCACAGATATACTATCCACCCATCACAGATACACCATCCACCCATCACAGATACACCATCCACCCATCACAGATACACCATCCTCCCATCACAGATACACCATCCAACCATCACAGATACACAATCCATCCATCACAGATACACCATCCTCCCATCGCAGATACATCATCCATCCATCACAGATACACCATCCGACCATAGAGAGACATAACTCCACCGAGCAAGCTATCCTTGTCATCCATCCTAGCCTAATGGAGAAACACTTCTCCACCCACTATGCTTGCCCTGTCCCTCCCATTAGGGACACAACTCCACCGAGGTAGCAAGCTAGCCGTGCCATCCCTCCTAGTAGAAAGACACTACTTCACTGAGCAAGCTTGTCTTGCCATCCTTCCTATTAGAAAGACACTACTTCACTGAGCAAGTTTGTCTTGCCATCCCTCCTAGTAGAAAGACACTACTTCACTGAGCAAGCTTGTCTTGCCATCCTTCCTAGTAGAAAGACACTCCTTCACTGAGCAAGCTAGCCTTGCCATCCCTCCTAGTAGAAAGACACTACTTCACTGAGCAAGCTTGTCTTGCCATCCCTCCTAGTAGAAAGACACTACTTCACTGAGCAAGCTTGTCTTGCCATCCCTCCTAGTAGAAAGACACTACTTCACTGAGCAAGCTTGCCTTGCCATCCCTCCTAGTAGAAAGACACTACTTCACCGAGCAAGCTTGTCTTGCCATCCCTCCTAGTAGAAATACACGACTTCACTGAGCAAGCTTGTCTTGCCATCCCTCCTAGTAGAAAGACACTACTTCACCGAGCAAGCTTGTCTTGCCATCCCTCCTAGTAGAAAGACACTACTTCACTGAGCAAGCTTGTCTTGCCATCCCTCCTAGTAGAAAGACACTACTTCACTGAGCAAGCTTGTCTTGCCATCCCTCCTAGTAGAAATACACGACTTCACTGAGCAAGCAAGCTTTGTCATCCCTCCTAGTAGAAAGACACTACTTCACTGAGCAAGCTTGTCTTGCCATCCCTCCTAGTAGAAATACACGACTTCACTGAGCAAGCTTGTCTTGCCATCCCTCCTAGTAGAAAGACACTACTTCACTGAGCAAGCTTGCCTTGCCATCCCTCCTAGTAGAAAGACACTACTTCACTGAGCAAGCTTGTCTTGCCATCCCTCCTAGTAGAAAGACACTACTTCACTGAGCAAGCTTGCCTTGCCATCCCTCCTAGTAGAAAGACACTACTTCACCGAGCAAGCTTGTCTTGCCATCCCTCCTAGTAGAAATACACGACTTCACTGAGCAAGCTTGTCTTGCCATCCCTCCTAGTAGAAAGACACTACTTCACTGAGCAAGCTTGTCTTGCCATCCCTCCTAGTAGAAATACACGACTTCACTGAGCAAGCAAGCTTTGTCATCCCTCCTAGTAGAAAGACACCACTTCACTGAGCAAGCTTGCCTTGCCATCCCTCCTAGTAGAAAGACACTACTTCACTGAGCAAGCAAGCTTTGTCATCCCTCCTAGTAGAAATACACGACTTCACTGAGCAAGCTTGTCTTGCCATCCCTCCTAGTAGAAATACACGACTTCACTGAGCAAGCTTGTCTTGCCATCCCTCCTAGTAGAAAGAAACTACTTCACTGAGCAAGCTTGCCTTGCCATCCCTCCTAGTAGAAAGACACTACTTCACTGAGCAAGCTTGTCTTGCCATCCCTCCTAGTAGAAAGACACTACTTCACTGAGCAAGCTTGCCTTGCCATCCCTCCTAGTAGAAAGACACTACTTCACCGAGCAAGCTTGTCTTGCCATCCCTCCTAGTAGAAATACACGACTTCACTGAGCAAGCTTGTCTTGCCATCCCTCCTAGTAGAAAGACACTACTTCACTGAGCAAGCTTGTCTTGCCATCCCTCCTAGTAGAAATACACGACTTCACTGAGCAAGCAAGCTTTGTCATCCCTCCTAGTAGAAAGACACTACTTCACTGAGCAAGCTTGTCTTGCCATCCCTCCTAGTAGAAATACACTACTTCACTGAGCAAGCTTGCCTTGCCATCCCTCCTAGTAGAAATACACGACTTCACTGAGTAAGCAAGCTTTGTCATCCCTCCTAGTAGAAAGACACGACTTCACTGAGCAAGCTAGCCTTGCCATCCCTCCTAGTAGAAAGACACGACTTCACTGAGCAAGCTTGCCTTGCCATCCCTCCTAGTAGAAAGACACTACTTCACTGAGCAAGCTTGTCTTGCCATCCCTCCTAGTAGAAATACACGACTTCACTGAGCAAGCAAGCTTTGTCATCCCTCCTAGTAGAAAGACACTACTTCACTGAGCAAGCTTGTCTTGCCATCCCTCCTAGTAGAAAGACACGACTTCACTGAGCAAGCTTGTCTTGCCATCCCTCCTAATAGAAAGACACTACTTCACTGAGTGAGCTAGCTTTGTCATCCCTCCTAGTAGAAAGACACTACTTCACTGAGCAAGCTAGCCTTGCCATCCCTCCTAGTAGAAAGACACTACTTCACTGAGCAAGCTTGTCTTGCCATCCCTCCTAGTAGAAATACACGACTTCACTGAGCAAGCTTGTCTTGCCATCCCTCCTAGTAGAAAGACACTACTTCACTGAGCAAGCTAGCCTTGCCATCCCTCCTAGTAGAAAGACACTACTTCACTGAGCAAGCTTGTCTTGCCATCCCTCCTAGTAGAAATACACTACTTCACTGAGCAAGCTAGCCTTGATATCCCTCCTAGTAGAAAGACACTACTTCACTGAGCAAGCTTGTCTTGCCATCCCTCCTAGTAGAAATACACGACTTCACTGAGCAAGCTTGTCTTGCCATCCCTCCTAGTAGAAAGACACTACTTCACTGAGCAAGCTTGCCTTGCCATCCCTCCTAGTAGAAAGACACGACTTCACTGAGCAAGCTTGCCTTGCCATCCCTCCTAGTAGAAATACACGACTTCACTGAGCAAGCTAGCTTTGCCATCCCTCCTAGTAGAAAGACACTACTTCACTGAGCAAGCTTGTCTTGCCATCCCTCCTAGTAGAAAGACACTACTTCACTGAGCAAGCTTGTCTTGCCATCCCTCCTAGTAGAAATACACGACTTCACTGAGCAAGCTTGTCTTGCCATCCCTCCTAGTAGAAAGACACTACTTCACTGAGCAAGCTTGCCTTGCCATCCCTCCTAGTAGAAAGACACTACTTCACTGAGCAAGCTTGTCTTGCCATCCCTCCTAGTAGAAAGACACTACTTCACTGAGCAAGCTAGCCTTGCCATCCCTCCTAGTAGAAATACACTACTTCACTGAGCAAGCTAGCCTTGCCATCCCTCCTAGTAGAAATACACGACTTCACTGAGCAATCTTGCCTTGCCATCCCTCCTAGTAGAAAGACACTACTTCACTGAGCAAGCTTGTCTTGCCATCCCTCCTAGTAGAAAGACACTACTTCACTGAGCAAGCTTGCCTTGCCATCCCTCCTAGTAGAAATACACTACTTCACTGAGCAAGCTTGTCTTGCCCTCCCTCCTAGTAGAAATACACGACTTCACTGAGCAAGCTTGTCTTGCCATCCCTCCTAGTAGAAATACACGACTTCACTGAGCAATCTTGCCTTGCCATCCCTCCTAGTAGAAAGACACTACTTCACCGAGCAAGCTTGTCTTGCCATCCCTCCTAGTAGAAATACACGACTTCACTGAGCAAGCTTGTCTTGCCATCCCTCCTAGTAGAAATACACGACTTCACTGAGCAAGCAAGCTTTGTCATCCCTCCTAGTAGAAAGACACTACTTCACTGAGCAATCTTGCCTTGCCATCCCTCCTAGTAGAAAGACACTACTTCACTGAGCAAGCTAGCCTTGCCATCCCTCCTAGTAGAAAGACACTACTTCACTGAGCAAGCTTGTCTTGCCATCCCTCCTAGTAGAAATACACGACTTCACTGAGCAAGCTTGTCTTGCCATCCCTCCTAGTAGAAATACACGACTTCACTGAGCAAGCAAGCTTTGTCATCCCTCCTAGTAGAAAGACACTACTTCACTGAGTAAGCTAGCTTTGTCATCTCATAGTAGAAAGACACTACTTCACTGAGCAAGCTTGTCTTGCCATCCCTATTAGCCTGCTAGAGAGAGACTCCTTTACCCACTATGTTAGCCCTGTCATCCCTCACATTAGAGAGACACTCCTCCACCGAGTAAGAAAGCCTTGTCTTCACTCCTAGTAAACTAACCTTGCCACCCTTCTCAGTAAGCTAACCTTGTCATCCCTCCCAGTAAGCTGACCTTGTCATTCCTCCCAGTGAGCTGACCTTGTCATTCCTCCCAGTGAGCAAACCTTGTCATTCCCCCCAGTAAGCCAACCTTGTCATTCCTCCCAGTGAGCAAACCTTGTCATTCCTCCCAGTACGCTAACCCTGTCATCCCTCCCAGTGAGCTAACCTTGTCATTCCTCCCAGTAAGCTAACCTTGTCATTCCTCCCAGTGAGCTAACCTTGTCATTCCTCCCAGTAAGCTAACCTTATCATCCCTCCCAGTAAGCTAAACTTGTCATTCCTCCCAGTGAGCTGACCTTGTCATTCCTCCCAGTAAGCTAACCTTGTCATTCCTCCCAGTAAGCTAACCTTGTCATTCCTCCCAGTAAGCTAACCTTGTCATTCCTCCCAGTAAGCTAACCTTGTCATTCCTCCCATTGAGCTAACCTTGTCATTCCTCCCAGTGAGCAAACCTTGTCATTCCTCCCAGTACGCTAACCTTGTCATTCCTCCCAGTAAGCTAACCTTGTCATTCCTCCCAGTAAGCTAACCTTATCATCCCTCCCAGTAAGCAAACCTTGTCATTCCTCCCAGTGAGCTAA
The DNA here is from genome assembly GCA_949316495.1 of Amphiduros pacificus. Classification (NCBI taxonomy): domain Eukaryota; kingdom Metazoa; phylum Annelida; class Polychaeta; order Phyllodocida; family Hesionidae; genus Amphiduros; species Amphiduros pacificus. Next base: position 8,934,386 of record OX439001.1, on the reverse strand, counting down.
CCTTGTCATCCCTCCCAGAAAGCTAGGCTTGTCAATTCTTCCAACAAGCTTGGCATGTCACCCTTCCCAGTGAGGTAGCTTTGTCATTCTTCTCAGTAAGCTAACCTTGTCATCCCTCCCAGTAAGCTAACCTTGTCATTCCTCCCAGTGAGCTAACCTTGTCATTCCTCCCAGTAAGCAAACCTTGTCATCCCTCCCAGTAAGCTAACCTTGTCGTCCCTCCCAGTAAGCTAGCCTTATCGTCCCTCCCAGTAAGCTAACCTTATCGTCCCTCCCAGTAAGCTAGCCTTATCGTCCCTCCCAGTAAGCTAACCTTGTCATCCCTCCCAGTACGCTAACCTTGTCATCCCTCCCAGTAAGCTAACCTTGTTATCCCTCCCAGTGAGCTAACCTTGTCATCCCTCCCAGTAAGCTAACCTTGTCATCCCTCCCAGTAAGCTAACCTTGTCATTCCTCCCAGTAAGCAAACCTTATCATCCCTCCCAGTGAGCTAACCTTGTCATTCCTCCCAGTAAGCTAAACTTGTCATTCCTCCCAGTAAGCTAAACTTGTCATTCCTCCCAGTATGCTAACCTTGTCATCCCTCCCAGTACGCTAACCTTGTCATTCCTCCCAGTAAGCTAACCTTGTCATTCCTCCCAGTAAGCTAAACTTGTCATTCCTCCCAGTGAGCTAACCTTGCCATCCCTCCCAGTAAGCTGACCTTGTCATTCCTCCCAGTGAGCTGACCTTGTCATTCCTCCCAGTGAGCAAACCTTGTCATTCCTCCCAGTAAGCTAACCTTGTCATCCCTCCCAGTAAGCTAACCTTGTCATTCCTCCCAGTGACCTGACCTTGTCATCCCTCCCAGTAAGCTAACCTTGTCATCCCTCCCAGTAAGTTAACCTTGTCATCCCTCCCAGTGAGCTAACCTTGTCATCCCTCCCAGTGAGCTTACCTCAGCATCCCTCCCAGCAAGCTAACCTTGTCATCCCTCCCAGTGAGCTAACCTTGTCATCCCTCCCAGTGAGCTAACCTTGTCATCCCTCCCAGTGAGCTGACCTTGTCATCCCTCCCAGTAAGCTAACCTTGTCATCCCTCCCAGTAAACTAACCTTGCCATCCCACCCAGTAAACTAACCTTGTCATCCCTCCCAGTAAGCTGACCTTGTCATCCCTCCCAGTGAGCTAACCTCATCATCCCTCCCAGCAAGCTAACCTTGTCATCCCTCCCAGTAAGCTAACCTTGTCATCCCTCCCAGTAAGCTAACCTTGTCATTCCTCCCAGTAAGCTGACCTTGTCATCCCTCCCAGTGAGCTAACCTCATCATCCCTCCCAGCAAGCTAACCTTGTCATCCCTCCCAGTAAGCTAACCTTGTCATCCCTCCCAGTAAGCTAACCTTGTCATCCCTCCCAGTAAGCTAACCTTGTCATTCCTCCCAGTAAGCTAACCTTGTCATCCCTCCCAGTAAGCTAACCTTGTCATTCCTCCCAGTAAGCTGACCTTGTCATCCCTCCCAGTGAGCTAACCTCATCATCCCTCCCAGCAAGCTAACCTTGTCATCCCTCCCAGTAAGCTAACCTTGTCATTCCTCCCAGTAAGCTAACCTTGTCATCCCTCCCAGTGAGCTAACCTTGTCATCCCTCCCAGTAAGCTAACCTTGTCATCCCTCCCAGTAAGCTAACCTTGTCATTCCTCCCAGTAAGCTAACCTTACCATCCCTCCCAGTAAGCTAACCTTGTCATCCCTCCCAGTAAGCTAACCTTGTCATTCCTCCCAGTAAGCTAACCTTGTCATCCCTCCCAGTAAGCTAACCTTGTCATCCCTCCCAGTAAGCTAACCTTGTCATCCCTCCCAGTAAGCTAACCTTGTCATCCCTCCCAGTAAACTAACCTTGCCATCCCACCCAGTAAACTAACCTTGTCATCCCTCCCAGTAAGCTGACCTTGTCATCCCTCCCAGTGAGCTAACCTCATCATCCCTCCCAGCAAGCTAACCTTGTCATCCCTCCCAGTAAGCTAACCTTGTCATCCCTCCCAGTAAGCTAACCTTGTCATTCCTCCCAGTAAGCTGACCTTGTCATCCCTCCCAGTAAGCTAACCTTGTCATTCCTCCCAGTAAGCTGACCTTGTCATCCCTCCCAGTAAGCTAACCTTGTCATCCCTCCCAGTAAGCTAACCTTGTCATCCCTCCCAGTAAGCTAACCTTGTCATTCCTCCCAGTGACCTGACCTTGTCATTCCTCACAGTAAGCTAACCTTGTCATTCCTCCCAGTAAGCTAACCTCATCATCCCTCCCAGCAAGCTAACCTTGTCATCCCTCCCAGTAAGCTAACCTTGTCATCCCTCCCAGTAAGCTAACCTTGTCATTCCTCCCAGTAAGCTGACCTTGTCATCCCTCCCAGTAAGCTAACCTTGTCATCCCTCCCAGTAAGCTAACCTTGTCATCCCACCCAGTAAACTAACCTTGTCATCCCTCCCAGTAAGCTGACCTTGTCATCCCTCCCAGTGAGCTAACCTCATCATCCCTCCCAGCAAGCTAACCTTGTCATCCCTCCCAGTAAGCTAACCTTGTCATCCCTCCCAGTAAGCTAACCTTGTCATTCCTCCCAGTAAGCTGACCTTGTCATCCCTCCCAGTAAGCTAACCTTGTCATCCCTCCCAGTACGCTAACCTTGTCATCCCTCCCAGTAAGCTAGCCTTGTCATTCCTCCCAGTGACCTGACCTTGTCATTCCTCACAGTGAGCTAACCTTGCCATCCCTCCCAGCAAGCTAACCTTGTCATCCCTCCCAGTAAGCTGACCTTGTCATCCCTCCCAGTAAGCTAACCTTGTCATCCCTCCCAGTTAGCTAGCCTTATCATCCCTCCCAGTAAGCTAGCCTTGTCATTCTTCCTAGTAAGCTAGCCTTGGCACTATTTTTTTTTACCGGCACTACACCATACCTACAACATTCCAACCCAGTGAAGAGACACCCCCCACCCAGTACTGGGACCTACCTAGCTCAGCACAGTGACACCTTAACTCTGACCGGTTCAGAGACACTCTTTTGGCCAGATACATTTAGATACATTTTCCTCGACAATGGGATGTGTCCTGTTCTGATTGAATTGGTGTAGCGATGGGCAGGTTGTTAGAGCGGTTGCTCTGAGCCTGGTCTGTTGCTTGTCACGGGTCCTGTTGCCCGGCAGACGGGCCCTCCTACACTACATACTCGCTAATTAGTTTTGCCAAATGAAGGCGAGTGACCTAACTGTGTTATGGTGTCTGTGTGAGACAGGTTGTGTCCGGAAGATACACGGCGACAAGATGCACCTCTGCATCAGCAACCGCCACATCAAAGACACCCCGACAACTTGCCGCTTGCCCGCGTGAAACATTGTCACATTTAGGCGGGTTTAGCATGAAACATGGGGGTCTCTCCCGGGCGCGGCCATGACACATTGTGGCAGTGCACACGTCCTCGGGGCGAGCGTCCGGCATTGATTTCATGTTGATTTCATATCAGAGGGCAGCACTAGTGTCAGATCCCAAATGAATGACCTATGGGCGGTAGCATATTGCAAGGTTGGTGCCTCGTGTAGGCGACTTAAGGCAGTCATCTGAACTGTCTGAAGTTATGAATGGCTCTCTCTAACCTGGTTTGTGAACTAATATTCATCATTCACTGACCGAACTGAATAACATCTGGAAAACGCAAGAATTTCCATCTTGGATGTCTGATCTGCACCGCTTGTGATAAATCTGCATTGTTTATGACGTGGGCTCCCCACAAAGCATTGTTCCCATTGTCTTATCCCCAGATACCATCTGCCAAGACAAAGGAACCTTTGTTTCTATGGTGATTACCTCTGTGTCCTCAGTGATAACGCGGTCTTCAACCATAGCTACACAGATATTATATGTCATTTTAATGAGATATTTAATTCATGATATGTTTACAAATTTGGAATGAAAAGATGAGAATGTTCAATGTCGTGGTTCATGAGGCAAGTTTATCATTCAGCCAATGCGAGAATGAGGTGTGTGGACAGACTCACTCGCGACTACATACGCTCCCTGGCGAGCAAATGTAAAACTAAAAGCATTTACCATCTGCAATGGAATGTGGAAATATTGCTTTGTGTGAGACAATACATAGAAACTTCACTCAACTTGATTTTCCTATTCTAAAGAATTCCTCATACAACTGAAGAATCTGAGGAAAATGGCAAGAATATTACATTGCAAGTTCTCCCTTACAAAATTTTAAATCTCTTGAAGACAGAGAATCAAGACTTTACATGAATTGTTATATAATTAAATAATCACGTTGATCCTACAGAACCACTCTTCCACAACTTACAACGGTATGTATGCTGTACCACACAAAATAGATATAGAATCTAGAATTAAACATGCCCGGCCATACAACCGCAGAATCACTTTGTCTACAGGAAGCCCAAATTGTGTGTATTCTGTATCAAAACTGTAGAATCTCTGAGCAAGCAGGATACCAACATTTTTTCTCGCTTTACTATACACCAAAGTATTGACCCCCTACAAGCAAAGAAGGTTAGGTCTAACCCACTACTGCAGAGTCTCCAGACAGTTATACAGGATCTACTTGCTAATGTAGGGTCTCTCAAGCCAGAGAGAAAACAAGTATTCTACATTTTCCACTCCGCCCTTGTTGTTTAATCAATCGGGACAGCATGACACGTCAGCTGTATATCCAACCTGCACCTTGAGGAAGATACCAAATTTAACATGGGATGGTGACCTGAGTTAGATACCTTAAAGTCGGGTAGTTTCTCTAAGTGATGACTAAATATGTCATGCGTGGAAACAAAGGGTTCTGTCTCTTCTTTTGAAAGTTAGTTTTAAAGAGAGGCCACATCTCACAGGCACCACTCATTGTTCTGTATAGTTCTATATGATCTAACACAGCACCCCTCCATATTGGGAATCCGGCCAGCCAAAACAGAATGCATACTGTGATAGAGATATGACACAGCTTATGTATTATGGGCCCTGGGATAATGACCTGGCAGAATAGGGATGGACCCAAGATATCAGAGCATGTATGGGTGGAAGCAGCAAAGTGTATAGAGACTTGCGCTGAAAGCATAAATGAAAATATACAGCAAACATATGGCGAGACCTGGGTAAAAGAATCGTAAAGCTGGAATGGACAGAGCAATCACATAGTTAGACCTGTTATAGACATGATAAAACAGGGATTGTCACAGCAAATACATGGTTAGACCTGGGTTAAATACATGATAGGACAGGGCTAGATGAAGGGGAGACCGGGTTTAAAGCGTGATAGAGTAGGGATGATCTTTAGGCAGACCAAGACTAAATAAAGCAGGGAAAGAAAGCAGGGAAAGAAAGCAGGGAAAGATGACGGGATGAAAGATATGAGAGATGACTATGATACCAGGATTAAAGACATGATAGAGCAGGGATGGGTGGTGGGAAGACCAGGGTCAAAGACGTGATATAGCAGGGGTGGATGGTGGGAGACCAGGGTTAAAGACATTATAGAGCAGGGATGGATGGTGGGGAGACCAGGGTTAAAAATATGATAGAGCAGGGATGGATGGTGGGGAGACCAGGGTTAAAGACATGATAGAACAGGGATGGATGGTGGGAACACCAGGGTTAAAGACATGGTAGAGCAGGGATGGATGGTGGGGAGACCAGGGTTAAAGACATGATAGAGCAGGGATGGATGGTTGAAACACCAGGATTAATTATAAAGACATTATAGAGCAGGGATGGATGGTGGAGAGACCAGGGTTAAAGACATGATAGAGCAGGGATGGATGGTTGAAACACCAGGGTTAAAGACATTATAGAGCAGGGATGGATGGTGGAGAGACCAGGGTTAAAGACATTATAGAGCAGGGATGGATGGTTGAAACACCAGGGTTAAAGACATGATAGAGCAGGGATGGATGGTGGGGAGACCAGGGTTAAAGACATGATAGAGCAGGGATGGATGGTTGAAACACCAGGGTTAAAGACATTATAGAGCAGGGATGGATGGTGGAGAGACCAGGATTAAAGACATGATAGAGCAGGGATAGATGGTGGGAAGACCAGGGTTAAAGACATGATAGAGCAGGGATGGATGGTGGGAACACCAGGGTTAAAGACATGATAGAGCAGGGATGGATGGTGAGGAGACCAGGGTTAAAGACATAATAGAGCAGGGATGGGTGGTGGGGAAACCGAGGTTAAAGACATTATAGAGCAGGGATGGATGGTGGGGAGACCAGGGTTAAAGACATGATAGAGCAAGGATGGATGGTGGGGAGACCAGGGTTAAAAACATGATGGAGCAGGGATAGATGACGAAGAAACCGGGGTTAAGGACATGATTGAGCAGGGATGGAGTTTGGTATATCATATTGGTTCATCAGCCACACAGCACAGCACAGATCTCGCATAAATCTCGCTGCATATTCCACACTGACAGTATCGGATCGCCCCTGCGGTGACCGCCGGTCCTGCAACCATCATGGACCCCACCGTTCAAATTTGAGCCACATTCGCGCGACCTCGCTCCCATTTATTGCCGCTTGTGCTGCATTCGGCAACGACAAATCGTTGACACTTCCAACATCCAATTTCTTTTATCAGGCTGGGTTATCACAAATAATTTTGCCACGCGGGGTATGAATACGAACTTTTCACATGGGGTACTCTCTAGTGACCCATCGCCGGCCTAATAGATGACCCGCAGGGCCCACCTCGGCCTTCCCAGCCACCACGCCATTCTCTCTTATCGCCCAGGCTGGGGTCAATTTTGCAAAGATGTTTTCGAGCCCCGACTCAAGTTGGTTAATCAAATGTCACCATGGAACCCTGAACTGTTAACATTAATATTGGGGACCTCAATTGTTGCGCGGACTTGTCAGGGTGTGATATGGCTTCCGGCGCCACAGACGCTCAAGTCGAGATCCCAACGCCTGATCGCGGATCAAGAAGTCGGCAAAAAGGACAACAAATCAAACAAAAGAGCAATGATCAAGACGTGCGAAGAATATGATAGCAACTTAAACTTTGCAATGTAACAACTTGGCGCAGTAATACAAACACTTGGCATCGATTTGACCCCGTGACCTTTGGGGGCAAACCGCCATTCACCATGAAGTCGCATGACGCATATGGGACTACGTACAAAATAGGGTTTTATTCAGCTCATCTCTGTGGGCCCACTACAACTTTGGAAGAAAATAGACTTTGGGGATACCATGGCAATGCTCAATTCGTTTATAGATTTCGCCTCGTTTTTTGGGCCTTACAAAAACAGAAATATTTCAATATCTCAGGAACGACTAAAATAGGAACGTCACACATTATCTTCCGAAATGAAAATGTATCCCCGGAATGAGAAATGGGTGCCGGGGTTTTTTGATTGATAATATTCATACAACACCAAGATTTAGTGGAGATGATACGTGATATTGTTTCCATAAATAAAAAATAGAAAATGTAATGTTTATTCCATGATATGCATCACACTTCATATTCAATGAAAATGGGCTCTTTCTTTTCGTGTGCATTAACTTCATATTTACTGCATATTTTTTAGATATCTTGATCACTTTATCAGTTTCCTATATCCGTATATCTAAGTTACAAATATCACATGAATTCTGGCATGTTTTGTCGACGTCCCTGTATTTTATATTTACAGATAGGATGTCGTTAACTTAAGTTAGTTCGCTGTTTGTATAAGAATGATATACATTGCACATTAAAATATCATTATTTTATCTTGACTCTATATATAACCTATGTAAACAATGGACATGTTCTTGGGCGATGAAAGCACTTGATTATACTGTAAACGCTAGGATCACATGCATATCAGATAGACAGTGAATGCAGTTTGAAAGTTATAATCTATATTTATTCATCTTTTCTGACAGCCATCTAGATTTTCCACATGATGTTTATATAGATATGACTTAATAGATAAAAAATGGCTATCCATTGTGGCATGCACTGATTCCAAAGACAACTACATTTAGGAAGCTTTGCCCTTGACGATGATACGGGCTTTATGAACACACATCAGCACAGCGTATCACATCTGTAAAGTTAAACAGTTGCTGTGATATATGCACATATATATGCCACATGAATGAGGCAACTACATCTAAGTCACGTATCTAGTGGCACCATTTATCGCTTATAGATGGCGCTGTATTAGAATATCATTCTCTGTTCTGCCAGAGCGCCAGTCTGCAGTGTCAAATGTATCATCCCTCAAAGACAAGATTTATACGGGGTCGTGCTGAGCGCCGCTCTCCAGGACCAAAGTCCCACGTTGTCAAGTCAGCAAGTCAGATCTGAGAAACCCACTTTTTGTGGAAAAAACACACCCAATCCCTGATGGAAATCAGATAAAAACTCACTTTGATAAACACCTTCGCTGCCACAGAATTGCAGATTACCCATGCTAACCATTTGTCATTTCTGTTTTTGACCATAATTCTAATGCACAGAATATCACGTAAATGTGTCACTGTACATTTATATTTGTGTGGGTTAACTTTATCAAATCATATTAGATTATGTAAAAAACGAACAGCAAAAAACAGATGTGAAATAAAGGTTCATTATAATTTGCGTCCTATTAAGCCTAGAACCTCTTGAGACAATTCATTTTCTCATTATGCATTGTTTTAATGACCCTTTCCCGTGATACTGAAATCGCCCTTTTTGTTTGACAATGAAGGACCCGTTTTCCCATGATAATCTCTCTGCCTTTTTCCCGCGACGATCAGCGTTCCTCTCTCATCATCTTGATAATTATGGTATCTCTCAGATGAAATGACAAATTCTTGCAATTAGCCGACATTTAGATCCTCACTGATAATTATGTGTATATTTTTAATGATGGTGTAAGCGGTAGATGATTGTTGTTGTTTTTTGGGACCCATGCCCGCCGTAGGACTATATACGGCTTCATCTGAGATCAAGGCCAGGGTCTCTATACGGGATGAACGGCAAGCTGCGATGCGGCAAGCCGCGGATGACAGCCAAGTCCTCTTTGCACTGTGTAATCCGTCCCATGAAATGACACTACTAGACAAGCAGATTTTATAGACAAGGCTTTCTGGGCAAACCCACTTGAAATGTATCAAAGCGATGAAAAGGGATTACAGTGTCTATTACTGATGATGCACATATTGACAGTTTCTCGGAGCAAACTGTTTGAAGATGCACACTCGGGTCAATGGGATGTCGATATCAAATATGCACCAAGCGTTTGTGATAAAAGCCGGTGGATTGAGAGCAAAGTTGGACCTGACATAGACTGAGGACATCACACAGGCGCTGGCAAATGTCACCCCTCTCCCATGTCAAGCCTCCAATTATGAGATAACAGACAAGATGGAAATCCACTGACGACTGGTCGCATTCACAACTATTGTCCCTTTCCTAGACTGGTCCCCTTCACAACTCTGTCCCTTCCTAGACTGGTCGCCTTCACAACTCTGTCCCTTCCTAGACTGGTCGCCTTCACAACTCTGTCCCTTCATCGACTGGTCGCCTTCACAACTCTGTCCCCTTCTGGACCGATTGTCTTCACAACTCTGTCCCTTCCTAGACTGGTCGCCTTCACAACCCTGTCCCTTCCTAGACTGGTCACCTTCACAACTCTGTCCCTTCCTAGACTGGTCCCCTTCACAAATCTGTCCCTTCCTAGATTGGTCATCTACTGGAGGTTGGAAGCCTTCACAACTTTGTCCCCTCTCAGAACCCATCTACTGAAGGTTGAAAGCCTTCAAAACTCTGTCCCCTCTCAGACCCTCATCTACTGAAGGTTGGAAGCCTTCACAACTCTGTCCCCTCTCAGACCCTCATCTACTGAAGGTTGGAAGCCTTCACAACTCTGTCCCCTCTCGGACCCTCATCTACTGAAGGTTGGAAGCCTTCACAACTCTGTCCCCTCTCAGACCCTCATCTACTGAAGGTTGGAAGTCTTCACAACTTTGTCCCCTCTCAGACCCTCATCTACTGAAGGTTGGAAGCCTTCACAACTTTGTCCCCTCTCAGACCCTCATCTACTGAAGGTTGGAAGCCTTCACAACTCTGTCCCCTCTCGGACCCTCATCTACTGAAGGTTGGAAGCCTTCATAACTATGTCCTCTCTCAGACCCCCATCCCTCATACACTCCAGTAAATCCTGAGGCGGTAATAATATATGACGTTGTGATCTCCACGATGCAATCCATGTAGTTAGGAGATAAACAGCATAAAAATGCAATGACAACCTTAAAGCTTTGATCGATGGAGATTCAAACAGAAATGTTAGGAATTTATATCACATCCATTTTTATTTGCATCGTATCATAGATAGATATTTTGTTTATCTATTTGGTTCGCTTTTACTGGACATCGATCATGACATTCTGAATGTATGCATCATATTGCTTGTTGCAGCCATAATGTGTTAAGATTACAATTTTAAATGTATCATATTTTACGACTTATATATGCATTGAAAAAATGTTAAAGTTTGTTATGTTTACATGAATATCAGATTATGTGAAATATTTGATAATGATATTGATAAGGCGTCATATGATGAAAATCAAATGTAGTTCTGCGTTCCAAATTGTGAGTATTTCATGATGTTATACATGCAGTTTTTGTCCTCACAAGATGTGAAATCGCAGGTCTCTTGAAATCTCGTCATTGTCTCCATGCAATTAGGATCTCGCGAGATTTCAATACCATACATTGCAACTAGGAAAGGTCAACCCACTTTTGATGCTGATGAAAATCTCTAATCAATGCTTTTCATCTGAGAAAGTGCAAAGTCGATTGTGGGCAAACAAGCACAATGAGAACACGAGCAATCACATAAATAGTCCATGATGAAATGCTTATCAACGTGGTATCACTCCGCGCTGCCCGCCAATTAGCATATTTGAGAAATGAGTTCTTAGCGGCGCAGCGCCAGTGTGGTGGAAACATGTCACGTCGCGTGCTGTGTTAATGCATCAAACCTGTGTGATTATTGCCCCCCGCACCCAGCCTTATATCAGATTATAGACACCCGCTAAAAGTATCTAACACCGACAATTTCACGGCCATTGGAGTTGCTGAAAACTCCGCTCTGGGCTGTAGGGTTATTAGTATTGCGGCTTCATTGTTGGGACCTCATTCCCCTAGAAAGCTGCGCCGAAACCATGAAAGGCAGTGACAGACTCACAAAGGCGGATGAATGCACAAATTATGAAATTTACTGTTCAGGCTTTGGGGATTCATCTTCACACTGTGGCTGGTGATAACGCGGTTAGTGTGAGCAATATGGGCTTCTGATAAAGGCCATTTATCTGGTAACATTCCTTACATAATCTCCCCATCAATCAGCTTCAAATATCGATTCCTGGGACCACACTGTTTGCTGCTAGTTCCAATAGATATTTTCTAATTTTGATACACATTCTGGACACAAGGGCAGTCTATATTTTCTGTTGAATACCCCAACAGAAAATATTCCCATATGATGTTGACTAGGATATTTCAAAATGAGCTCTAGGTGGCGCAGTTTTTCATTAAACGTAAGAGGGCGCTTCATATCAATACCCAGGAGAAATGACCGAATGATCACAGCATTAAATTATGTGTGTGTTTCAGAGTGACTATTTATGACGAGACCACATACCTTAAAAAGGGAACCATTATTGCTGAGGCAAAGAAATGTAAAATTACAAATTAATGAAATTGTCAACTTTATTCGTGTTTTGTTGCCATCAAATTTATTTTTAATGATAGGCATGAAAAGTAGAGATATTACTCATTATCTGAGCGTAGAGATTTTTGAGTTATAACTGGTTGAGGTTCCTCCCAAATTTGTGTGAGAAATAACAACTCAGACGTTTGTTTGTTTTTTTTATCTTACTTTGATGAAAATGCCTTGTAGGGCATGCATTTAGCACAAAAATAATCATCATAATGTTTCAGATATCTATCCAGAGTAAAACAAGTTTTCAACTTTGAGAAAAAGAGTCCTATTATTAAAAATCACGCTGTCGCCTACAACAGGTCCCCTTGATGTTACTACATACTGTCCATACTACAAGTAATGATCTATCACCCAATCATAGTTCTTAGACAACAGAAGAGATACACAAAGTCTCTCTGACTACTGACTGGTCACACTTTAATGGCTGCCCATCACAGCTCCCATGGTACCACTTTAGACCATTACCCTTGCACCTGCTGTTTCCACGCATGCCCAGACCACGCAGAGAACATTAGATCTTATCATTTTGCCTAAAATGTGAAGCACCAATCCTCTAGAAATCCATAAATGCAAGCAACTGGAGAACAGACAAATAAATTTCCATAATGAATAACCACTCAACTGTGCAACATCAGTAACCAATGTACATTGTGAAAACAATCTCAATTATTGTGCAACCCTAAATGTCCATACTTCATATCAGTGCAGTCATGTTGGCCCTTGCCATTTGAGAATAGATGAGTAGTAAATAATATTTTGCAATTTTCTAAGCTGATGCGGACCGGAAGGCAATCTAAAGTATGACACCAAATGTGTTAAATCGCGCTAGACTTTGGAGAAGTTAAGTGAATTCCCTATCCGTGACCTTTATCTTTGAAGCGCTGAGTTCCTTGTCTCCACGTTCTACAGAGGAATTGACTTTCAAAATTAGTTCTGGGTTTTCAGATCCTCTGTGCATCTTCACGTGGGATCTGCGGAATGGGAACTGATTCCCCACGGAACATTGATGTAATTAGGATTTGATATTTCCCGCTAAGCACGTTGACACTCTGTGGTATATTTCAGAAATGTCTTGAGACGCTGGCGACTCTGTCGTCTGCCTTTTCGCACCAAGCAACATGGGACTTGTCAAAATTGACTGATGAAAAATAAGTTTTTCGCAGAACACCGCGGTTGGCTTTTATGGAGGTGATGACCCGCGAAGAACAAATTCCCAAAATTGTCGATAATATAGTCATTTTCTCTTCATTTCAATGGCTGACTGGGGCATATGAGGAAGGCCAGCGTCTCCTGGTGGAGTAATTAACGACAACTACCGTCAATAGGCCTGCGTCCACACGGACCGAATGATGGCTGCGGTTCCCACGTGAATTTGCGAGATTGGGCCCAGATATGAAGTAGTGCTGCTGCGGTGGCATCTTTCAGCATCTTCTGGGGAGAAAATTTGGCGCCAGCCATCATTTGTGGCATCCACCCTGAGCCAGAGCCCGCATCTCAGCTGGGACAGTGATATTCCGATTGGCCAACAAGAAATTCAGATGAAAGCCGGCTTCGCACCAAACTTGACACCTAATTAACTTTCAAAAACGGTGTGAGACTACTGTGTCTTCGCCGAATTGACCCGGGGGTCCCGATAAGGCGGTCAAAGGAATAGAATTCTGACTGTTCAATTGTCCGAGAAGGAAGTGGGCTCTACAGAGACTCATGTCAGGATTGGGGTGCCACAGGGTGCCATTTTAGCCCCGTGAATATCTGCCTCTGGAGTGTTGTGACTCACGCTTCATCGGAGACCTCACTTCATTACACTGGTAAATATTGGTAAATGTTAGGATTGGGAGTTAATCCTACATTGTAATTGCATTCACTAGCCTAAAAGAACAAGAGTAGCGCAAATTGCGCTACGCAGTTTCACAGCAAAAGGTTAGACGCTCAGGTCAGGACCTTTTCAAGGTCATCAGGACAAGGGCATGTTTTATGCTCGAAGATCATGACCTCGCGAAATATGAGGCAAAAATACAAATGTGTGATTTGCAAGTAAGCAAGTCTTCGCAAGTTTTTTCAATGCAGACCTGTTTCTTTTTCAATTTTATTTCTACAAGTATATAGCGTCTTGTAATTTTCACTTAGTTTTAATTTACAGAATCTATTAAATCAATTAATATTGATTTGAACAGGACATGGCATCCCTTATCATAATCAAATATTTCCTGACCTTTGTATGACCTAACCAATTAGCGTCTTAGAAGCCCAGTTGGTCTCAGTGTGCTTTTTCTTTGCGACTCTGATGATAGTGCGATGATAAACTTTTCCCATTAGTACTTAGATGTTCATTGTTGTGCAATCCCATCTCTTTAGATTTATTGATGCCATCGTGAATTTTCATTTATTATCCCATTAGAAAGTTGATGTCAGTTGTTTATATATTACAGCTCAATATCACTGCCAGATGTCAGTAGCTCGTTAGCAATGTGCAATGTTGATGTCATCAGCTGTTATGATGTCAACAGCTGTTTCAGCTGTTCACTAGCATTGTGATGTCATCAGGTATATTCCCTCAGCTGTTCACTAGCACTGTGAAGTCATCAGCTGTTATCTTTCAGCTATTCACTAGCATTGTGATGTCATCAGTTATTATCCCTCAGCTGTTCACTAGCATTGTGATGTCATCAGTTATTATCCCTCAGCTGTTCACTAGCATTGTGATGTCATCAGTTATTATCCCTCAGCTGTTCACTAGAATTGTGATGTCATCAGTTATTTTCCTTCAGCTGTTCACTAGCATTGTGATGTAATCAGTTATTATCCCTCAGCTGTTCACTAGCATTGTGATGTCATCAGCTGTTATCCTCCAGCTGTTCACTAGTATTGTCATGCCAGCAGTACTCGAAGTTTATACAGCTGTTTGTGGTGTGAGCAGCTGTGATCATTCACGAGGCACACCCTTTTGTACACAAATCAATGACGTATAAGATCTCGTCTCTGAACACGGGATATTTCAGCACTGATGTCATATCTCAGGTTCGGGACTTAGTACAAGAATCGATGAAGAAATGTCATTCCAGAAGTGTAATATTTGGGTCTGATGTCACGTGTCATGTGATAAAGAGAAATGATCTCACATGTAATATAACTATGCAATAAAAGAAAGCATGTGGTCAAGATATATCAGATCAAGTGTGATTTATCATATGGCATGTGATACAAGCACCAAACACTAGCATACATGTGTATGTGGTCAATAACATATGTCACACCACTAACATACAGATATGCTTTGTCATGTGGAATCAAGGTAAAGGAAACTTGCTGACAAGCATGAGTTGTTAGATATGTAATAAAGGGATTTGACATGTAAACATTGTATGATGTCATTTATCATTTGATATATTAGCAAAGCACATGAACAAGGAATAAGGTCATTATATATGGGATATTTGATATTTCATCAACAAGTAGCCAGAATGAATCTCCCTGCACTATCTGATAAATATTTCCATTAAATTATAATGAATATTAAATCATTCAAACTTCAGAAAGTTTTCAACTATTACCTCATCATTACTGAATTATTAAGAAAAATAATAAACCTTAGATTTGACCAATATTGGCCGCCTATAAACATGTGCTACTATTATTTTCCATTTAAAATATATGTAAAAATTCTTACCTTCTTGTCAAGTTTATTAGAAGAATCTATTTGCCCAAGCTGTCACACAATGAAAACTTCCATCCCAGTAAATAATATAGAATGTCTCATACGAGGTCCTTGGATTAATCAGCACATGTCATGTATGTTTGACAAAACTAAAAGCGATTGATTGAGCAGGAAGCTTGGCCAAAGTTGGTTCACTCCAGCAGTGAGGATTATAAGTGTGGTAGTGGTGTGAAGACTCGATGGCGTGGCTGAGCGACCAAGCAAGACGAAGAAGACAGGGCGAGAAGTGTGGGCAGTGACAAGCTCACTGGGTCAGCACCACTGTTTGCATCAACTCACCACTAGTCCTGTGAAGATGATCTATGGCTAAGGGTGCAATGATAAGGGTATAAGCTGTCATATTAGCCAGCCTTTGTTTCTTTGGGCGTCTAATTGAGCGGGGCCAGACCCTCCCCCAAGACCTCCCAGCATTGACATTTAATTTCCCACCCCATTCTATCTTGGCTACTGGAACTGTCACACAGCAAACTCAGACCGCAAACTGCCATAAAGTCCTCACACCACTTGCTATTTCAATTTGTTGTCCATGCATTCTCTATTACAGACTTGTGAGGCATGGACCTCTGCTGGCGCCCATCTTGGATCTAAATAGGCTTTAGAGAGGGGCACAAACTGGCCATATTAGTTCGTTTGCTTGTGCCCATCTTACACATCCTTTGAAGCAAAGTCATTTCTGCCCATTGTGGTTGAGTCACACAATATGCTGTCACTATCTGAGCCAAGGCCAATTAAAATGCTTCAATTTCCTTTTGGATTCTATCTTCCAGTTCTAATATTGTGCGTCAATCTTGCTGAAAGCAATTAGAAAACCAGACGCAACATTTCAAAGTTGTAGATTGTCCTGAGTTTGGAAGAATATGTTTTCTCTAACAATTCCGACAACGTAAACCCTTCATTAGATCCACAAATTGATCTAAATATGTGGTGGTGTGATACCGAGTGAGGACTGCAAATATCAAAACTTACAGAGATCTTTTTGCTGTCACACTTCATATTTGTCTGTCAAAACTTTACACAAGTATTCTATTGACATCAGTCTTTCCTAAGCACGAAGGCCATATGCGGCAGCTTTGTTTTCCATTGATATCCAAACATCTTATTTACCAATAAGAAAGCCTTAAATTGAGGCATTTATTTGGAGTTTGGACTTAAAACACCACATACACACATTTTATTACTGAGATTTTTATGATTGACCCATTTTGAGTCCATAATGACGTATTTCATTCTCTAAAAACATTTTTGCACTGAACAAGAAGTCCTAAGATGAGTGTTATGAAATTAGAGTTTAGCCGGATCCGGAAGTACGCTGTAAGCTTTGGCTGTTGAGAGAAGCAGATAAGCAGTTTTATACTCGTGACCTTATCTAGAGCTACAAATTAGATCAAATCATCTGAGGCTTCCAATATAGTGTCAACATGTAGAGACAGGATTGAGTTAAATGCCGAGTGCGAGATAGAAATCTCTTCATTGTTGAGAAGTAATGCTGTAATCGTGTTTTTGACGTTCATTTTCAAATCTGCACCATTCTAGATATCCCGCAGAAATGAAAACTAATGACACATCAAGCCAATCACCAGCCTCCCAGACTGCCTCGTGCAATCTGTAAAATCGGGTTTAGGCAATTGGCGGTGACAGGCCAGCCTAAGTTGACCGCCTGGGAGTCTCATTCCTTAGTCAAAGATACTGCAAATGCGTTAAAGATGGTGGAGTCATGATTTGTGTAACCTTTACATTCGACACATAAGCGGCAATTACACAATTTGGAGAGATCTGGTTTACAGTGATGACTTGAGAACGTTTTTGATGTGCGCCAAACTCAATTTTCTAAACAAAAAACAAATAAGGGGTTATTTTTGTTTCAATGTTGGCAACCTACGATTCCCACTGTGAAGAAATAAAAGTTACCCAATAAATCCACGGATTCTTAACACTTAATATATCTTAGCCTATCCATCTTCCTGACAACCATATTTGTATCTACTGGAGCCATCACATTTTTACGTGCAGGAATACATCTTTCTATCTGTCATCAATCATCCTTCTTAACCTGAAAATCAATGCTTTTCTTCTCGCTATAGATCCATTGAATACCATCATTCTTCTACCAACTAACATCAGCACTGTTCTTGAAAGATCATTTGTCATTATACTAACTAGTATTAGACACCAGCACTGAAAACAGCATTCAGAATATTCCATTCTATCAAACATTTTTCTTCAAAGCATTACATCACTACTAAAAGCCACATTCATAATTTTTCTATTCATCATTAACACAAGGATCCTCCCGGAAGCAGCCTCACCAAACTTCAGAATTCAGCATTATTCTACCTATTTAGCATTTAAACTTAACTCAGGAAAACATCATTCAGTATTATTGATTTAAGTAAATAAGTCTTCTCAAATCAGCCGATATTTCTTTATCGTATTGAAGAAAATCAATGTTATAATAGGTATAAAGACCACCTTTGTATCACCTTTATATCTATTTTATTTCTCCATTTATTGGAACAATGCATTTCCGGTTTATTAGTGTATATAATTTAATGGTTTCTCTTCCAGTCACTCATGATTTCTTCATTACAGCACAGAAGACTTTCAGCTAGTCTCTTTCCATTGGTACTTGGCATGGATTTGCATGGAAATATATCTCACTGATTCTGTTCACACTACCAGGTGCCTCTTGTGTCATTTACAATTCATACTGGGATATGTTTGTTGTCATGACAGCTGATATGATAACTACCATCTTTTATACTGTGAAGTGAATACATTTTATTTTGGCCTCAGATGCATGTAAAAAAGCTAATCAGATTGAGAATCTTGAACAGAATAGAAAGACTGTGAGAAAGACTAGTTAGTATAATGACAAAGATTTTTAAGCATATATTAATGAATCGTTTATCACATATATAAGGACCTAGTGCATTCAATGCCTCACTCAACTAATCTAAATATACAATACCATACATTTCATTTTGGCACATTGACTGTCCTCAAACGTCAAAGCTTGGTAAATGCTTAAAATTAACATTTAGAAAATGTAATGCTCGACACAGCTCTTATGCTTATTGTTTTTAATAGTTGTTCCCTAATTATCGATTATAATTGCCTTTATGTCTAGGATGCCTTGTCCTTGTTGTCTGTATCGCTTCCCATGGGTAAGACATGTCAATATTCTCTGCCCCTAAATCAGCAGTCATTAGCCCTGCCTGGCCAGTAAATAAGTTGCAGCTCTTCAGCACAGGCCAAACACACTTCCGGCACAGATCAGTCTCCAAGGATATTTGCCCTCAATTTACAATTAGGCACTCTTCGGCCTTTTGCTGGTGTAAAGTGGTTAATGCAATTGTGTGATTACCTGACGGCGACCAAATCAAATTTCAGCAGTTAAAGCTGCCTGCTATTTATCAAATAAGTACGATGAAAGTGAGGACTTCTCATCCTGTGCAGCATCTGGGGTCCTGCTGCTGCAACTGACTCCCCATCGCCTAACTCACTACCAGTCCAAATACTACTGTTACTTAATATCATACCGGTTTGTAAATTATGAAATGCTATAGCTTAAAGCTTTTTTGTTGTGGTCTTATGTCAAAGAGAATATATTTAAACAAATTGTGTTAAAAGTATGGTATACATTTTTTTTAAATTGAATGTGGTTTGTATCTGTGTCAATGCAGGGGTTAATCATCAGAGATGGGCGGCTGGGGCTTTCACAGGGTACAGATCAAGGGCTAAGCATTGTGTTTGGGATCAGCCAGTTATGAGATCCAGATCAGACTTGAAGAAAATTACCACGCAGACATCAAATGGCATGGCGACTTGTGAAACGATTGCAACGTGATTAGGAAGTACATCAGTGCGCATGGGCAGACAGAGAGGGGCAATGTAATTATGGGATGGGACCTCTGCATCCTGAACACAAACACTGCCACAATTAGATCCTGCTTAGCAATGGCATCTCCCCTTTTAACCGTGAAAATATTGGTCCCTGGAAGGAAACAATTACTTGAGCAATCTGATCAAGTGCTTTGTATCCTGCCTGGACTGGAAAATGGACTCTCCACATCTTCTCCACTGTCCAAAGAGTTATGGAAAGTGGTATGGGGTAGATCAGGATTTGCAGCATCAAAAACATAGGTTGGACAAAAGTACACATTAATTGGCGACACCACGTACAAGGATATTGTATTATTGTAAAAAGCCTACATTTGGCCAGATTGCAGATGCCAATACATGAAAATATTGGATATCTTTGAACATTGCATGAAATATGTTACATATTGGATATCTTTGATTGCATGAAATATATTATTCATCTCTGCAAATAAATGACTTTTGTTCACACATGAGCCTTTTTAAATAGAAATATACTCTAAGGTCATATTCGAAAGGGAAGATATATGTACCATTATCATTAGATATCATTACTGTGCCTTTACTTGAGGTGAATGGAACTGAAATGTGAAATGGTGTTTTTACTTCTCTATCAGCAACATAGGCGATATCGGTTCGAGTTGAGGACTTTTAAGTGACTTAAGGTTCGAATCCCATTGCTGCTATTGTTAAAACTATAACATACAACTTATATATTACGCTTCATTCATCCTTACACTCCCCTACAGCTTACCTATGTAAAATTTCAGTTTGCTTGTAAGGTTTGACTGCTTTAAAGTCTTTATCTAATCTATTTTGCATTCCTCAAAATTCAAGTCTTAAACATATATTAGCCTATCTCAGCCCACCATTGGTTATAAAGCATCCACCCTGATAAACTACGACAGTGGTAAAACAGTGTGTTTTGTTATATAAGTTGAGGAGGAGGGGTGATGGGTTTGACAAACCAATATGCATGTTGAAAAGATTATATACAAATATAAGATAATATTAGAAACACACCTAACTTTACAGTGATATATAGTAAGCATCATATAATTTCTTCAGAATAAAATATTAAATATCTTCAAAACATAGATTGCAGACTTTTTTTAATAAAGTTGAAATTAGACTATGCACTACGACAAAACCTTTTCATTTGAATATTAAACATTTGGGTAAAGTGTATACATACTCATGTCTTGAGTGCAGGTAGGTTCATTCAGAATGTGGTTTTCAAAGGCCATGAGAAATCAATATCGATTACACATGTGAGACTATGAATAGATTTAGCACAAGCTTGCATATATAATTTTCATTCCTATATAATATTAAGAATCTAGTTATAGATGTTATCAAATAAATCAAAAACAATATGTAAAAAGTGGATCTGCATTGTTAATTTTAATCATATTTAAACCGTTTTCTTATTTTAATAGAAACAAAGACAAGTATCTTCATTGCACTTTATTACACTGCATTAAGTTCATGATAAAATAGTAGAGACCAACATATATCAATTAATATCAGATATGTGTTATATAAACATAAAATTTCGTAATTTTATTCCAAATAACTCGAATTGCATGGGTTTATTTTTTCTCCCAATTTTTAGTTTCACAGGCTTTTCTTTGAAAAGAATCCATTTCTAATATTTTAGTAATCCAGTAGCATAACATATGTATCATAGTGATAACCGGAACCAAAACAGATTAACATTTACATTGCTTGAACCTTGAACACAAGTGTGAACCTTTTATACCAGACAAGGGGTAGTTCGTATACCATTCTTAAACCAGGAGAAGCCATTTTCACCAAAAATCCCAGAGAGGCAGAGAGATATGACTTTGCTATGACAGAAACAAACGGAAGGCATTTCTAATAACAATTTTGTTATCACATGTCTTTAACTCAGTAGTAAAATAAAGTAACCTCCCCAGGCCAGAACCCACTCCTTAGTTTAACCTTCTCACATCTTGATAGGTCTCTACTTGTGCAATTATACGTGGAATGGAAGCCATCCTCTATGATGCCGTTTTACTGACAACTCCAATAAGACTCCAAAAGTATGTGGAATCCAACCCTCATTTAGTCACCGCTGTACACTTCTACACTTAACAGTAAGCTTTACTTTACTGAATCCTATCCATGTTACACACCTTTGTACTTAGTTTATGGCACCTGTTCCCACCATAATTACACATGTCTATATGTAATTGTAATCACTACCGCACCTGTTCCAACCATTCTTACATATGTCTATATTTCATTATAAGCTTTACTGCACCAGTTCCTATTGGTGCTACACACTCTATACTTAACGGTTGGTTCTACTGCACCAGTTCCTATTCGTGTTACAAACATTTAAACTTGAACGTAAGCTTTACTGCACCAGTTCCTATTGGTATTCTATTGAGAACATTGCTTTTTATCAATGTTACAAACTCTATTTTAACATTTTAACATTTACTGAACCAGCTTATTATTTATTTTCCAAAAGATATTACTGCACCAGCTCCAGGTAGTGCTGCAGATATGCGCTTGTGTGATGGTGTGCAGCTTCCATGGTGCTACCTGGTGCGAGGTACAGAAGGCATATGAGGCATCATCATATCTGCTGCCATCTCTTGTATCTATCTATCCAGGAATATCATATCTGCTGCCATCTCCTGTATCTATCTATCTCTTCAGGAATATCATATATCTGCTTCCATCTCCTGTATCTATCTATCTATCCAGGAATATCATATCTGCTTCCATCTCTTGTATCTATCTATCCTGGAATATCATATCTGCTGCCATCTCCTGTATCTATCTCTCCAGGAATATCATATCTGCTGCCATCTCCTGTATCTATCTCTACAGGAATATCACATCTGCTGCCATCTCCTGTATCTATCCTGGAATATCATATCTGCTGCCATCTCCTGTATCTATCTCTCCAGGAATATCATATCTGCTGCCATCTCCTGTATCTATCTTTCTAAGAATATCATATCTGCTGCCATCTCCTGTATCTATCTATCTCTACAGGAATATCATATCTGCTGCCATCTCCTGTATCTATCTCTCCAGGAATATCATATCTGCTGCCATCTCCTGTATCTATCTCTACAGGAATATCACATCTGCTGCCATCTCCTGTATCTATCCTGGAATATCATATCTGCTGCCATCTCCTGTATCTATCTCTCCAGGAATATCATATCTGCTGCCATCTCCTGTATCTATCTTTCCAAGAATATCATATCTGCTGCCATCTCCTGTATCTATCTATCTCTACAGGAATATCATATCTGCTGCCATCTCCTGTATCTATCTATCCAGGAATATCATATATCTGCTGCCATCTCCTGTATCTATCTATCCAGGAATATCATATCTGCTCCCATCTCCTGTATCTATCTCTCCAGGAATATCATATCTGCTCCCATCTCCTGTATCTCTCCTGGAATATCATATCTGCTGCCATCTCCTGTATCTATCTCTCCAGGAATATCATATCTGCTGCCATCTCCTGTATCTATCTTTCTAAGAATATCATATCTGCTGCCATCTCCTGTATCTATCTATCTCTACAGGAATATCATATCTGCTGCCATCTCCTGTATCTATCTCTCCAGGAATATCATATCTGCTGCCATCTCCTGTATCTATCTCTACAGGAATATCACATCTGCTGCCATCTCCTGTATCTATCCTGGAATATCATATCTGCTGCCATCTCCTGTATCTATCTCTCCAGGAATATCATATCTGCTGCCATCTCCTGTATCTATCTTTCCAAGAATATCATATCTGCTGCCATCTCCTGTATCTATCTATCTCTACAGGAATATCATATCTGCTGCCATCTCCTGTATCTATCTATCCAGGAATATCATATATCTGCTGCCATCTCCTGTATCTATCTATCCAGGAATATCATATCTGCTCCCATCTCCTGTATCTATCTCTCCAGGAATATCATATCTGCTCCCATCTCCTGTATCTCTCCTGGAATATCATATCTGCTGCCATCTCCTGTATCTATCTCTCCAGGAATATCATATCTGCTGCCATCTCCTGTATCTATCTTTCCAAGAATATCATATCTGCTGCCATCCCCTGTATCTATCTATCTCTACAGGAATATCATATCTGCTGCCATCTCCTGTATCTATCTATCAAGGAATATCATATCTGCTGCCATCTCCTGAATCTATCTCTCCAGGAATATCATATCTGCTGCCATCTCCTGAATCTATCTCTCCAGGAATATCATATCTGCTGCCATCTCCTGTATCTATCTCTACAGGAATATCATATCTGCTGCCATCTCCTGTATCTATCTATCTCTTCAGGAATATCATATATCTGCTTCCATCTCCTGTATCTATTTATCTCTTCAGGAATATCATATATCTGCTTCCATCTCCTGTATCTATCTATCTATCCAGGAATATCATATCTGCTTCCATCTCTTGTATCTATCTATCCTGGAATATCATATCTGCTGCCATCTCCTGTATCTATCTCTCCAGGAATATCATATCTGCTGCCATCTCCTGTATCTATCTATCCAGGAATATCATATATCTGCTGCCATCTCCTGTATCTATCTATCCAGGAATATCATATCTGCTGCCATCTCCTGTATCTATCTCTCCAGGAATATCATATCTGCTCCCATCTCCTGTATCTCTCCTGGAATATCATATCTGCTGCCATCTCCTGTATCTATCTCTCCAGGAATATCATATCTGCTGCCATCTCCTGTATCTATCTTTCCAAGAATATCATATCTGCTGCCATCCCCTGTATCTATCTATCTCTACAGGAATATCATATCTGCTGCCATCTCCTG
This sequence comes from Amphiduros pacificus, assembly GCA_949316495.1. NCBI lineage: Eukaryota > Metazoa > Annelida > Polychaeta > Phyllodocida > Hesionidae > Amphiduros > Amphiduros pacificus. The sequence continues at coordinate 8,910,206 of OX439001.1, read as the reverse complement.
TATCTATCTATCAAGGAATATCATATCTGCTGCCATCTCCTGAATCTATCTCTCCAGGAATATCATATCTGCTGCCATCTCCTGTATCTATCTCTACAGGAATATCACATCTGCTGCCATCTCCTGTATCTATCCTGGAATATCATATCTGCTGCCATCTCCTGTATCTATCTATCCAGGAATATCATATCTGCTCCCATCTCCTGTATCTATCCTGGAATATCATATCTGCTGCCATCTCCTGTATCTATCTCTCCAAGAATATCATATCTACTGCCATCTCCTGTATCTATCTATCTCTACAGGAATATTATATCTGCTGCCATCTCCTGTATCTATCTATTCAGGAATATCATATCTGCTGCCATCTCCTGTATCTATCTCTCCAGGAATATCATATCTGCTGCCATCTCCTGTATCTATCTCTCCAGGAATATCATATCTGCTGCCATCTCCTGTATCTATCTATCCAGGAATATCATATCTGCTGCCATCTCCTGTATCTATCTATCCTGGAATATCATATCTGCTGCCATCTCCTGTATCTATCTATCCTGGAATATCATATCTGCTGCCATCTCCTGTATCTATCTATCTCTTCATGAATATCATATATCTGCTTCCATCTCCTGTATCTATCTATCTATCCAGGAATATCATATCTGCTTCCATCTCTTGTATCTATCTATCCTGGAATATCATATCTGCTGCCATCTCCTGTATCTATCTCTCCAGGAATATCATATCTGCTGCCATCTCCTGTATCTATCTCTACAGGAATATCACATCTGCTGCCATCTCCTGTATCTATCCTGGAATATCATATCTGCTGCCATCTCCTGTATCTATCTCTCCAGGAATATCATATCTGCTCCCATCTCCTGTATCTATCTTTCTAAGAATATCATATCTGCTGCCATCTCCTGTATCTATCTATCTCTACAGGAATATCATATCTGCTGCCATCTCCTGTATCTATCTCTCCAGGAATATCATATCTGCTGCCATCTCCTGTATCTATCTCTACAGGAATATCACATCTGCTGCCATCTCCTGTATCTATCCTGGAATATCATATCTGCTGCCATCTCCTGTATCTATCTCTCCAGGAATATCATATCTGCTGCCATCTCCTGTATCTATCTTTCCAAGAATATCATATCTGCTGCCATCTCCTGTATCTATCTATCTCTACAGGAATATCATATCTGCTGCCATCTCCTGTATCTATCTATCCAGGAATATCATATATCTGCTGCCATCTCCTGTATCTATCTATCCAGGAATATCATATCTGCTCCCATCTCCTGTATCTATCTCTCCAGGAATATCATATCTGCTCCCATCTCCTGTATCTCTCCTGGAATATCATATCTGCTGCCATCTCCTGTATCTATCTCTCCAGGAATATCATATCTGCTGCCATCTCCTGTATCTATCTTTCCAAGAATATCATATCTGCTGCCATCCCCTGTATCTATCTATCTCTACAGGAATATCATATCTGCTGCCATCTCCTGTATCTATCTATCAAGGAATATCATATCTGCTGCCATCTCCTGAATCTATCTCTCCAGGAATATCATATCTGCTGCCATCTCCTGAATCTATCTCTCCAGGAATATCATATCTGCTGCCATCTCCTGTATCTATCTCTACAGGAATATCATATCTGCTGCCATCTCCTGTATCTATCTATCTCTTCAGGAATATCATATATCTGCTTCCATCTCCTGTATCTATTTATCTCTTCAGGAATATCATATATCTGCTTCCATCTCCTGTATCTATCTATCTATCCAGGAATATCATATCTGCTTCCATCTCTTGTATCTATCTTTCCAAGAATATCATATCTGCTGCCATCCCCTGTATCTATCTATCTCTACAGGAATATCATATCTGCTGCCATCTCCTGTATCTGTTTGGTTCTGCGCATGCTCGGTTTGGCTCGGTTGTGTTTTTTATGGGCTCTCAAGAAATCTCGTATTTTGGATATTTTTTGTGATAACATTTTGCACATGGAGTGCCTAACTTGAAGATATAACAGCAGAACCCATGACTGATAATTATTAATTTCATAACTGGAATTTTTATATCAGTTTACAAAGATTTATAAGGATTTATGTATCATCGTTGAATCGCCATTGATTGCGCGCACGTGCTTCACGTGGTGAATTCAACTGAACTGACTTGAATTTTGATTCTGAAAATTGCTTTATCAATATATACTGTGACCTCCTATTCGTTCTCGGAATAGGTTGATTAGATTGGCTTTTTCTGATCTCTCACCATATATTGATATAGTTTACCTAAAACCGATTGAGAACTTTGATTGAGAACTTTGATTGAGAACTTTGATTGAGACTGTCTTCACTTATTTTACTATTGACGCCCGACACGCTGAGTATTACCGCATATATTGGTTTACGTTGCATGATACTCTATTTTCTTTAGCATCTAGAGTTAATATCATTCTGAAAATAATACTATGACCTCCTATTCAATCTTGAGAATAGGTTGATTAGATCGGCTTTTCTGATCTCTCATAGTATTTTTTGGCTCGTTGTGTATTCTACCGGGTTTTTACGTTTTTCACGATTGCTTCACACATCGCATCTTCCGCATCGTCTACGACTCAATTTTTATATGAGAAATATTTTTATATGATCAATATCTCAATATCTAAGAGGTTTCATATTACAATACTTTGATATATTCAAGAACTCATATATCGAATTATTCCTTGTAAATAGTAACCTCATCCGTGCACTATTTTGGCTGATATTTAAAATTTAGTTACTAGCTCTTTTCGCGCGACAGACAAGTAGCCGTTTTCGCATGACAAATGAAAAATTGCTATATCTCGTTTATCAAAAGACATAAAAACCTGAAACTTTTACATAAACAACTTCTTATGAACATTGTTCTAATTACAAATTGTGGCTTATGGTATTCTGGTATTTCTCTAAAATAGCCTATGGTATTTCTCTGATTCCAGTAATAGTTTTGACGCCATAGTGTGTTATGTTATTTGGTGAACTGATGTGTATACGTGAACGGGCGCACTTTGGAAGCATTCAAGGTGGTTGTGACAGTCTGGTTGTGCCTGAATTTTCTAATTTTGCATGAATATTCATATCTCTCCATAAATTTTATGGTGTACATCATTTTTCCATCATATCCCGCTGCATAATTAACTTACAATCATATTCCGCTGCATAATTAACTTACATAATAGTTTTTTCCAAGAATAATACTTTGTTTCAAAAATATTTGTATGTGATTAAAATTGTAAATTTTTTCAACTACATTGTAGCAAATTTTTCCCCGCAAAAATTACAACATTTTCCCGCAAAATTTAGGAATTTTCCAGTCACGTGGATTAATTTCATTGTCTGTTCTGCATTGTGACGTCTGTTTTTGAGTCTGATTCTGTCTGTGACATCAGAACTTATTGTGACGTCACAATAAATCACCATTGTGGCGTCACACTAAACCTCCTAAACTAACTATACTTATAGTACTCCTGCATAAGCAATAGTATCATAAGCTTCCTTATCATCTGAGACGTAACAACAGCAACTTACCTGGACTTGTCTTTACACATAGGTGTTGTTCTGCTGAGTAGATATCTAAGACCGGGATCTTATCTTTGAGAGTGAAAACTTGACAGTGAAAACTTGATAGTGAAATACTTGATAGTGATATACTTGATAGTGATATACTTGATAGTGGAATACTAGCTACTTCTAGTACCTAGCGAGTTACTCAGTTAGCTGTTTGTGTTAGCTGGCTCAATCTACCGGAAAACTACTGGCATGACTGAGGTAAGAATATGACACTTTGCTATTAGTGTTTTTTGGTCTCTGCTGAACGCAATCGGAAGCAATCGGACGCACTCGGGTGGTTGTGCTCGGTTGTGCCTGACTATATTATACACTTTGAACACGTGATTGTATTACACCTGGCTATATTACTTATTGATACATATTTGAGCATATCTGAACACACTTGATTTTACATCTGAGTATATCTAAATCATTTTTTACGACAATAATAGATTAATCACTGCTGCTTACCACTATTTTGGTTACTGATCATAGTGATTATATTTTTGCAGAACATGACTGATGAGGTGACCTTCCGTGGGGACGGCGGTGATGATGCTACCACGAAACTGATGGGGATGAAGAAATCTGAGTTGGTGGAAAAGGTTATCCAAAATCAGAAGAATCATGAGGCCATTATAACTGAAAGGAACGATCTTGTGAGGAGGGTTGAACAAGTGGAATCTATGCTGAGGAGGCGGGAGGAGGATCTATTCTCTAAAACTCAAATGATTGAAATGGCCAGAGTCTCCGAGACACAAATGAAAGAGGCTCTCGACAGTGTGAACGCCAGAATGACTGAGGTTCTGAAAACAAAAGAGGAGGCCCTGAAAGGTGCTGTGAGGTCTGAACAGCTCCTACTGGAAAAAAAGAAGATAATCGATCGATTGATGGCGGACATTGATGGAGGAGATCTGGACATGGACACATCCTCCACAACAAAATTGGATAGAATGCTGATTATGATCTCCAATGATGAGATCCAGCATGATATAGCAAATGCTATCACGAGACCTGAGGCCTTCTCAGTGATTACTAGTGACCCTATCATGGATGTATCTGGGGACTCTGATAGACTGGTTGAGTTTGATGTGGTAGTCATAATTCCTGGCCTGGCTGAAGTCAGAAATGGCTATAAAGGTCTTGAAATAGCCAGGACCATTTTGAAGCATGTTGCATTAATTAGAGCTGCAGGCCCTGCAGTAGTGGTTGTGGCGCCACCTCCAGTTTTGAATGATGAGAATTCTTTTCAACAGGAACTATTGATTGAAAAAATCAGAAGGCATAAAATGGACGGATACTGCTTTGTGGCGGTAAAAAAATTTGAAGAACTTCCTAAATGTGAACTTTTAAATGAAAACGGATTCTTGAGGAGAAATAATATTCAATTCTTAACAAAGACGATTGATGAGCTCTCAACGCCTATCAGAGAGAAAAAATTCATCCCACCACAAACACCCATCTCTAATATTAGGATGGGTAATAGTAGTTCAAGAAGAAGGAATGACCAGCAATCATATTCAGGGATTCCTACAAAAAAAGCTGGTTATGAGGAAATGGTACAAATTCCATTAGGTATAGTAGGAAGAATCATTGGTAAAGGTGGCGCCAATGTGCGCCGCCTGGAAAGTGAATCTGGTGCCAAGATAAGCATAGACTCTTATGAAAATGACTTTGGTAAAAAATATTTTGCATGTATTAAAGGTGATAAAGTGAAAATTGAAACTGCAAAAAATATGATTATAAAGAATATTGATGAAATGAATGTATCCGCATGATGTGTTTGGCCAGAGTGGTCAGAGTGCAAAAACCATTTTTCTAGTTTTAATATCAATAATAGCTCTAAAAACAATGATGGTTCTAAATATATTAATGTCTTAACAAGCTATGAGTCAACTAAAATGTTTCACAATGATATTCATAATCATGATATTCACAATTCTGATACTCGGTTGCTTTGTGATAACGGATATTTGTCACAAGGTATGGCTGGTAATGACATTTCAGGTACAAATATTGATAGTGCAAATATTGATGGTACTGAATTTTGTATTATGTCTATCGACTCAGATTACCTGGGTATGAAAAATAAAATAAAAAATATGAGCTCAAAAATATGTACTTGTGTCTGTTTTCCTCAATATGGCCTTAAAAATATGTTCTTTTATGATTATAATCTTATTCTATGTAAATTCCATAAAAAAGAATTTGATGACAATAAACTTGACCCCATGAGAACATCCTACTTCTATTTTTATAAAAATAAAATAACTAAACCTATTGGCCTTATAAAGTCTGGTAAATTTTTATTGCTCAGAAAGTTTTATTATAATAACTTTAATATTAAGATTATTAAATTTGGCCACTCTGGCGAGTACTTGAATAGGAATAAAATATATGCGAAGAGTAAGATAATTAGACATGAAAATTATATTATTACATCTCCAAATCAGCGACTTCAAACTAATAATCGTTTTAAAACTTTGAGTAAAAAATTTCCTAAAAAAACAATGAGAAGAAAAGTTAACAAAAAAGCTTTAAATATTCATAATACTAATAATTTTGAATCATATAACAAGTTTTCACCTTTAAACAACGAGGATGTAATTGAGACAACTGTTTTATCAAAAGCAAAATATAAACGTAAACCTCAAGTTAATCTTTATGCCTTGAAGGCGACTGGTATGAATCGAAGTTCATATCTTGGTGATTTAATGTATGCAGAGAAGCGACAAGAAAGCACTCCACCGCCACACTTTTCTATTAGACGCGATGATGATTCGGCTCACCCGAAGCAACTTCGTAACACTTCGGGAATGAAACTGACCAATAAGGCGAGACCCGAAGGCACGCTTTCTACAGTGGAGTCAGGCCGGCGTTTTCGTATTGAAACCAAGCGTACACTTCATCAGCTAAATTTAGATTTCAGATATGATAAAGATTACTTCGCTATAGAAAAGCCTTTAGGCGATAAAAGTCCTCTATTGCGTCCGACTGTTCTGAATTCTGAGGATGATACGGAGAACTATGTAAACTCTTTACTAAATAAAACAAGTAGGAAATCTGAACTATCTAATATTAAAAAAATATTAAATATGTCTTTTGTTAATGCACAGAGTGTGAGAAATAAGACAGACATTATCAAAGAATATATTTTTCAATATGACATAGACTTAATGTTTTTTACTGAAACATGGATTAATGATGAGAGAGACACTAAAGTTTGTGAGGAACTTGAAAAAAATAATTATAAATTCAAAAAATGTTCAAGAAAATTGAGATCCGGTGGAGGCCTTGGAGTACTGCATCGTGATGAGCTGGATATTAAAATTATTAATAATATACCATTTAAAATATTATCTATGGAAATTATGGAAACATGCCTAAACTACAATAATAGATTAATTACGTTCGTTAATATATACAGACCTGGCTTTAATAAGAAAAATAACTTCACTTTCAATTTCTTCTTTGATGAGTTATCCAACATTTTATCATATTACAAACTTTTCACACATGATGTCTTTCTTATTGGGGATTTCAACCTGCATATGAATAAAAAGTCAAAACCTGAAGTAGTAAAAATGAATGAAACATTGAATGATTATGATTGCACACAATTAATAAATAAACCAACGCATATACTAGGTAATACATTAGATTTATTAATAAAATTTAATGATAGCACGTCACTAGAGGACTTTGTTGTAGAGGATCTTTTTTCGGATCATAGTACAATAAGATGTAAATTTAGGTTTACAAATGAGGTGATCAAAGAGAAGGTAATAAAATTTAGGAAATATAATAAAATGGATCATGTTGCATTTAAAAATGATATTAATATGTATTTTAATAAAACCCCTTTTTCAAATTCTACTTTGGATGAATTAGTAGATCTATTTGAGGGATCTAAAAAGATTTTAAATAATCATGCACCAATCATCAACAAAAAAATTAAAATTAGAAATTCTTCGCCCTGGTTTAATAATGATATTAATATGGAAAAAATGTTGAAAAGACAACTTGAGAGAAAGATGAGAAGAACAGGTCTGACTGTTGATAAAGAACTATATAAAAAACAAAGGAATAAATTTAATAAAATAATTAATGATGCTAAATGCAAATATTATGAAAAAATAATTATTGATAATCATAAAGATCCAAAAAAACTTTATACAACCATTAATAAATTATTGAACAGGAATAATAATACTCCTTTTGTTATGTCGGATGATTATGGAAAACTTGCGGATGACTTTAATGAATTTTTTATTGGGAAAATTGATCAAATCAGAGATAAATTGGACAATATAAATTTACCGATAAAATTTTATAACAATACTTCACTGATCAATAATACTATTGAAATAGTTAAATCTAATAGATTCGATGGTCCGCAATGGAACAAATTCAAATTATTGAACCATGAAGATGTCAGAAAAATTATTAAAAAGTTATCTTCAAAATCGTGTGAACTTGACCCCATCCCAGCGTGGTTGATCATACAACATCTTGATGAATTTATACCAATTATAACTGAAATAATCAATAAATCACTACTGTGCTCTACAATGCCTAATGATTATAAGATTGCTATTATTAGACCTCTTCTTAAGAAACTTGGGCTTGAACTGATTAAGAGAAATTATAGACCAGTATCAAATCTCAAATATATATCAAAAATTATTGAAAAAGCAGTAGCCAATCAATTAATAGATCATTTAGATATTAATAGTTTAAGAGATTGTTTTCAATCTGCTTATAAAGAGTTCCATAGTACTGAGACTGCACTTATAAAGGTTCATAATGACTTTTTATATGATATTGATAATAATAAGACGGTTTTGCTGGTTTTGCTTGACTTATCAGCGGCTTTTGACACCATTGATCACAATATACTATTATCCCGACTTTCTGAAAATTGTGGTATAAATGGCTCTGTATTGAACTGGTTTAAATCATATCTTGGCAATAGAGTTCAATATGTGACGGTAAACGGTAATTATTCACAAAAAAAGTCCCTTAAATATGGAGTTCCGCAGGGATCGGTTTTAGGACCTATCCTTTTTACTATCTATATTTCTCCTCTATCTAGAATAATAGGAGAATTTGGTTTGAATTACCATATCTATGCTGATGATACTCAGTTATACATCTCGATGGACTTAGATGATGATAAAAAGATGGAATTAAATTATAATAAATTACAAGAATGTGGTGGTATGGTTAGAAATTTTTTTCTGGAAAATAAAATGTGTTTAAACGATAACAAAACAGAATTTCTTATTGCTTCAAAATATGGTAAAAACAAAAACAAAAAAATTAATAACTTTGATACTATTAAAATTGGGAATGATAAAATAACTAATACTAAAAAGGTAAAAAACTTGGGTGTGATCTTTGACTCTGCAATGAATTTTAAAAATCATATTAGCAATATCTGTAAAAAAGGTTTCTTTCATCTTAAGAATATTGCTAAGATAAGAAAATCGTTAAATAAATCATCTACTAATATGTTGGTACATGCTTTTATTTCCTCAAATATTGATTATTGTAATTCGTTACTGATTGGACTTCCAAAAAAAGATATAGAGAAATTGCAAAAAATGCAAAACGCTGCAGCTAGATTAGTTACTAAAACAAGGAAATTAGAACATATTACCCCTATTTTAAGAGAACTACATTGGTTACCTGTTCCAGCACGCATAGAATTTAAAATCTTACTTCTTACATGGAAAACATTAAATAACATGGCCCCAATATACTTAAAGGATCTCTTAACCAAAAGAATTAATTGCCGAATGTTGAGATCGAATGATAAACTAGAATTAATAATTCCGAAATCGAATAGTAAATACTATGGAGATAGGGCCTTCAGGTATATTGCACCTTTATTATGGAATAAACTTCCATCTGATCTGAGGTTATGTACTGGTTTAAATATATTTAAAGGTAAACTTAAATGTTTTCTCTTTAAGAAATACTATGAGACTTAAGGACTTGTGAGCGCTTTGAACAGGCTTGCCTGATTTAGCGCTATATAAGTATTTTATTATTATTATTATTATTATCCTGGAATATCATATCTGCTGCCATCTCCTGTATCTATCTCTCCAGGAATATCATATCTGCTGCCATCTCCTGTATCTATCTCTACAGGAATATCACATCTGCTGCCATCTCCTGTATCTATCCTGGAATATCATATCTGCTGCCATCTCCTGTATCTATCTCTCCAGGAATATCATATCTGCTGCCATCTCCTGTATCTATCTTTCCAAGAATATCATATCTGCTGCCATCTCCTGTATCTATCTATCTCTACAGGAATATCATATCTGCTGCCATCTCCTGTATCTATCTCTCCAGGAATATCATATCTGCTGCCATCTCCTGTATCTATCTCTACAGGAATATCACATCTGCTGCCATCTCCTGTATCTATCCTGGAATATCATATCTGCTGCCATCTCCTGTATCTATATCTCCAGGAATATCATATCTGCTGCCATCTCCTGTATCTATCTTTCCAAGAATATCATATCTGCTGCCATCTCCTGTATCTATCTATCTCTACAGGAATATCATATCTGCTGCCATCTCCTGTATCTATCTATCCAGGAATATCATATATCTGCTGCCATCTCCTGTATCTATCTATCCAGGAATATCATATCTGCTGCCATCTCCTGTATCTATCTCTCCAGGAATATCATATCTGCTCCCATCTCCTGTATCTCTCCTGGAATATCATATCTGCTGCCATCTCCTGTATCTATCTCTCCAGGAATATCATATCTGCTGCCATCTCCTGTATCTATCTTTCCAAGAATATCATATCTGCTGCCATCCCCTGTATCTATCTATCTCTACAGGAATATCATATCTGCTGCCATCTCCTGTATCTATCTATCAAGGAATATCATATCTGCTGCCATCTCCTGAATCTATCTCTCCAGGAATATCATATCTGCTGCCATCTCCTGTATCTATCTCTACAGGAATATCACATCTGCTGCCATCTCCTGTATCTATCCTGGAATATCATATCTGCTGCCATCTCCTGTATCTATCTCTCCAGAAATATCATATCTGCTCCCATCTCCTGTATCTATCCTGGAATATCATATCTGCTGCCATCTCCTGTATCTATCTCTCCAGGAATATCATATCTGCTGCCATCTCCTGTATCTATCTTTCCAAGAATATCATATCTACTGCCATCTCCTGTATCTATCTATCTCTACAGGAATATCATATCTGCTGCCATCTCCTGTATCTATCTATTCAGGAATATCATATCTGCTGCCATCTCCTGTATCTATCTCTCCAGGAATATCATATCTGCTGCCATCTCCTGTATCTATCTCTCCAGGAATATCATATCTGCTGCCATCTCCTGTATCTATCTATCCAGGAATATCATATCTGCTGCCATCTCCTGTATCTATCTATCCTGGAATATCATATCTGCTGCCATCTCCTGTATCTATCTATCCTGGAATATCATATCTGCTGCCATCTCCTGTATCTATCTATCCAGGAATATCATATCTGCTGCCATCTCCTGTATCTATCTCTCCAGGAATATCATATCTGCTGCCATCTCCTGTATCTATCAATCCAGGAATATCATATCTGCTGCCATCTCCTGTATCTATCTCTACAGGAATATCATATCTGCTGCCATCTCCTGTATCTATCTATCCTGGAATATCATATCTGCTGCCATCTCCTGTATCTATCTCTCCAGGAATATCATATCTGCTGCCATCTCCTGTATCTATCTATCTATCCTGGAATATCATATCTGCTGCCATCTCCTGTATCTATCTATCCAGGAATATCATATCTGCTGCCATCTCCTGTATCTATCTATCCTGGAATAACATATCTGCTGCCATCTCCTGTATCTATCTATCCTGGAATATCATACCTGCTGTCATCTCCTGTATCTATCTATCCAGAAACATCATATCTGCTGCCATCTCCTGTATCTATCTATCCTGGAATAACATATCTGCTGCCATCTCCTGTATCTATCTATCCAGGAATATCATATCTGCTGCCATCTCCTGTATCTATCTATCCTGGAATAACATATCTGCTGCCATCTCCTGTATCTATCTATCCAGGAATATCATATCTGCTGCCATCTCCTGTATCTATCTCTCCAGGAATATCATATCTGCTGCCATCTCCCGTATCTATCTCTCCAGGAATATCATATCTGCTGCCATCTCCTGTATCTATCTATCCTGGAATAACATATCTGCTGCCATCTCCTGTATCTATCTATCCAGGAATATCATATCTGCTGCCATCTCCTGTATCTATCTATCCTGGAATAACATATCTGCTGCCATCTCCTGTATCTATCTATCCAGGAATATCATATCTGCTGCCATCTCCTGTATCTATCTCTCCAGGAATATCATATCTGCTGCCATCTCCCGTATCTATCTCTCCAGGAATATCATATCTGCTGCCATCTCCTTTATCTATCTCTCCAGGAATATCATATCTGCTGCCATCTCCTGTATCTATCTATCCAGGAATATCATATCTGCTGCCATCTCCTGTATCTATCTATCCAGGAATATCATATCTGCTGCCATCTCCTGTATCTATCTATCTATCCTGGAATATCATATCTGCTGCCATCTCCCGTATCTATCTCTCCAGGTTTATCATATCTGCTGCCATCTCCTGTATCTATCTATCCAGGAATATCATATCTGCTGCCATCTCCTGTATCTATCTATCCTGGAATAACATATCTGCTGCCATCTCTTTTATCTATCTATCCAGGAATATCATATCTGCTGCCATCTCCTGTATCTATCTCTCCTGGAATATCATATCTGCTGCCATCTCCTGTATCTATCTATCCAGGAATATCATATCTGCTGCCATCTCCTGTATCTATCTATCCTGGAATAACATATCTGCTGCCATCTCCTGTATCTATCTATCCTGGAATATCATACCTGCTGTCATCTCCTGTATCTATCTATCCAGAAACATCATATCTGCTGCCATCTCTTGTATATATCTCTCCAGGAATATCATATCTGCTGCCATCTCCTGTATCTATCTATCCTGGAATAACATATCTGCTGCCATCTCTTGTATCTATCTATCCAGGAATATCATATCTGCTGCCATGTCTTGTATCAATCTATCCAGGAATATCATATCTGCTACCATCTCCTGTATCTATCTATCCAGGAATATCATATCTGCTGCCATCTCCTGTATCTATCTATCCAGGAATATCATATCTGCTCCCATCTCTTGTATCATTCTATCCAGGAATATCATATCTGCTGCCATCTCCTGTATCTATCTCTCCAGGAATATCATATCTGCTGCCATCTCCTGTATTTATCTCTCCAGGAATATCATATCTGCTGCCATCTCTTGTATCTATCTATCCAGGAATATCATATCTGCTGCCATCTTTTGTATCTATCTATCCAGGAATATCATATCTGCTCCCATCTCTTGTATCTATCTCTCCAGGAATATCATATCCGCTGCCATCTCTTGTATCTATCTATCCAGGAATATCATATCTGCTGCCATCTCTTGTATCTATCTATCCAGGAATATCATATCTGCTCCCATCTCCTGTATCTATCTATCCAGGAATATCATATCTGCTGCCATCTCTTGTATCTATATATCCGGGAATATCATATCTGCTCCCATCTCCTGTATCTATCTATCCAGGAATATCATATCTGCTGCCATCTCCTGTATCTATCTTTCCAGGAACATCACATCTGCTACCATCTCTTATATCTGCTTACTCAGGAACATCACATCTGCTACCATCTCTTATATCTGCTTACTCAAGAACATCACATCTGCTGCCATCTCCTGTACCTGCTTACATTTTGTTTGTAAAAGATGACCACTGCACTTAAGGTTAACTATTTGGGTAAGAAATGTAAAATCAATTGTGATGGTGAACCAAAATATTAAGACACGACGTTTTATATAATATTCAATATAATCCTGCATCTTATTAAAAAATAATTCATATATTATATGATTTATGTTTGTTCTCATCTCCTATATACTGATATATAAGTGTAATGTTCTGATATGTGTAGATTTTAGTTGTGGAAACAATTTAGGATCAAAATTAATAAATTAAGCTTTGTTGTGCTTAGCAGCGAGATTTCTAGGAATTCTCAAAATACGGGAGGCTCCTTTTCATCCAAACATTTAATTTATCAAAACAATTATCAAAAATAGTGTATTGATATCTAGATATTTAAGATGTTCCCTAATTGTGAAATAATTGCGAATAAATCACGAAAAACACCATTTACATTAGAGACATAAATTATTATTTTGACAGATGAAATATCATTCTGAGGGATAGAATATTATTTAGAGAGATAAAATCATTTGAGATATGAATTTTTATTTTGACAGATGAAATATTATTATGAGAGATAAAATGTTATTTTGAATGATAAAATGTTATTTCTATTTCAATGATTATGGAAGATAAAATTTTATTTTGAAGGATAACATTTTATTTTGAAGGATAAAGTTTGTGAATGATAAAATTGTACCTGCTTTAATTGAAACTTTTATGTTGAATATTTAAATCATTTTAAAATGAAAATAATAATTTATATAATCTGTGCATTTAATTTTAACAATCCATTGTTTTGATTTGTGCATTTTTTTTTTTAATTATCAAATATTTATTGAAGTACAATAAATTGAGCTTTATATATAGTGTAAGAATAGTGGTAAGTGAGTAAAATTGAACTTATATGATCATGTGTATGTACAATATTATATTATGGTGTGCTTATCCTCGCCAGACAAGCTAGAATTGTACAAAGTGGGTTTATTGGCGGATATTTGGCACACAGGTGTATATTCTATAGTCCGGGAGCAGCAGCACATTAGTATGAAAGATGACACAGCCAGAGATCCTTGACACTGAACCATTGTGCCCCACACTCAGCCAACCATGCACCTCTGATCCCCCGCCATAGTTTTTGCTACTTTAGTCACCGCACAAAACGCAAAAAAGAATGAGCGCTTTCAAGGGAACAGGATTTAACTGGCATATTTGAGAGGTATTACATACAAGGTGGACATTGAAGAAATGATGCATAGTGAAAATATGAAGTGCTACCACTCCATTTGGTGTTATACTTTGGAGTATTTAATAATCTGAAGCTAACTTCAAATGACTTCCTGACTTTCTGATATAATATTATTCACAACAGTTACTATTATCATTATGGCTGACAAAAGAGAGAAGGCGCCGGGTGAAGGAGAAGGTAAGACGGGGGAGGTCGGTATGTGGCTGAGCGGGGTGCTACAGAAGGCAACCCTGGAAGCTCAGACTGGTGCCCGATCCCCGGGGAGAGACCGGAAGCTGATGCATCATGGGAAGAAGAAGGGAGATCAGAAGTCTACAGCCGTGGAGGACTCATCGTCTGAGGAATATGATATGTCTCATTCTAACAGAGGAATGGCTGTTATATTCAACAACGTGAACTTCCAACCTGAGTTGAAACTCAGCACCCGATATGGCAGCGACGTGGATGCAGAAAC